>CM048820.1:52964004-53472600 GCA_026586065.1 Dioscorea zingiberensis
TATATTTTTTCAAAACTAAGAAAATGTGTTCCTGTGAAAAAATTGTCAATAAAAAAATAGCCAAAATTTGTCAAAAGTTGACAACAGTGCAGAGGAATCCTACGTGGTATTCGGTTGTTTGACTATTTATTATGGAAGTGAAGAAGAGAAGTGATGAGAGACTTATTTTGGAAACAAACGGTCTAAAACTAGAAACGCGTCCAAATTGGCTGACTGCCGCCCATCAATCTTGTCCCCTAATCTTCACTTAGAGGCATGCACAAAATCGCTATGAGCCTTACGCCACTTTTTGATTACGCCTAATCATCCCAATGAATTATCATTTTTTAATATCCAATTTAACTCATCTATTATATCTTGAGATTTGTAAGCTTTAGATCCTTTTTTCTATTATAATTTGAGGCATTTTTATCCCTTATATTTTTACTTAATTTTAAAATATACGGCCTCTAAGCTGAGCATATATTTAAAAAGTCTCATTTCTAGTCCGCTAAAATTCGACAAAAAAGTAATCAATATTAAAGTAGAGAGACCCCAGGGCTACCAAATTATAACAATAATAGAGGGACCTAGAATCTCACAAATCGGGTATAATAGGAGGGACTAAATTGGGTATTACTAGCATTTTTTTTGAAAATTTTCATATTAATTTAATTTCCCAAACCTTATATAGAAAGTGTTAGCATATGATTTTTGGAAAATTTTGAAATTGATTTTTGATATACGACTTCTAACTCTTTTCCTGAATGCTAATATAGTTCATGCGTCTAAAGTATTGTTTGGTTTGGGGGATTTTGGGTTTATATGTCATTCAAAATACCGGGTTTTCAAAAAAGCTTAATGCTTTGGTTGGATGTGATTTTAAACTTCAAATTGTATTTTGAAAATACTGAGATAGAGGATTTCAATTATACCCAAATGGGTAATCCGAAATCCAAAGGATTTTCCTAGATTTACTCCCTCGACGCAAGCGTGTAATCCGAAATCCAAAACTTCTGATTTTACTCTCTAGTTTTTCAAATCCTTCCAACCAAACTTTTAATTTTATAATCACGGATTCTCGCCAGTTACTTCAAAAATATCATATTTTCATCTAGATAAATACATTTTTAATAAGGAAATGTTTATTATGGAAAAATTGAAATGGTGAATGATAGCAGTGATTGTGGGGTCTCATTTTATATTATGAACGGATAAGCTTCGCAAATCCATTGTATGGGGTGATAGGTATTAATAGATAAAAGCAAAAGTTAATGGGGTTGATGAGTTGGCATGGGTACTGTGATTTGCCTTTAGAAAGCTTAACCATTAAATAATATGCCCTAATGAATGTAGGTTTCATCCACTTTTTCAAAAAAAAAAAATGTTGATCCCTCCACTATTTATTTTCTTTTTTTTAACGTGGTATATATGGTAAAGCTAACTTCTCCTTGTTAAAATTATATATAAAGAAGTAAAAAATATTTATGAAAATTAGTATAGGTAAAACTTCCTTGTTTAGATTAAAAAAAAAAGAGCCGTTTTAACTAATCCATTTATTTATTTTAAATAACAAACATTTATAATAAAAAAATCAGCTCCACTTTTTAACTTCTCATTAGATTGTTGATGCTAGGAAATCTTTTTAAAAGTTTCAATTTTGCCCCTTGGAGATCATATAAGATTAAAATGGTTTCTTTTGATAACGCTCTTCTTGTATCACGGCACATCTCGAGCGGTGTCGCGAGCTCGCAGTGTAAGGAAGAAGTGCTATGATCATAAAAGAAGATCCCGAGAGAAGTTAGAAGGGAGAGAGAGAGAGTGGCTTGAGAGAAAGAAAGTATTCAAACTTTATTCAAGATATATATTCCTGCTAGGGTTTCTCTTTTTAGCATCCCACTATTTATAGTAGCTAGGTATTGTGGTAATTGGATCGACAGGTGGCGCAGTATCCTCACGCCATGATCCTTATGAGCTTAAATTGGCTCGTATGCATGTGAGTTATTTCCGGCACACGCTATGCCATGAAAGGTGATGGCGCGACGTTGTTGTACTCCAACGCGTTACAATGTGAGTCACTAGCCCAAGTGATGTGATTCCTTTCTGGACGTGACCGCAAGGCGTGGATTGTGTAAGGCTCTCGGTCCAACTTGGATTTGGTTGGCCGCACTTCTTTTCCTTCAAAGATTTGACTTTACTGCTCGCCCTCGCTTTGGAATTGGCACCTCCAATTCAGCCAGCATTCTTCAACATCCCCGAAGCTCCTCAAAGAATAGAGGAAAGGTTGTATCATTCTCTCCCCTTTGGAACAATCACCTTGTCCTCAAGGTGTAGATCGAGGAGATAAAGCTTCATGAATTTGTCAAGTGACTTTCGGGCTGGATCCTCTTTCTTTGCATGGGCTCCCTTGCCATCGGTATAGACGGGCAGATCCTGCCTTTGGTTTTTCCATTCCCGCAACTTACACGCGCGTGCAGCACAAATAGCCGTGAGGAAAAAGATGTTGGTCCAAGATGCGCTTGTTCCAACCGGCCCGGAAGGGAAGGTGCTTGGCCAGGGGTTACAGGTTGCTTCACTTGAATGGTTTGAGCAAAAGAAATATGGAAAAAACATGATGAACTTCGACATCTACGAGGCAACTCCACCGCTTGCCATTCCAGCTTGGAAGTGGGCAAAGCCCGAGGTTAATAGTTGCTCCCCTTTGGAATGGCTTCTGAGCAAAGAAATATGGAAAAACATGATGAACTCTTGACATCTTAGGAGGCAACTCAACGTCGGTGAAACAATCCCGAATCTAATACTCTCCATCAGTAGTAAAAGGTCTATAAAACCTTCGGTACTTTAACTTCAGTGGGGAAACTACCGGGCTATTAGCCAATGTTGTTTAGACTTGCATAAAGGTTATAGAAGCGGCTACTCCAATGCACCCCATCACGCCAACCTTTAACTCCGCAAATTTCCTCTCGTGACCACTTATTTATCTCGCTTTTGAGCACCTTATGGAGGGTTTCCCTTCAATGTAATGCAGTAGGAGATATGGGTAATGCCGTTCGCATTAGCTTCTTTAAAAAAGCATAGCTTTCCCTAAAGAAACTCAAAACATTGCTTTTTTCTCGTGTAAGATGGTCATGTAGTGCTTCCGATAAAAAGCAAATTTTGGAGAAACAATTTTAGGGTTACGCAATTTACCATATTACCCTTTATGAAATCAACAAACGATAGGGGTTTTATACCTCTCCTCTACAAGCAATTTTAGGGTTCCTACTTCTTCTCCCTCTCTCGAGAGATCCCAATATCTCCCCTCATCCTACTTGTAACACACCTTATCCCGGACATGAGGACGGAGGACGTATTACACCTTTCCGAGCTTTGGAAATGAGTACACCCATCCCATAAGCCGAAGTCAGAGCAATGTAGACCATTTAATTTATATAATAATTCAACTCAATTAATGTGACTGAATAACAAAAATATTTAAAGTCTTATACAAGGTTTACAAATCTTATGGAAGCGCTCTAAAAATTTATACATTAACCAAGGACAAACTATTCTCTTCCTCGCTAAGTCGAGCCGCTCATCGGAGAACTTAATCTCTAATACCCGCGACATTTCACTTGAGTGAAAATCTAAATTATACAAGGTACATCTATAATTTCAAATAAGATAGTATTCTAAAATAATGCTAATTAATTCATATGCATTATTCTTTGTCAATAACATATCGGAAGCACATAAAACTCTGGATAAATCCAAAACAAGAAAACCGATGTTACAATACATGGACATGTACATGTTCTTACAATTAATTTAGCAAATGTAATCATTGGATCATAATTTCAATATCAAGAAGATCCGGCCTCTACTGACCGTGCTCCTGGCTGTAACCGTAGGTCTAATCTGTACCTGCCTCCACGAACCGCGGCTCCCACGTAATCGCAGGCCTATCTCAAGAAATCGCTCTTTCATTTAACCGCTCCCACGTAATCAACGAGGTCCGACCGGTCAAATCGCCTCACGAATAACCGTGCTCCCACAGTAACGTAGGTATGATCTGGTGAAGAAAACCCTGCTTCACGAAATGTGGCTCCTACGTAACGTAGGTTCAATATAGTAAAACCGCCCATGAATCAGGCCCTGGCCCAAACGTAGGGTTCGATCCGATAAACCGATCTCCACGAGCCGCGGCTTCCCACGTAACGTAGGTCGACTGCCCAATCTCAAAGCCTGTGTATGATACTGCACAAGTCCGCAACGTATTCTCGTCCCCAACAACCCTATGGTAAAACCTCTTTACCTTAATTAATGTGCACGTATGCCAAATATTGAAATTTCTTTTGTCTTGATCATATTCTCATTATTCATTTCCTTTATTCACATATATTTTCATTTACAATGCACGAATAAACAATGAAGATGCTAATATGATCTTAATATCAACAAAGAATATCATTGCATTAAACTTCTCGATCTAAAACTCATGAAAAATTCGGATAAACAAACCCTCGGACGCATCAAATCCGATCATAAAAACCATACCAATGTATAGTAAAACCACTCACCTCCTCGTCCTTCTTTTTATTTAAACTTGGCCGGATCCTCCCGCGTGTGATCCTCCCCCTGCTAGTCTCGGCCTCTATACAAGTATAAGAATTGTAATTAAAATTCTCGTGATTTATTTTAGAGGGTCTTTCCTCTTTTATTCCTAGTAATAGTCATAATAGCTGAAGTTGAGAATACGTGAAACCGTATTCCTTATTCTACATTTTAATTAATTTCAAGTTAGAATAAGGTAAGCTCAAGTATTAAGCTAAATGAACTTGATTTCTTAGCGTGTATCTCGCCAGGTTCTTTTAAAAAGGAAGTACGAGATTTAGAAATTATAGAATCTTTGCTTTTCTTCCCTCTATTATCAACCTAGGAGTTTCCAACATGCTTCTTGGGGTGTCAAATTGTTGAGCTGATTACGGAAGTTATATTTCTATAAACACTAAAAATTTCCATAAAATTTCTAAGGCAAAGACTCTCCTCTATTTGGAAGGCTTCAAAAATTATACAAACATTCTCCAATCCATTAAACTTATACACAATCTCATACAAGATAGCAATGTAATCTTTGTTTATTAATTCAAATTAGACCCCGATCCACCTAGAGCGGTGTTCCTTACATAATTAAAGTGTTCGATATCCTTCACAAGATTTTCGAGAAAGAAATTCCCTGCAACAGTTTCAAGCACACTTAAGCATGCTGAAATTCAGTAACTCAATACCTAGCTGCAAGTTATATTTCTTGGTTTTCATCAAAAATCCTTAACAAAGAAATCGTATGACTTAATGAGTTATAAAACTCTATAATCTTCACTCTAACATCAAGATTATAAACTCAAAATTTGTCACCAATTTCGTGAACACTTGATGGTAATAGCAAAGCAAGTATGTAGAGACCAAATTCACTTCTAAATTCTAATTTTACCAACCTGCCTCTCGTGAGGTGGTGCAGTAAATTCGATGAGGAGAAAGGAAGAGATGGAAGGGAGGGCGGCGCTACGAAGTCCGGCTTGGATGCATCGCAGCGCGGGATCTTGCGCAGATGGTTGGTGGTCGCGGCTCGCCTGAGCTGGAGGCGCACCAGCGCGGCCGGGTTCACGGCTGAGAGGAGAAGGGAAAAAGGAGGAAGAATGGGCGTTGCTCGCTACTTGGTGGAGGTCGCGCCGTACCGGGTCTAATCGCGTGGATGGCCGTCATGATAGTCCGGTCACCGACGCAGGTCCGCCGCCGAGCCGATCGGGCCATAGCTCACCGGAAATCGTGGAAACAAGGGAGAAGAAGGGGAAACGGGTCCGGTCACGTGTGGTCCATCGGAAGACAGAGCTCCCTCTTAAGAGCTAATCACCCTCCGCCTCCCCGTGGCTTCACCTGGGTGGTCAGATCCACGAGAGAGAGAATGCACCGTGATCCTCTTTCTCGCCGCCCTCACGCCAAGACAAGCATTTTTTTCTCTCGCTAAAAGAACGGAGAAGAAGGGGAGAGAACGCTGGACTGCACTTCACTCTCTCTCCTTATTCAATTTCCTAATTAATTAAAATTAAATCTAATATTTTCTTAACTTGATTAAAATAAAACTAACCCCATCTACTAGTTCTCCCTTCTAAACTTTAATCTCTGATTTAAAATAAAAGCTAGTTTCTATATTTAATTAGATTTTATTATTATCATTTAGTTTATTAAATTATTTTAAAAATCACAAGGTATTACAATTAAATGTTATGGGATACGGGCGATCATTCAAACCTACCGGTTCCATCACTTTCGGCTTCGCTCGCCCGATCTACTTTGTCTGGGACTCTAGTTTGCCTGCGTTTCGCCAACCTATATTTGAATTTCATTAAAACTTAGTAACTCCTTGTGGGATTTTCCAGAAAACTCAAATTTAACATAGAAAAGTTTTGGGGCGTTACACTACTCCTCTTCGCTTCCATGACCCCCTAAACTTCAATCAACAACAAGTGATTTCGCTTTCATATGAGGTACCATCTGAATGCCTAGAACTATCTTTTTTCCACTATTGTGATCTTGGTTTTCGATTTCGATGCTATTGAAGATATCCTTCGATTTGTTTGTGCGCGATGCTCTATATTCTTCTGGTTTTGATTTCGTGAGGGCTTGGAATGGGTACTTGTGTTTGATTTTCGGGCTTAGGATGAAAAACTGTGCATCGAAAGCTTCATTTTTTTTTTTCTTTTCCTCAGAAATTATGTTTTAATGCAAGTGCAAAAGATGAAAATGAAGTTCTTAGGTATTTGATTAGTTAGTTAGCCATGTTGGATGTGTTTGGGATTCTTTCCTAGTGCTCCATTGGAGCTCAATGGCTTGAGCTCAAGGAAAGCTTTGGCGCTTTGTGAAATTGGTCATGATTTATTAGGGTTCTTGAATCTTTGAATGTTTACATGCAGAGAATTATCTTGATCAAAAACTTTTCTACATTCACTTCAAAGTGTAATTTTTTGGTGCAAGATTGAGGTTTGGTTTCTATTTGTTCTGTCTTTTCTTATTTCTTGATATGAAGAATTTCATATTAGGGTGTGATTCAATATTTGTTAATGAAGATCTTATATTTGTTTATATTTGTTTGTCTTTCTATTTGTTAATTTATTAATGAAGATCTTGTATTTCTGAAGAACATTGTCAATATTTGTTAATGAATTTCATTTATGACTGCAATTTGAAGTGCACTATGTTGCTGAATTTTTTAGTAGCTGAAATACCATCACTAGGAATTTCGGTATATCGGTTGATAAATTTCATTTCCAATGCTTGAAATTTATCAAACAAAATGCCTTGTAAAATGCATGTAGAATGCCTCAAACTCTTATATTTCAGTTTTCACTTCAGTCTTAAACTCTTACATTTCAGTTTTTTTAAATGCTTTGTAAATGCATGTAAAATGCTTTGTAAATGCATGTAGAATGCCGTAATCAATAGTGATTGTTATTTTTTTTTATTATAAGTTAATGTAGCGTATTATGGGCAGAAGTTCATAAATCTTCTTGAAACATGGCTTCCAAACTAGCACCCAAAAGAGTTGTTCAAGGGACAAATACAAGTTATGGGAATGTGGAGAAATGTGGAAATATTCCAAAGGCTAGATGGGATGACACAAAGACTGAATTTTTTTTAAAGATATGTGTTGAGGCGGGTAATAGGCCACACACACATTTTACGAAAGAAGGTTGGAAAAATGTGGGGTCAAAGTTTGGTGTGAGAACATGCCTAAGTTATAACTATTAGCAACTAAAGAGGAAATGGGACTCACTGAAGAAGGAGTTCTCCGTATGGGCAAAAATAGTAGAGCACTAGACAGGCCTTCGTTGGGACTTTGTTAAAAGGATAGTTTTGGCAAGGGATGATTGGTGGGAAAGAAAAGGACAAGTAAGCCAATTCTATTTGCTTCATAATCATATATTCATTATATAATTTTTACCTTGAAAACACATTGTCTTTGTTTTATTGTTTTATTTGAAACAGAAAAATCCAGAATATTTGAAATGGAGAAATAAGGGTCCAAAGTTTTTAGACATGATGGAGATTTGTTTTAGAGATGTGGTGGCGACAGGCTACATGGCCATGGTACCATATACGGAGCCATCTACTGATAATAAAGAAGCCAACCAAAATGTTTATACTCAAAGCATGAATAAAGTAGAAGTAGATGCCGACAACTTTGATGATTGATAAGTGTTTAAATGAGCATCATTTATATATAAAATTCATGCATATTACTATAAGTTTTGGAGGAATATTGACCCGCTTGTACTCAAAATGGCCTTGTTTCTGTAAATAGGGCAGAAAATAGAGGTTCCAAGAGAAGGGAAGCGTTTTCAAGAGAATACGTCCAAAACAGGGGAAAGCAGAGAAGAGAACCCAAACATCACAGTCCCATACGGACCCGTGATGGACACGGAGAATTCAGATCCAACCTCTCCCAAACCAGACGGACCCCTAAATGGTGATCGGGACTCAGTTATACGGACTCACGAGAGCCATAAGACCCGGTCAGATGGAAGTCCGTGATATCTTGGGTCATTATATCATAAGTCCGCAGATTTCACGCTTCGAACCAAGGGTAAAATCGGAAAATACACCCAAAACCCTGAGTGTGGGGTATAAATACAAAAGCTTAATTAGGGTTTTGGGTCATCTTGGAGCAAGGAAATCAAGTCTTGGGGATTTTCATCATCTTCTACCACCACGAGGAGGAGAGGATTGGAGGAGTTCTTCCCATCCAAACGCTCAAGAAGGAGAAGAAGGCTGGCAATAGGAGCAACAAAGGGAATCAACCAACGGAGCAAGATTAAGGTTTTTCCTCATGAACTTTATGATTTCTTTCCCTATTAGCATGGATTGTTACTCTCCATTGATGGAGAGCTAATTTCTTGATACTTGGGTGTTGATGAACCCTTGGATGATGTTTAATTGATATTGCTTTTTCTATGTTAATTGCTTGGTTGAGATTCATTATGGTCTATTGGATGTTATGTATGATAGTATTAACCCTCTACGCGAGAGCCCGAGAGAGGTTTCTATATGAATCCACATGGGGGAAGATGCAGCGCCTCCCATGTGTAGACAATCTCCAATAGAAAGGGCTATGAGTACACCCGAGCCTGGGTACTAAGGTGAGCCAATCCTTTGGGATGTCTTAATCCCATAGCTCTTCCAAGAGATAGGTTCTCTAGAACATAATCAAGTAGGCACTAGATTTAGTAATCACCCTTGTTTAGGGGATGAAAGCACATTAGGAACCTTTGGCCAATGATTCACCAAGAATTAGCATAGATAGCACTATCCATCTCTAAGAAAATCCAAGGGGGATTCAATAACCTAAGTATCCCCTTCACCAATTGATTATCTTCAAGGTCAATTTGCTATTAATTTGTATTGTTAAATTTAGAATTTAGGTTTAGCCACCACTAACTAATCTTGATCGACTAGATAATAGATGAATAGCCACTACTAGTACTTCCTTTCTCCCTGAGGATCGACAACCCGACATTAGTCCACTTTATTACTTGACTCGACCCGTATAATTGCGGATTCAGCGCATCAATGATGATGGTGATAGTCCTGAACAATATATATAATGCTACTCCAAGGGGAGAAACTCGTACAACACACGATAAAAAGAGACAAAGGACGTCACGTAGAGAAAGGAAAAAAAGTACAAATGAACAATTGCAAGAATCATTTGGTCGCCTACTCTTTGGGATGGACAATATGTCCCATGCAAGTAGTGCGAGAGTTGAGAACGACGATCGCTATAGTATAAACAAATGTGTGAATTTAGTGGATATTGTGTTGGGGATTGAATGAGGAAGCCCACAATACTTCCTTGCAGTGAGGTTGTTTGCAAAGAAATGTCATAGGGAGGCGTTTTTGTCACTAGTAGAAGTGGATCAATCGCTTGTTACCGACTGGTTGAACACGTTCAACATGGACAACATCGACCGATTTTAACTCGGATAGATGCTCATCTATATTCATATATGTTTGGACTTGTTCATTTTGCTTTTGGTTTATGTATTGAGCTTGTATCTTCAACATTGTGTTAAACTTTTGCTATGTCTTTGCTTTATGTGTTGAACTTATGTGTTGAATTGGGTTATGACATGCCTTTGCCTTATGTGTTCAACTTATTGAATGTACAGAAATTAAATTTTTTCACTGTTCAACATATATGAATTGTTTTTGTAATTGAATTGTTTCTAATGTTTTGGATTTCTGTAATTGAATTGTTTCTTGTTGTTTTGGATTTTTGTGGGCCAATGATAGGTTGTGAAATTGCAAGGCATTTGTGCGTGTTTGTTATCATTTCTTGAGTTCTTTTTATTTTCCCCTCTAATTTCCCTTAAAATCTTGCATTAAATACAAGCACTATTACTAGATTGTTTTTATTTTATTTTATTTTATTAAAACTATGATTAGATTGTTGACTCTTTAAGATTCCTTAAAATTTGCAGATATTTTGAGAACAACAATCTCAGAGGTGAGCTTCCAAGTAGTTTGAGAAACAGGGAAGGAATCAAAATTCAGTATGATAGATAATAACAAGATTATAGTGCTTTTTATTTTTTTCCAAACAAGAGATACATTAAATCCAATAAAAAAAACACATATAGATGGTTTTGTGTTCATTTTGCCTTTGGATGTAATTATTAACTATTTACTGCTGCAATGAAAATCAACCTCATATACCAATTAAATTATACATTGTTTTGGTATGTTTTTGTTTTCTTTTGGTTTCTTTGGCCTAACGTCTTTTCTTTTGAAGGTGGCCTGGCAACTTTGGTAAACTAATTTCTTTGTATGGGTTTTTGTTCACAACTTTCTTTGTTAGATAACTTCTTGATTTTTTTTTAAAAAATAACTGTTGAGTGTATTTAATAACTTCTCAATTTTCTGTATGATATTTTTTTGTATTCGAATATCTTTGTGTGGTATTTGGTTTCGCAGTAGAAATCACCAATTGACCTCTCGCCATAACCGTTTACACGATAGGAAACAATGTGGATATTATCACTCCAATTATATAAATTAAGGTAATAGACACTTCTGTTACTAGATGAGATAATGTTATATATATGAAATTCATGATATTATAATTATGATAATATGAATCTGAAACCTATTTTACTACACATAAGGTTTTTTTTCAAGGATCTGATCTTCACATTGTTGGGAAATTATACTTTTCTTTCTACATTGTTAACCAACCTTCTTACCATATTTTGTAATGAGATTGACACCTTATCTAGTTTATTGTTGAATACTAAAGAAGTTTAATATAGTGCTCTATTATTAGAAAACAAACAAAACATTTTATTATAAATATAGCGAGGTTTGAATACTAAAGAAGTTTAATATGTGTTTGAATTTAATTGTTTGTGTTGAACATTGCAATAAACATTTGTTTATGGTTTATGTAGGGTTTAACTCTAGAATGGAGTTCTTGGCTGATTAGGATAAAAGAATGAATAAAGCAATGTCTGATTCAGAAGAACAAACTAGCAATTTATATATACAGATGGATGAGTACATTGGAAGGATGTATGCAGGTGCGGTAGCTGCACAATATCAATATATGAAGTCAATGTTGAAGAGTGAGAAGAGAACATCTGCCTTAACTGGCCAAAGGTGGGTTAATAAAATAATGGATGGATCGGAAACTCGTTTCTTCGAGCAAGTCCGAATGAGAAAATCTGTATTTAGGAGATTGGTGGTTGAGCTTACTCAAAAGTATGAGCTACAATACACGAGAAATGTCACTGTAGAAGAATCGGTGATAATGTTCTTATATATACTTGGACAAGGAGCCACTTATAGGAATGTGGAGGAGAGGTTTCAACATTATGGAGAGGTAGTGCACCAACAGTTTCATCGAGTGCTAAAAGTTGTCCAGAAGCTTGGAAATGATATTATTAGGCCAGTAGATAGGAATTTCAGAGATGTGGAGAAGTACATCCTAGGTAACGATTGATATTGGCCTTACTTCAAGGATTGCATTGGAGCAATAGATGGGACATATGTGGCCATTCATGTCCCAGCTGAGAAACAAATCCCATTTATGAATAGAAAAGGGTACACATCAACAAATATCCTAGCTGTATATGACTTCAACATGTGTTTCACATTTGCGCTTATTGGTTGGGAGGGATCGGAGCATGACACACGTATACTAATAGAGGCTTTAAGAAATTCATCTTTGAAGTTTCCTCATCCACCCGAAGGTTCGCATTTACTTGAAATTAATTTTAGTATTTATGTTCTATATTCTTATTTTTTGAATTATACTTTTGTAGAAAAGTACTACCTTGTGGATTTTGGATATCCTACAACGAAAGGTTTTTGGGGCCATACAAGAGTGCAAGATATCACATTCCACAATTTAGGATGTCTCGTGCCTTTAGGTCTCCAAATGAAGTATTCAACTATCATCACTCCAGTTTGAGGAGTATTATAGAAAGAACATTTGAGGGTTTGCAAGGCAAGATGGCGGATATTACAAAATATGACCAATTACATGTCGAACGTATAATTTCAAATAATATGGTCATGTTTTGCTCTCCTTAATTATATTCAAAGAATGGGTAGTGATGAGGGTAAAAACCAAGGACCCTGATACATGACACGTGGGTCAATCCTATCCTTTGATCCGTGGCAATAACCCCCTCGGGTCTCCACTCAAAGTTATCCTCCTCGGGAAATAGAAGGAAGACAACCGCCTCGGTTCTCTTAAGGCAAGTCTCCTCGGGGAAATGAACTTACCTCTTCTTTTTTCAGAGACCACGCTCCCTAACCCGAAGAAGGCATCACGGGCCCCGAGCTCAAGCAGGGCTACTTCCACGCAACCGGCGAAGGACTTGACGCACCCTTCTAGAAAGAATTACGCTTGAGGCCGTTGGGATCTAACCGAATGAATGTACCAAGCAATCTGAAACATCTAGAAGAAGAGGCCATTAAGATCTAATCAGATACCACCGGCAATCTAGAAACATCAAGAAGCAAGATGAGAACATTAGCCTAACTAACTCCAAATTTAGCAACCACGCGGTCTATTGGGGAGCTAATCCACTAGTCTACGCGTGGTCTATTGGGTATTGACTTGCTCCCCAAGCAACTCCCGCCCCTCCACGAAGCTTCCATATAAGTAGAAGAGCTCACCAAGTCATCTAAAAGTGGATAATTGGCAAGTGAAACCCCGCCTTCTCTAGAAACTCAAAATCCACTCAAAAAGACTCTTGTAATTCCATCGATTTGATAGTGATTTCTATCTCCGATCTTGAGATCTTCCGTGGTTTTCTCCCGATTCGGGTTTCCATGTAAATCTTGTATTCATCTTCCTCTTTGAGTTTTCTCTCTTTGATCCTTCTCGATCTCATCCAAATCTATCCCCAATCAAATTACAAGAAATTCAATTGTTGACCAATAAATGATTCTTCCTGATTCTTGCATCAACAGGTAGTAATGATTTGGAGGATCTTGAGAGTCTTGAAGACATCAACCAATTTCAAGAAGGAGAACAGAGAATTCGAGGATGGTGAGAGTTCACTTGTTTATTATCAACCAACCTACGTAGACACCCAACAAATGATCATAATTAGGAACACTATTCGGGATCAACGCTCCAATGGATCTACGAGTTGATTTTGTAGTTTTTACAAATTATTGTTATTGTCGTTGTAGTTGTTGAAAAATATTATTGTTCTTATTCTTATGTTTGTTGTTGAAATTTTTATTTTTGTTGTTAATTGTTGCTATGGTTGTTGTGATGTTGAGTTATTGTTAATTGTTGTTTTAATAGTAATGACCATATTGTTGTAAAGGTTGTTGTGATGTTGAAAAATATTATTGTTCCTGTTCTTATGTGTGTTGTAACTTTTTATTCTTCTTCATTATTGTTATGGTTGTTGAAATGTTGAAAATATTATTATTGTTATTGTTAATTGTTGTTGTAATAGTAATGAGAATATTGTTCTTGTTAATTTTTTTAATATAGGTGCCAAGAAAAAATGCAAGCTTGCTGGTGGTAATAATAATAATAATAATAATAATAATAATAATAATAATAATAATAATAATAATAATAATAATTAATATGATGATAATAATAATAATAACAATAATTATTATTAATAGTATTAACAGTAATAATTAATAATAATAATAATGATAATAAATATAAAATAATAAAAGTAGCAATAATAACAATGATAATATTAATAATAATAACAATAATAATAATAATCATAATAGTATTAACAATAATAATTAATAGTAATAACACATGTGACAAAAACATAATACTTGGGATATTGTTATACTTGAATGAATGTCCATTTTAGTAATTTACCACTAAAAAAGTCCTGTGGGAATGCACATCCAAACAACTCCTCAAATAAAAAAGTACTTCTGAATTAGCCAATCCAAACCCAAAATAAACAGAAGCACTTAACTTATTCTTAGAAGCACTTTTTTCGATGTCCTTCTAGGATTTTGAAAAAAAAAAAAACGCTTTTTTCAGAAGCCAATCCAAACATGCCCTATATCCCTTTCAATCAGTAGAGAGTCTAAAGCTTTTATAGAAGTAGCACCCTTCATATAAGCAGGAATAATAGGAGGATCATGTCTATATAATGCCTGAAAGGGGGACATTTTAAGTCCACTGTAATAGGTGTTGTAACACGGCTACGCCCAACCTAGAGATTTACCCCACCAAGGTTTATCTTGTGTGAATGCTCAGCAGTATTGCTTTAAGCCTTGATTGACTAACAATATGTAGTCTGGATGTAGACTCGAAGCTCAAACAACCTTCTAGAATTGGACAAAAGATTGGATCTCTATCGTCCGAAACTATGGTTTTAAGAAACCCATGAAGTTTAACCACTAGATCAACAAAGAGCTCTAGCAGCTGTGAATTGAGTTGGAAGAGGACAAAGTGTCTTGATTTTGATAATGCCTACGTCCCACCATGATGACTATGAAACCTGGACAATGGTAGACTGTGAATGAAATCCATTGTGATCTCCTCCCATACTTGAGCAAGAGCAAGAACGGATAAGGGGTTGGAGGAAGCGGTACCGGGCTTGAGTAGAATATTTAATCTGTTAACATGTTAAACATACTGCCATTCTAGCTTCAACATCCCGACGCATATGGGGCCAATAAAAGGATGAAGACAGACGAACGAGTGTTCGCTTTACTCCCATGTGTCCAGCCAGTGGTGTTGCATGGAATTCATGGAACAAAATGTTCTTGAGCGTGAAATCAGAACTGATATAGTAGTAATGCTTAAACATCAAAATGCCATTTTGTACTGAATAACATGGGGAGAGAATTCCTTGATTAAATTTCTAGTGCAACTTCTTCAAATCATCTAAATTGGAATTATCCTTCTTGAGGATATCCAGTATATCAGGAACTGGGCTACTTGCCAAGAGAAAGTGCATTGAATTTGAATGCTCTGATTCTTCATGCACTCGAGATAAGGCATCAGCAGCTAAATTGGCGCTCCCTGGCTTGTACTCAATTTGAAATTGGAAGCCCAGAAGTTTGTGAATATATACTCATTGTAGCGGTGTTTGCAAAGACCCTCGTAAGAGCTTCCTGATTCTCTTATGATCAATGTGAATGATGAATGGCCTCCCCAAAAGATATTGACGCCATTTACTCAAGACTTTGCTTCAATAATGACATATAACTCCACGATATATGTGGAAGCCTCTTTTAGTTTAGGACTAAGCTTCTCACTAAAGTATGATAAAGGGTGAGTGTTCTCCATCAACACAACACCAACTCCCATATTGGAGGCATCAAGTTAGAGCCACAATCTCTTGAGGAGAAGTCGGGGTAATTTCAAAATAGAGCCTATGTCATTTGCTTTCTTCAAAGATGTAAAGGTTGAAGTAGCCTCAACACTCTACTTGAAGCCTTCTTTGCAGAGTAAATCGGTGAATGGGTACGCAATGGTGGCATATCAACGCACAAACCACCTATAATGCAAAATGAGACCAAGGAATCCTCGAGGTTGCCCGACATTGTGGTAGATGCGGCCATTCCAAAGATAAAGCGTATACACCTCTGATTAGGTCTCCACCCGTAATCCCGGTGACAAGATGTCTAAGGTATTCAATTGAACTTTTACAGAACATGCACTTAGATAATTTGATATAGGATTGATTGATTTGCGAACAGTCAAATACTTTCTCTAGATGCTGGATATGAACTACCAAAGAGGTGTTGTAGACCAATATATCATAGAAAAAAATACTATTACGAATCGATGCAAAAATGGAGAAAAGATTTGGTTCATTGTGGCTTGAAAGGTAGATGGAGCATTTGATAATCCAAAAGGCATCACCAGGAATTCAAAATGGCCTTCGTGAGTTCTAAATGTTGTCTTATACATATCCTTAGAATGCATTCTTATCTGATGATAGCCAACCCTTAGATCCAATTTACTGAAGATAGTTGCACCTCCCAACTCATCTAATAGCTCATCTATAGCGGGAATTGGGAAATGATATCTGATCTTGACTGCATTCAGAGCTCTATAATCCACACAATCCAAAAAGAGCCATCCTTTTTCTTAACCAAAAGCACGGGAGATAAAAATGGGCTTTGGCTTGGTCTTATGAAGCCTTGATCCAACATCTCCCTCACTAGCTTCTCTATTGTAGTTTTCTGAAAGTGAGGGTATCGATAAGGTCTAACATTCACTGGTTTTGTTTGTGGTAATAGGTGAATTAGATAATCAACTGTTCTTCTAGGTGGAAGGTGAGTAAGTGTTCCAAATGTAGCCCTTACTCTTGGCGCAACAATTGCTTAGCACCTTCAGGTATCCCTTGTGGTAGTTCTAACTCATCTGGTACCCTATCCTAATTGGGCACTGATTCAACAACTGATAAAGGATGCAGTTCAAATAGATAGGAGAATTCATCATGCTGTAATAAAGCTTGTAAATGATGTAGAAATGAGCCTCTAATTGGTTGTAACCTCACCAAGGAGCTTCACAATTATGCCTTGCCAACAGAATTCCATAGACAAGGTAGCATAGTCATGGAGCACTCGCCCAAGATTTTGTAACCATTGAATTCCCAGAACCACATCTGGCCCTTCAATGGGTAAGACATACAAATCGACAAGAAATGTTTGTCCCTGTATATTAATGGATACTTGAGGGCAAGATAGATTACATACCAGGTAGTCTCCACTGCCAATATAGATATAAAATGTTGTGGTTGGTTGCACTGGTAATCTCAGGGTTTCTGTGAGCTTGGGTTTAATGAAGTTATGAGTACTTCCATTGTCAATCAACACTTGGAAGCACTGCCAGAGATCTCTCTGGTTAACCGTAATGATCGTGGATTTCCTTGCCCAACCAATGTATTTAAACTGGAGATATCACCGGCGATTAACTCTTCCTCTGGACGCTCAGTAACCTCATCTTCATTATTCTTTGCAATTTCATCATCCTCTGTTCCCATAAGAAGTAAGTATTTGCTTCTACATCGATGCCATACTCCCCACTTTTGGTTATAGTTGTAGCGCAATCCTCGAGCTCGCTTGTCTTGGAGCTCAGCTATGGATAGGAGCTTGACCGATAATTGAGGGTTAGGAAGCAAGGGAGGAAGCGCATTAGTCTTTCACCCAATATCGATGACCCCTGACTTCTTGGTTGTGATGAAGGGATTATAGTCAGAGTAATAGATCCCGAATTAATGTTCCTAGGAATAGATGCTGTTGCATAGGATGCTCGAGGTTGTCCCTTCTGCCATGATAGTTGATTGAGTGTTGAATCTTCGATACAGGCTTCATATGCTCAAGCTAATGTAAAAGCCTCCATCAGAGAAGTGGGTCGATTCATCAATAGCTCTCGTTTGATATCCATGTACGTGAGCCAGAAACAAAAAATGGGATCAATAAAGACTCAGAATCCTAGCGACCTTGTTCATCAGATCCTTAAAAGCTGTTTGGAATTCAGCCGTTGTTGAGGTTTGAGTAAGCTTCGATAACACACCCTGAGGATCCTCATACACCGAAGCTCCGAATCGATGCCTGAGATTGATAATGAATTGCTGTCAGGTGGTTAATATGTTGTTTATTTTCATCCACTAATACCAAGCAGACACTTTTCCTTCCAAATGAAAAGAAACAATATGCAGACGAAGAGCATCAGGAGTCTCATGGAAATCAACGAACTCTTCGACTCGAAAGACCCATCCATTCGGATAAGATCCATCAATTCGAGTATGTCCATCTTCATAGAAGCGAGTCATAGAACTTAGATTCAGTACCTCCGTCGACCGGAGATTAGTAATGAGAAGACATACCATTAGATCCAGGAGGTCGTCACCACTTGTGATCTCGGCTGCGTCTATGCGCGTGTATCCACCGTCTCCATGTATTGTTGCAGCGAACGATGGTAGCTAAGGGACTGATTGCCCAGCTGAACTTGCATCGCCTTGATCGCCTCCATGATTTTTGAAGATTTTGTCTCCATGGTTCCCGATCTGTTTAGCTCTCAACAAAAGCACCAATGATAAGATCTTCTGGTATCAGTGGCACAACTTGGAGCGTGTGCTAGCTTGGAGGTAAGGATGAAGGAGATCAGAAGAGAAGATCAAAGAAGAAGGGAAAAGAGTGGCTTAGAGAGAAAGAAAGTTTTCAAACTTTACTCAAGATATTAGTTAGGGTTTCTCTCTTACATCTCACTATTTATAGTAACTAGGTATTGGATTGGTGGGGTGAGTATCCCTCATGCCAATCCTTATGAGCCAGCTGGCTCGTACACTGAGTTATTTCCACCACGCGCTTGCGGAAGTGATGGTGCACATGCTTTACTCAACGTACGTAGTCACTCGCCCAATATGGTTCTTTACGCAACAATAGCGTGGATCGCGTGGCTCTAGTTCAACTTGGTTGGCCTGCACCTCTTCTCCTTCAGTATTGCTTTACTTCTATCTGGTTGGATGACACCTCAAATTCAGCAGATTCTTAACCATCGTGAGTCTTCAGCAACATAGGAAAGACTGTATCATTCATGCTTGATAAAAATATTAAATCAATATTATCTAGATTAATCAAAATATGAAAATATGAAAAATATTAAGAGAGGTTACCTTAGTTTTAAGAATTTAAATTTATAGAATATACAAATTAATAATTGAATATAATTATTTCACTTATTCTATATCATATTGGTTAATAGAGGAGGTAATTTTTTTTTTGTGTTTCTAAATAATTACAATATTTGAAAAGTTAAATAAATAACTAGATATACATAGAGAAAAACAAATGATATATATATAGAGAGAGAAAGAGAAGTCCTTCTTTCCCCGCCTCCATCTCTCTTTCCCTCTTCTATTGGGCTTCGAACCATGGCGATGATCCAGCGGGCTTCGGCGGGTCTCCATGCCGATCGGCGTCTTCTCCGGCGTCGGCGCCATCGCTACTTCTCGGCATGGCCCTCTCCCGGCACATCTCCACAGCGTTCCGCGAGGGAGCGCGACACGTTCGGGCCCATACTCGTCCCTTCCCGACAAGTCTCGATCTCTAAACTCTGAGATTTTTCTTTTAGCTTGCTACCGTTTTTACTTTAGGTTTGAGTGGTGGATCTATCTGCTTGGTGTTTATTTAGGGCTGTGGGGGGTGCTCAGACGCAGAGATCGCTGCAGAACTTTGATATCGGCGGCGAGCGCGAGCGAATGCCCGTGCAGATCATCCGCTCTTTTTGGTATCCTGAAGAAGTGCGCTGCTAAGGTTTGTTGATCTTATTAACACTCTCAGTGCCATTTTTATTTGATTTCAGCGTTGGTTCGTCCCTGAAAATGATCATTTTGGAGGGAAACACATTGATTCAGTGACTTTCCAAAAATTAGTGCTGGAATCTCCACGTGCGAAACAAAGTTGATGTTTTCGTGTTTTAATGGTTCTTGATTTTGTGTGCTTTATGGTCCATCACTTAGTTGCCAATTGTTTGTGATTTCGCTGCAAAGTTATCCTTCAGCTACTGTTTGCCTTTTCTTTTCTTTTTCTTTTTCTTTTTAAATGTTTGGAGTTGTAGAATTTATATGCTTTTTGGAGTATGCTGCATAAGTTGCGCTAATCTCTCAGTCCAAGAGTAGAATCTTCACCATAGAGTGTTTGGTCCATTCCCTGAAATCCACCTCTTGGCTCCTGCAATCTGTTTTATCTCACCTTTTTCTCCAACTTATTAATAGTTTATAGAGGTCTGCATCTTACTTGATATGCATTCTTGTTTTCAAATCCTAATGCTATTTAATGGTTTGTTTGCATGAAGCCATCCTTACCATTAACAGTTTTGGATTAAGGATTGTAATTGGCACAATTTAGGGTTTGGTCCACATCTTACTCAATTTTTCATTGGTCTTTCCAATTATCCTTACACAAATGATGTAATCTGATGGTTGGTTTTACAATCCATCGATGGTCTGTTGTTCCTTTTAAGTTAATTGAAGTAGGCCTGCTTTTCTTGATTTCTTTTTGATTATTGGATTATTGGATGTATGCATAGTAACCCTTTTGTGCAGGTGAACATGGAGTATGGTCTTGACCCAACTATTGGGAAAAGCAATAATGCAAGCCAGACAAGAGGTGGCTGAGGGAAAATTAGATGATCATTTTCCTCTTGTGATTTGGCAAACTGGTAGTGGAACTCAGAGCAACATGAATGCCAACGAGGTTAGTAACTTATTTATGATGCAATTCTGTACAATGATTAATTATGATATCTTCTTATCTATTGCACTTCTTTTAATCATCACAGGTGATAGCTAATAGAGCAGCTGAGATTCTTGGCCATAAACGTGGTGAAAAGATTGTACATCCAAAATGACCATGTTAACAGGGCACAATCCTCAAATGATACATTTCCAACCGTAAGTCTGCTTTTGCTCCAGGGAGTTTCATGTTGCATTGACTGTCATTGGTTTCCTGCAGTGCTGATAAGCTTCTTTATGAATAGGTGAACTTTCTATCGCCATTTGTTATATAGGTTTTCATGTCTCTTGTGAACTACCAGTGATCAAGCTATGACCTAAGGTTTAAAAAATATTTGTAGGCTGTTGAGTATAAAGATATTAGTCTAGCTTGTGGCCTTCTTATATGTTTGTTTTGTCAATCCCTATTATAGAGGACTTATTGAAAGAGCTGCATCCAAGTCTTTAGGTGGTCTCTAGTACAATGAACACAGTAACTTTTCCCTTATTAGTACTTAGTGCCCATGTGTGTGCATCTTGGTTATGAGATTTGCCAACAATCCATGTCATTCTACTGGTAAAATCTTATCAACTATTTACTTTGCATCACAATACTTCTGCCATGTATTCACAATGTAGAAGTGTGCTTTGTACAAGTAACATGGTTACATTTTTTCAGGTAATGCACATTGCCAAGCTGTAGAAATTAATTCAAGGTTTATACCGAGCTTAAAGCAGCTACATACTTCCCTACATTCGAAGGTGAGATTTATTTATTTATTTTTGTTGAAGTATAGCCCTATGCACATGTTTGTATTATGTCTGTTCTCTAAGGTAGCTCAGGTTTCTATTCCATACTTAAAAGAGATATGATGTTTCCAGGTGTAAGGCCTATCATTATTGGTTCAATAAAATGAATTATATAGTCAGCTGTATGCTTTATTCCTTAGCTTTTAGGATTACAAGGCCATGCCATACCATCTCACTTCGAATCACTTTGTTTCTAGTTTACTAACTGCTATGCTTTCTTTTTCTTTATTGTGATGCATCTCAACAACCTACTACCTTTCTTCTGCACTCTTCTCCTTGGACTTTCTTAGGTTCTATATTTTACACATGAATTATTGGCTTAGCAAGTATTAGAATGCAGCCACCGTGGACATACTACCTTAACTAGAGCATCTATTTAACTCTTGAAGAATTAGACTTTTCAAGTAGATATAATAGTTAACTTTCTGATGTTTCCTCTCTTGGAGTAGTATCTTTTAACTTTGCATTTAGTTTTTATTTAATTAGTTTGGTCAGTTCTCAATTAAATTCTTCCTGTTCATCTAGAGTGTTGAGTTTAAAGATATAGTGAAGATTGGGCATTACACATACTCAGGATGCTACTCCTCTAACTCTTGGACAAGAGTTTAGTGGGTATACTACTCAGGTACTCATTTTTATGTTACACTGTTGTTGATTGCTGACCTCCTGCTTCTTTATGTGTTTCTTGTGTCACCATAGTTGTTTTGAAGCACAAAAGAAATCTCACTGAACCTTGGCTTGCTGAATTTTTTCCAGGTGAAATATGGGATTGATAGAGTCTTGGATACACTGCCTCGCATGTATCAAGTAAGACACCTACTCTATTTATCTTTTCACCGTTATATTTTTGGTTTCTCCTTATTGAGACCCCACTTTGAACAGCTCGCGCCAAGGTAAGGTACAGCTGTTGGAACTGGACTGAACTCAAAGAAGGGGTATGCTTATTTTATCCGGAATAAAAATTTTATGGCTTCTGTAAATATATATGTTCTACAATTGCATATATGCCTTCACCATATTGATATAAGTATTTTCCACTGTTGGCTCTGTGAGAAAAATGTATATGCAAACCTTTCATGTATAATTCCTAATCTATCCTAGTCATTTGTTTCTTATATATTCTTTTTATTCTCATTTGTCATCTAATGCCTTCAATTCTCAAATTTTATACATAAATGGCAGGCTGCATAGCCACATTGAGGCCTTACAATTGTTCTATTTCAAAGTCAATAGTAGAGTGAAATCATAAATTAACCTACTCTGGCCTTATTCTGTATACCACTATTGATTGTTCAAGTATGCTCTCTCCTTTCTATTCTTTGATTTTGCTTAGCCTTTTTCGGAAGAAGGGCCACAATCTTTTACTCTCAACTCTCAAATATGTATAAGGAGCTGAAAATGACTGAAGGTATTAGAAGTCATGTCTGTAAAATGATAGATCAAGTATCAGATTGTTTTAAATTTTTAATGTTTATCAAGATTTTGGTTCACTTTAGATCCCTTTTCACTTTGGCCTAGTTTTCCCTGTTCTGCAGTGAGTTCATTGGATGATATTGTCAGTACAAACATGGGGATCCTTTGAAATAAGGATCCTTTTGTTTGATTCTTTTGGTTTGCATGAAGTAAAATGGGTTGGAGACTTCTCAACTCAAACTGCACTAGTTAGTTGTCTATTTTAAAAATCAAAATTAGAGGAGACAATTTTATAAATTGTACCTAAAAGCAAGCCCAAATTTATTTGATTTGATTTTATATTTCGCCAAGTAATGTTAAGAGGCATGCAAAACTGATTACATGATTTGAAAAATGCAGAGTTGAATAATATTCCCATTTTGCTTTATTTTGAATTTCATGTGGATCACTTCAATTGAACTGTTTATGACATGGGAAAACAAGTTAAATTTACCTACTCTTCTTTTGGCTTTGGAATTTAGATTATGGGCATGACATCAAAGTGCCTACTTTTTTGAGTATAAGCCAAGTAGATCAATGGCTTAATAAAACATGAACCATACTAAAATGAAAATTATTGTTTGGTTCAGTCTGTTTGTTTTCCTTGGTTTGCTTGCACGCCCCTATCATGTATAATGCACCATTTTGATTTTACTTGGGATATAGAAGTACTGGCTTTGTTGATCTTTGAATGGCATTCTCGTCAACATTGGAGAATCTTACTGCAACAACCAGTCACTTTAGTTCTGCTGACAGTCATTTACGTTATTTTCTTTATTTATGAGAAACAATTATTCTATTATTGTGGGGTTCTGCATTAAACTTTCCTTGCTTTACATGTGTACGATATTCAGGTTTGATGTTAAAATTGCTACTGCCGTAGCTGATGAGACAGAGCTACCATTCATTACCGCAGAAAACAAATTTGAAGCCTTAGTTAGTATCTATACTCTCTAATAACTCTCTTCCTTCCAATTTATTGGTAATGTGTAGTTATGGTTCTTTGAATCTTGAATGCTATTGTTCTGCTTTGTTGATTAAATATAGCCTATGGTACAATTGAACACTTTCTCTTACTTGTGAGAGAAATAAAATGCCATTGCATTTTAAAGCAGAGACCAATACAAATTGGATAGTTTCTTCTACTATACAAACTTCAGATAATTCTTATCCATTAGAATTTGGGATAAAGTGGTAACTACAATGTCCGGTTTGCCCTTCTCATCGGGCGAAAAGAGCTTGGTAATCTGGTCGAATGATCTTTTCACCACAGGTTGTCAATAATTAGGTAAAAGGCTATAAACAGGGAAAGATGAAAGTTTAAGTTATTTTGATATATATATATATATATATAGTCATATATCAGGCCCTCGCCTGACAATCAGCGAGTCGTCTCCCATTTCGGCCTCTGGAGCATGTTTGAAGGATTTTCAACCATACAGATGGGAAAATCGTCGAAAAATAAGCTAGTGTGTCAATTTTCATACAATTTGGTGACCGTTTGGTCATCCCACTTAATGGTTGAAATTACAACCGCTTAGATTTCTATAAAATAAGAATCGTTAATTGGGGAGGACCAAACAAAATTACCAAATTATATGAAAATGACTACTTAATTTATTTTTACGATGATCTTCCCATCTATACTTGAAAATCCTGCAAACATACTCTAAGGCTAAAATGTCGGTGTCACTGATCAACATGATCGGATCCGGCCGGCCCGATTTGTATCATCGGGTATATATATGTATATAGGCTGCAATGATAGTATCTTGTACTTGAACCAAACGGTGGGTCATTTTTTAAAGTAACGAGGAAGAGGCCAAAACATGCCACCTGAAAGACTCTTTGAGACAAAAAGATGCACCGCCAAGCACGTAGAGGAGGTAGGATGGGCAGTTGGTGAGATCTAGTATGGATCGAACATGGGCGATAGGTGGAGTCGGCAGCTCTGCTAGGGTTATATGTAATTGTTTGCAATAGACTCCTTTTAACATATAAACATTGTTCTATGTAATTGTTTGCAACAGACTCCTTTGAACATATAAACATTGTAGAGTCTAATGCTCATACTTGTTAACTTATAAACATTGTAGTTTTGGTGCTTGTTTTCATTCTTTTTAGTTGCCTTTGAGACACTTATGTGGCTATTTCATGTTCCAGATTTTAATGAATTGAAATTATAGAGTCCAAAATGTATCAGTCATTTGCTGCACTAGTCTTATATTCATTATCCCATCATATTTTTTCTTTTGTTTCCAGGCAGCCCATGATGCTTTTGTTGAGGCTAGTGGAGCCTTGAATACAGTTTCCGTTTCTCTTCATAAGATTGCAAAATGACATCCGACTTCTTGGGAGGTACCTAGTGACTGTTTTGGTTTGTACTTTTGTATAACAGATGATCTGTTTTGTGAACTTCAAAACCACACATTTTCAGCGGTCCTCGTTGTGGGCTTGGCGAACTAATTCTTCGAAAATGAGCCAGGCAGCAGCATCATGCCTGTAAATATCTTGAACTATCTGCTCGGTTCTGTTGAAGTTTTTTCAATTTTACCTTGAATGTTATCTTGTGTCAATCTGTAGATAGCAAATCTCTTTTAAGGTTCATTTAGATTATATGTGCTTTCTGTATTCACTCCTTTTTCTTACAGCATGATATTGATTTCCTTTTTATATCAGGGAAAGGTTAATCCTACACAGTGCGAGGCTCTCACCATGGTTTGTGCTCAGGTACTGTTTTCTTATATTCACATGTCCCTATAATAACTGAAGTTCACTTGGCATTTCCAGTCTGGGTGGTATATGTTAGTTTTAGAATCTAGGGTGATAAGCATATCTCAAATATAAACTATGTATGCTATTCCCTGGAAGCATCTTAATGAATATGCAGACATTTTTGTTATTGTTGGATTGATCATTGCATGCGCTGATATAAACTAATTTTATGCAAATGTTAACCTATTACATTTGTATTTGAGCCTATACATACTAAGTGTATGGATTAAATATTGTAGTAGACATATATTGATGATTGCTCTTTAACTATACATGTTGCAAATCTTAGTTTGATATATAGTGAGAATGGAATACTTGTTGTTCAAAACTAAAATGCTATCTTAGCTGAAATGTTCCAAGTTAGGTGCCTCCATTTTTCCAGAAATACAGTTTCTCAGGATGTTACTGTGGGATCTAACCGGATAATATCTCCTGGGAGTGGTGTCTCTAGTTTCCACTGGTTGGAGACAATTAGAACTAGTGATATCACTTTGGGGGTTTACATCTTAGGAGTTGGACTTTTATCCTTGTGATTCCTTTACACTCATTAAACTGTGATTTTTTTTAATACATTTCTACTCAAGGACCTCAAGGTTTCTTTCTTTGTTTAACATAGGATGATATTCCCTTTCTTTGACTCTAATCAAACTCATCCAGTGCAATTTTTTTTGTAGGTTATGGGAAATCACACGGCCATTACTGTAGGTGGATTGAATGGTCATTTTGAACTCAATGTGTACAAGCCTGTGATTGCCAGTAATCTGCTTCGAGTATGTTCTATTTTTCTGTATTATTGTCAGACAACTAATTTTTATTTTTTAAGGAATCAATATATTTGTCTAACACAAAATTTGTGACACATTCTCAAGCTATATAAATATTGAAGCTTTGAATTTATCTATTTTTCAGTCTTTGAGGTTGCTTGGGGATGCATCCTCTTCTTTCGAGAAGAACTGCGTGAGTGGAATCCAAGCAAACCGAGAGAGGATATCAAAATTGCTTCATGAGGTAAGACCTTATGGCACTGGGATTATGTATTGCTACATATATTTGCTGATCTTAGAAAGAAACTGACATGTCATTATGTGTTGGAAAAACCCTCACAGTCCCTGATGCTTGTTACATCCTTGAACCCTGTAAGTTCCCCAGATACTTTCTTGTTCATGTTTTCCTGAGTTGTGTTATATTTGATAAATGTCATGATAGTCACGTGAATATTATTTATCAGAAAATTGGCTATGACAAGGCTGCAGCTGTTGCCAAGAAAGCTCACAAGGAGGGAACAACTTTGAAGGTAAATCCCACGACAATCTATTGACATTTATCTTTGTTTGACTGAATCAGTTTCTCTAGCTAATATTTGACAGCAAAATACTAGTCACACACCACTCTTAAGCATGCACAATGTGGTGCTTGAACTCTGGACAATCTCCACTTGGATGCAAGCAGTTTGACAGTGTATTTTAAGCAAGCAACTTTCTAGTGGACTAGGAATACATTATATATATTAGAAACATGGGACTAGATTTTTTTTTGTCCTCTTTTTTAAATAGTTTTGGTAGCTGGCATTTTGAAACAAGCATGCCTCCACATTACAACATCTAGTTATCCTGCAACTGCAGTTACTTTTGATAGATGGCCTTATAATGTTCATACTGTTTGTTATTTTGATTTATAGGATTTCTCAATGCATCAAATTTTCTGTGCAGAATGCTGCATTAGACCTCGGAGTCCTGACCAGCGAAGAATTTGATGAACTCGTGGTACCTGAGAAAATGATCGGCCCATCGGACTGAACATAGAAACATACCAGTTTCAAAAACTAAGCTATTTTCCCATTCATGCTCCATCAGTTGGTTGGATGATCACTAATTTTTGCACTCAGTAGGTGGTGTTTCAAGGAAAATAAAAAGTTTCCACCAACATTGATGGTACAATTCTTTTGACTCCTATAATTTTCCAACTGATTATTCCAATTATATCAAGAGCTTTTCTTCTCTTTGTACCAGAAATAAAGACACGATTGATTCTACATGAGCAATGATCCGTTACTCTTTTCCGTTTATTCAGTGGAATTCATTATTCACATAAATATAATTCCAGCAATTGTTAACCATATATATATATGAATGCTGGAAATTTTAAGTTTATATATAACACGCACTCATCATGAAGATCAAGCAGCAGCCTTGCAAGTTCCAGTGACCAAGTCCCAGATGGCCGGAAGAAGGAACTTCCGGCCACCGGCGCCATAAACATTGAAGCTCACCTTACTCCGGCGATCCATCAGCAACTCCCCAGGATACCCTGGATAGGCCCCGGCCCCAAAGATCCCCGGGCATGCCGTCACGGCCTCCAACGGCGCAAGTCTATCCCCTTGGTACCACCCCTCGCCGGCCGGATTCGTCACCGCTCCAGCCATCACCGTCGCCAAGTTCATCACCATCCCATCAACCCCAACTCCATTAGGCGCCACCAGCGCCGGCCCCGGCGGGCCGTACGCCGGCTTTGCATACGGCCATGCACACGTCCCCGGGCACTGCATGGCCGGATCTCCGACGTGCGCCACCACCACCTTCCTCCCCGGAACCAATTCAACGTTGTTGTGAAACCCGCAAGAATCCATGCAGAACTTCTCGACTGTGATGTCCGCCGCCGTGAGGACGAAGTAAACGCCGTTTGAGTCTAACGGCAGTGAGCCTCTCGTTATGGCTTTCTTTACTAACGTGATGAGGTCGGAGTGGGTGAGAGATTTCCCTAGAGAGCATGCAACGTCGGAGTATTGTTTCCCGGCGAGGTTGATGGCCTTGGTGGCTGGTTTTCCGGCGAGATCTTTGTATGCTTGGGTGGTGGACCACCAGTGGGAGACGGTGGGGTGGAGTGGTGGGAGGGTGGGGGGGGGGAAGGAGGAGAAGAAGGAGGAGATGGCGGACTTGTGGGTGGGGGAGAAGGAGCCATACCAAGTGAGGTAGATGTTAATGGGGCCAGACAGGCGAGGGCCATTGTGGTATTGGAATTGGGTGCTAGACATAGAGTTATTCATCATACAAAGAGAAAGAGGGAGTAGTAAAGACAGAGAGAAGAAGAAAGAGATCAGAGGCATGGCTTGACTGATCAGCTTTTGTTTTTTGAGTGTGGGTTTGGTGTTCTTAACATACACAAGGTGCTTGGGGTTTTATAGACAAGTTTATATATGGAATATTCTGCTTTGTGTTTGTGTAGGGGCAAGGTTAATGCTGTTTATAGGAAAAGAACACCAAAAAGAAGATTGTTCAAATGATTGAACCATTTACTTTAGGGGCTTAATTCATGAACATCAAAGTCAAGTCCACCTTGATTTAATTAACCTATCATTTATTTCTATTTCATTAATAAGTTTTTTTTTTAAAAAAAAAGGTGCAAAAATAACATTTATTGATAATAGATAAAAAAATATATAAAATAATAATATACAAAATAGACCTTGATTGGGTCTCGAGGTCTTAGGTGCCTTCTATGCTACCGTGAAGGCACGGCTGCAGTGACACACCCACACCAGAAAATATATATAAACCAACACTTTACAACCACTCTAGTGGACAGTCAATGGTATGATACCGTGGTTTAAAAGCCATGGTAGCATATAATTTATCGGGTTTTAGTAGCCACCTATACATCATGTTAATACTATTCGTCATCAAAATCAACATTGGGTGATCATGCACGGTAGAGACTTCTCCTTGGTGATTGTCAGGTTTCACTTGATAAAGGATTTCACAGCTTGCACATTCTGGCCGTGTGAGATGTATCAAACCATATATATATATATATATATATATATATAATCAATATTACAGATTAATAACAAGGATATAAGAGTAATTTTCAATTTATTATGAATACCCACTATGAAGAATGTGTGTGTGTGTGTGTGTTTAGGTGTAAGGTTAATGTTGTTTATCGGAAAAGTCTACCAAAAAGTTTTAAATGATTGAACCATTAACTTTAGGGGGCACTCGTGAACATAAAGTAAAGTCTACCTTGATTTAACTTGAATGGCTATCGTTTATTTGAATAATTTGTTTTAAGCAAATAATCGTGATAATAGGAAAGGTACAAGAAGTCATTTTTGACTTCTAATTTTGTTCAGAGTGAAGTTCCATGTAACTCATTTTTTGAATATTTCCATCTCACTAATAAGATTTGTAATTATTATAAATATTTTTTTAAAATTTTTTTACCTTAACATTTCATCTTGAAGAATATATAAGTGATGATAATTTGTAAGGGTACATAAACAATAATAACAAGGATATACAAGTAATTTTTATTTTTTATGTATGGCTACTAACGGAAGCATATTGATAGTTTTGTCCTCATGTTTATGTTATTGTTAAAATTTTAAAAATTGCATATGATACAGGTATATCTGGTTGGACACGTGGCGACATCCCAAGCACCCAACCGACCTGCTCAAATCCTCACCTCAGACACCCCTTTTTGGCAAAAAGGTAGCTACGAAGTCAAGACACGAGGGAAAGAAATGGCAGGAGATAAGGCCCAAAAAATATTATGTCAAGAGATAAGTCTGGCGGGGAAAAGTCCTACGATATGGAGGGGACAGAGCCAACCCGGCTGTAGAGGGGATAAGAAGGGGAATCAGGGCATAAGGCCTGCCTCGACTGACTCTTTCTCTTTGCACAGGTACTCCAACAACCATGAGCCACTCATGATTTTCTCCGGCAACTGTTAGCGTCCTTCCAAACAAATAAATCAGAAACGTTGGTTGGAACTGGGTTTGATCCCAAGAACGAACCGATATTAGCACTAACAGCATATATAGCACTTGATTTGTTTAAATAATTTAATTATAAAATAGAATTTTCCCGAGGGTAGACATGTAATTTCAAAAAAAAAATGAGAAAAGGGATTATATAAGATATGTTTTGGATTTGCACCAATGATTGGTTTGGTAGCATGTAAAACTCAACAAGACATTGTTTCTTAGTATAGAGTTCACATGTGATAGAGAGTTGTTTGGACTTTTGAAGAACTAAAGATGAATCTTAAATTGTGATTTATGGACAACTTAATTTTGAGAAGATTAGAATTATATATATATTTTTAAATTATATGGTTAGTTATAAGTCCTTGATTATTATTCACTTATATCATGCTTGAATTGTATAATTATTTATGGTAATGTTCTAAAAAGAATATAAAGTCAATAAGAACTTAAAAAATAAATAAATAAATAAATTTATCATAGGAAATTTACTTTTCAATTACTACAATAATTACATTGCTAAAATTAAATAGGATTATCATGATATTATTGAACATGAGTTGCTTGTGGGTGGGCATCAATAAGATTTTCTACATGGTGGGATGATTCACATTAGTCATAATCAACTTAATTATCAACATTAATTGAATTGATATAGCTTGATTTGATGTTTTCAAACAAGTCTAATTTCACAATTAATTTGGAAGAATATTGGGCATGCTTCAAAAGAAATATGATATTTCAAGATCAAACTTTTAAAAAAAATTAATTAATTAATTTCACTTTAATAAATAGATGATTTTTTTTCAAAATTGACTACTTATAACCCAAAATTTTCAACGATTGAGTTGTACCTATGTTTATGATTATTAATCACATACCGTGAATTTTTTAGAAAACATCGGTGGTATGATAAGCTCATATCATACATTATTAGATTCACAATTACTATATCGACATATATATACTCAATCGTTAATCATCATCGACAAAAAAAATTCATGAATTGTGTGTTATTTATTTTTATTTGTGATTTAATTAAATTTAATAAAACAAGGATGATGGTCTCAGTTAGACAATCTATTACGATAGATTGACAGCACAAACAAACACATCAAACAAATAGTCCAAGGATTGCTTCAATGGGTTCCACCCAACCATAGATAAAAAAGACCACTCATTGGATGGATTGACATGCAACCTAATCTCATTCATATCCATCCACAACTTTGCTTGGTTCTCAACCCTTAGACATGTTTGCTCCTAAATAAACTCAGATATTCTATTTTAAATTATATATTAGTTTTGGATATGATAGGTAAAAAATAAACGATAAAAATACTCCAAATTAACAACAACAACAACTAAGTCTTAATCCCATATTAAATGGGGTTGGCTATATGGATTCTTTGTCTCCATATCCCTCTACATTAAAAGCAAGATTCATTTCGATATCCCAATATCTAATACGCGAGTTTAGGCATTATCTTTCTCCACGTAATCTTAGACTTACATCTACCATTTTTCTTATCTTTTATTACTAAACTATCAAATTTTTGAACCCTTTGGGCATCTATGGCCCATGACGCATGTCCAAACCATCTTAAACGTCATTCTTTTATTTTATCTTCAATTGGTGCAACATGCACTTTCTGTCGGATGTGTTAATTTCTAATCTTATCTAATCTTGTATAACCACTCATCGACCTTGACATCCTTATCTCTGCCACACTCATTTTATGAATATGTTGAACTTTAGTTGTCCACCACTCACTCTCGTATATCATAGCTGGTCTAACTGCCGTTCTATAGAATTTTTTCTTCACTTTGTTAGCCATCTTCTTATCACATATATAGCATATCCGTGGTACCCCATTTCAACCATCATGTCTTGATTCTATGGGTTATATCTTCATCTATCATCCCATTATCTTGAAAAATGGAACCTAGATACTTAAAATTGTTACACTTAGGCACTACCACCACACCTAATTTCACTTTTCCTCTATCTCTCCTACTTAGTCTAAAATTACAGTGCATATATTCTGCCTTACTTCTACTTAGCCTAAAGCCTATACTTTTAAGAGTATTTCTCCATAGTTCTAACTTTTGATTAAATCTATCTCTAGTCTCATCAACTAGGACAATATCATCTGCCAACAACATACACCATGGGATGTCATCTTGGATATAACTAGTTAACTCATCAATTACTAGAGTAAACAAGTCCCTAATGTAGACCATTGTTATAGGAGACCCCTTCATATCTCTTCCCACTATTATCACACTCATAACTGCTCCTTCATACATATCTTTAATAACATTTATATATTTAACATGAATGTCTTTCTTCTCCAATGACCACCAAAGGAATTTTTTAGTACTCTATCATATATATGCTTTGTCTAGGTCAATGAAAACCATATGGAGATCCTTCTTCTTATCTTTATAGATCTCCATCAAGCTTGTTAACAAAAAAAAAAAAAAAAAAAAGAGGCTTATGTTGTAGATTTACCTGACATAAAGCCAAATTAGTTCTCTAACACTTTCTTAATATCCTTGAGTCGACGCTCTATTACCTCTCCCAAAGTTTCATGGTGTGGCCTATTAACTTAATGCCACGGTAGTTAGTGCAATTTTGAATATCTCCCTTATTCTTATATATAGGAACCAAAATGCTCTTTCTCCAATTGTTTGGCATCTTTCCCCCTCTTAGGATAGAGTTGAAAATTTTGGTTAACTATGATACCCCTACTTCTCTAAGATACTTCCAACTTCAATCAAGATGCCATCCGGGCCACAAGCTTTTTCCAGCCTTCATCTTTTCCAATGCCTCTTTGACCTCACTAGGCCTGATTTTCCAGCCTTCATCTTTTCCAATCCTCTCTATCGTTGATGCATAAAGATCTGTGTAAAATACTTATCCTCACGACTTGTATTGAATAGATGATCAAAGTAGCCTTTCCATCTCTCCTTGATTTCTTTATCTCTTGTCAAGACCTGTTGAGACTCATCTTTAATGCATTTAACTTGATTTAGGTCCTTCCTTTTTTTATCTCTTAGCCATGCTATCTTGTATATTTTTTCCCTTTCTCGTATCCCTAATTTTTGGTACAAAATCTCAAATAAAATTTAGTATTTGGCTGAATCACTTTATCTATTCAAAAACTTGTTGAATGATACATTTTGACAATAGTCATAAGAAATTTGGGCTAGAAACTTCCCTTATCTATATCATTTTGGAGTAAGTTGAACATTTTTTTGTCATTTTTAAGATGTTTGGATGAGCTTTTCAAAAAAGCAGAAACACTGAAAAACAGTTTCTCTTTTTTTTTTTTTTCCCATAAACACTAGATGGGATTTTTTTTATCGATCAAAATTCCAGCTACAAGGGGTGGGGGATAACGGACCTTTGAAGCTTCAACATGGCCATGATTAGCAAATGGTGGTGGAGGCTCCTCAATTGTCAGGTGAGCATATGTAGAAGAATTATTTAGAAGAATCAAAACAAATACTTTCTGAACTCGTACCTCAACCCACATATGAAGGTCTCAATAAGGGCATCTTCTTTATGGAAGGGAGTCACCGACCAATAGAGATTGGTAGAAATGGGGCTTACAATTAAAGCAAGGAAACAAGACACGGTGAACCTGTGGCACGACAAGTGGATTCAGGGGCAGGCGCCGAGCAACTTAGTCCTATCTCTCCTTGACTCAGTGAGGGACCAACACCTATCACTCGAGAAGGCCAGAGACAATGTAGCACAAGAATGACCAATGCTAAATCAAGGCGCGTTAACTAGGGAAGGAACGCAAGAACTAAGGGAGTTGATGGAGTCACTCACAACGACTGATGAGGGGAGGAAGGATGCACGAAGCTGGAACTTTGAAGCCAACAGGACTTTTTCAGTCAAATCCCTTTACACCTTCATTAATGATGGCATAGAATGAAGCCAATTCCCAAATGGCCTATGGAAATTGCAATGCCCAAGGAAAATTAAGCTTTTTTGCATGACTGACAATGGATAACAAAATACTCACGCTGAACAACCTTGCAAAGGGGAATTGGAGGGAGAATCGTACTTAATGTTACCTATGCAATGAACATGACGAATCTGTGGAACACCTGCTTACCACATGCCCAGTTACACGACAGCTTTGGCTATATTACTGTTCGATGTTCAACCTTAATACATATCCTTAATCGACGAGGGATTTCTGGGGATATTACAGCCTGGGAAAGGATCTACATAAAGAGACGCGTACGGGGTGGAGCCTTGCGGTCATAGCCATAACATGGAGCACCTGACTTGAAAGAAATCAACGATGCTTCCAAAACAAACAATGCGTTTGTTCTGATATTATTCAGGGGTCGCTTTCTTATTGTCTGAAGCTAGGCAGATGGAATCTATTGTCCGAAGAACCTTGGCCTTTGATCATGGGGGATCATTGCAAATATTAATGAACATGGACGACTTTGAAGATGAGTCGACGGGGCAAATCTCACTGGAGAAGTTCGATAGGGCACCCGAGGTTCCCTCGGGGATCCATTTGGGCAACTATGTATCAACCTTTTATTTTATATTTCTTATTAATCAATAAAGGAATGTGGTTTATCGATTTTAATTTAAAAAAAAAACCCACTAGCATATCATAATTGCTTAACTTATTTGTTAAACACCAACAATATAAGCACTTTCTTAATATAAAAATAACAGTCCGAATGGGGTTAGAAAGGTATAGGAATTAGAATTTGATCGGACGTTAACTTAATTATAAAAAGTTCAAACTAGTGACCGACCTATTTATAACCTAGGTTTATGGTTTAATAAACTAATAAAGAGATGCGAAGGACATGATGGAATGGTTGTTAAAATTTTGCAATTTGGATAATGATTGATGTGTTGGAGGGTGATGAACCACCCAATCAAAGACTTAATGAATGAATGAAGGTTCCGTGTCCTTTTGACTCATTGTAATGCACTAATGTGTGGTGACTTAAGTTCCTAACCTTGCATGAACCTGTCTGTCATCACGTAATTAATTATGAAAGTGAGATATGCTCTATTCTTTGGTTTGGTTGTTAATGTCACAAATTTAGTCCGTGATTCACCTACCTTTAAGGGGAAGAAAAAAAGTTATTATTTTTAAAGAAAGAAAAATGACACATATACCCTTATATTTATTATGTTCCGAGAAAAGAATTTATTTATATAGACGAGGAATCTTGGTTTATTTATTTTTATTTCTAAAAAGGGTTGTATGTGAAACTCTCCAAAAAAAATCTAGAAAGTGCCCTCTCCCTCTCCTATTAAAGTTAGCCAAAAGATCGACAAACAAACGATCAAGCTATTTGTGAACAGGTCGAGCTCGAGCTCGACTTGAAATTCTTAGCTTTTATGTTGAACTAGAGTTTGAATTTCAAGCTCAAAATTAATTTTGAATTGAGCTTAGCTCTATAATTTATACTTTTTATTGTATACAAGTATAGAAAAAATCAACCTATAAATAAACTTTTAACGTACTCGAGATAGTTAGAAAGGAAATCCATTTGATTTTAATTTCAAATTACTCTAGTCGAGTTTGAGTTTTCAAAATTAAAATCGAGTCAAATTCGACCAAATCTCTTAAAACTAATTTCAAACTCAAGCTGAGCCCAACCCGATAAGCTCAGTCGTTATACTCTATATTATAAAATTATATAAAGATATACATATACGTGTAAATCTAAAAACAATGAAATTTATAGTGGATGAGTAGTACTCCACTATTAGGATAAAATAGTTGAGTGGTGAACATCACCTTCAATGGGAATAAGATTCCACATATCTAAGTGGATGTTGGTCTTTCTTAGAAAATTTCCATTTTAATTCAACCATTTATTTATTTGTTGATTTGGACTTTTGTCCTAACTAAGTGACAACTAATTCTTCTAATTTCCTATTATTATACAACATCATTAGTTTTTTTTCAAATAATTTTTTTATCAAATTTTCTATGATTCCCTTATTACTCATTCATTACTTTTTTATGAAGAGAAACTCATAATTATTAAAATTACTAATATTATGGACCATGTACATCAAAGCAACATTTTGTGCATAATACCAAATTGATATTTGTAAATACTTAAAAATAAATATTGAAATCAAAATAAATGTTTGAGTTTTAGCTCAATAATAACTCAAAATTGAGCAATTTAATTATTTAATCATTTTTGCAAACTAATTATGGGAATATTCTGAATTATATACTTAAATCTCCTAATATTAAAAATTTTAAGGGTTATAATTTTAATACCTTGAAAAACATATTATATAACAAGTGAAGGGTCAGCTTGCAAATATTGGTCATTTTTATGAATATTTTAAAAAAGAGGAGGGTCTTCTTGCAAAATTGATCTCTTTCTTCACCACTTGCGATTCCTAAACTAATTTCCCTAAAATTCCCGCAATGGAGAACTCCCCCTTTCCCTGATTCTAGGGTTTCGATCTCGATCTAGGGACGATGGCGACGGTGACGATGGCCACGGCGGCGGGGATGGCGATCGTGCTCTACTATGTCCTGACCCGGAGGCTATCGGCTCGGGACGCGGAGGATGTCTCGAAGCCCGGAAGGGCGGGAAGGAGGCGGGTGGCGCCTCGGAGGCCTGCCCAGGCGCCCGCGACGTGGCGGGAGGCTGCGGCTACGCTGGCGGAGACGTTGCGGTTTGCGTACGCGGAGACGCTCGGGAAGTGGCCGATTGGGGATCTGGCATTCGGGATCAAGTACCTCATGAGGCGCCAGGTCTGTCGATTTTGTTCATTTGGATGTATGTTCTCTTTTAACTTCGATTGGTGATTGATTTCTCATCTGTTATTGTGATGCAGGTGTTCTTTTATATCCATTTTATGCAGAAAGTTCTTGTTTTTTTCTTGGTTGTTATTTTGTAGCTATTATTTTGTTGGTTTCTAGATTGCCATATATTTAAACATTTCTTTGTATTTTTTCCATAATTGTTTTTTCCTTTTTCTTTCCCCTTCTGAAAATCTCTTACAATGAACATTTTGTTGCTGTGAGCTCTGGAGTCTGGTAATCCCTCAAAAGAATGGAATACTATATTACTTAGATAAGGGCTAGTAATATATCCACTAATTAATGGATCCCAGTGCTTGTATGAAGACCTTTGTTTCACATTGTAGAATGGTGCATGATTTTGCAGGGAAATCTACATGTTGCAAGTGTGTATGCCGGAAGTGATTGTGTCCAGCTTACGGGCCCAGAGATGATGGCTGAGTTGATTCATCTCTTGAGGTTATTGAACCTTTGCTTGCTTTTCTCGAAGAAGCCATTTTATGTGTTTTTGGAATCTGCTGGGTATTCACAAGCAGATGTTCTTCTTCAAGAGGCTAAGGCGGGGGTGCGTAAGTATTATGGTTTCTTTAACTTGGTCTTGATAAATGATTGCTAGATGTGTCACTCTGTTTAGATAAAGCATTGCTTTTAGTTCTTCAACATCTACTATTACAGTTCTTGTACTGACATGCAATTTTTGTTTTATTATTGTTTTTTTCTGTGTTATTGATTCTTCCGCATACTGGTGAACTCTGTGCAGCTTCTGAAACCTGCTTTCACAATTATAATGCATTGATGAAAGATCAAAATGTTTTCTTCTTATAATTCGAGGGACTCATAGCATTAAGGACACACTGACTGCTGCAACAGGTGCCGTGGTACCTTTTCACCATTCAGTTTTAGATGATGGTGGAGTAAGCAATTTGGTCTTAGGATATGCACATTGTGGGATGGTTGCTGCAGCTCATTGGATTGCCAAGTGTACTACACCTGTCCTCCTTAAAGCACTTAGTCAGCATCCAGATTATAGTATTAAGGTATGACCTCACCTATGACAATATTCTTGATAAAATCACTCTTGAACTTCTACTCCATTGCCATTCGTGCCAAGGGCTCATTTATAGAGTTGAGTAATCATTATTCTTTTTCTTTATTGATTTATCCATATACCATGGCTTTGTCTTCTGATCTGCTTTGACATCTTTCTTGCCAATATGAGTCTTTACTATCCAGTGCTACAAGTAATGTTTCCTTTTATCATGAATGTTAGATTGTTGGGCATTCTCTTGGCGGTGGAACTGCTGCTCTCTTGGCGTATATTCTGAGGGAGCATAAAGAATTCTTTTCAAGCACTTGTGTTGCATTTGCTCCAGGCATGTATTTTTTTTTGTTTGCTTTAGATTTTGGTTTGAGCACCTTTTGCTTTTCATTTTGTGAAGTCATTTATGACAGCACTGCATTCTAACATTTTTTTGTTTTTTTATATTTATAACATAAATATCTATCTTACTTACCCTAACCACATTATTTACTTTTCTTAAACAAGGATAGTTCAAATAACTATTTGAATTTCCTCTTGCGGAAGGAACAAAATCCTGTTGCAAACTTGTCCTATTGATTTGTGTTGCCTACACCATTAAATGGTGTTATTGGTTTCTAACTCCAATAAACGCATCTAACTGCAATTAGTTGGTCAGTAACAAGTATTGTATGTTCTGATAACAAATAGAACAGAGTATGCTTGAGGTTATGCTTCTTCATTACTAATAATTACTCTTGTTCTCTGCAGCTGCTTGCATGACATGGGACCTTGCGGAATCTGGAAAGCAATTCATTACTACAGTTGTCAATGGTTCTGACTTGGTTCCCACCTTTTCAACTGCATCAATTGATGAGCTTCGAACTGAGGTACTTCAACAAATTTGAAATGAACTAATTGACTTTTCAGTTATCATACATATGGTTAGGTAACTTTTGAAGTGTTATTGATATTCAAAATGCTCACACACACACACACACACACACACACACACACACACATAATTTTATTCTTTTCCAGTATAGTGACATAATGACTTTTCTGAATAGAATTACGATCTCAATTTGAAGTCTAGATAGATATTGATTTTCACTGCCACAACTATTTACTGGGGCCATTTAGTCTGCAGCTAAAAATGGGACTCGCCGGTGAAGTTAAAGGTTCAAAATAAGTTCATGTAGTAGAAATTCTCTCAATAAGGTTTTTTTTCTTTGGACATAAGCTTGAGATTTCTTGGGACTATACATAATCCAATTTTTTCATATTAGAGTTGGACAATGATATGGCATCTATATGTCAATTGAGAGTGATGGTATGGAGGGGGTCATTGAAGTTGTGCTTTCTTTGACTGGATAATTTGTGATCCTACATCAAGGATCATAAGTAATACTAGTGCAAGTGCTCTACTATACTGAGATTTGATTGTACTGAGTGTTAAAGTGTGCAGCCAGCATATTCTGTAGATTTAGATAAACAGGTAAGCATTGTGCATAAGATATTGTCCATGTGTGTGTGTGTGTTTATTTTGAAAACTGCCTATACTGTGATCTTCCATCTTTGATAATCCTTCCATTTGGATGAACTGGTCAAGTAAATGGTTGCAATTTCCGTTATGTTTCCACATTCTATTTGTCAAGTTTTTACAACTTAAATATTGTGTTATGTGTTCATTTAGTTTTTCATTTGTATATTAGGCGTTAAATTTCTACAGTTCTCTTAAAGCAGTAGTTCTTACATCATGTCATATCAAGAAAAATAAAAATTAATGTTGATGTCCTTTTTAGGTGACTGCATCATCATGGTTAAATGATTTGCGAGATCAAGTTCAACACACAAGATTCTTGAATGTTGTTTATCGCTCTGCATCTGCTTTAGGATCCCGTCTACCATCTATATCTGGTGCAAGAGCTAGGGTTGCTGGTGCTGGTGCACTTCTACAACCTGTTTCAAGTAAAACTCAGGTACTATTTTGCTCTTCGATTGGAAGAATTGGAAGAAAATTTCTTTTAGACAGTTGCTTGGATTGAAAAGGTCATGTGCATTAAACTTGCTGTTTTGTGGGTTCAATGAATATCTTTTCTGAGTGTCACCAGCAGACAAAATATCTGAATGCGAAATAACCATTGACATAAAGGTGGGATTTTGGATAGTTTGAATTTGCATGGTAATGTTACATCCCTCTGTATTGGACTTATACCTACCTCCATATATATAACTTGTTGGTTAAAGACCTTGAAACTCTACACGGTGGCTTCGGTGGCAAAAGCATTGTTTTTACTGTTGCTATTATTTGGTGACAAATTTGAGAAGTTTTTGGATATTTTTCCACAGCTTGTGGACATTGTTATGAATTCTAGGTGGTGGAATACTTCTGGTATGATTGATAATAACCATAATTGGAAGGACTTTAGAATATTTTTAATTATTAGGATTGTTAAATGTGTAGTCCAAATTAGAGATGGTACTCAGATTTGCTATTTTCCATTTCAGCAAAAATATATAATTTTTATACAGAAATCAGCCATAAGAGCTGCAACACATTCATCAGTAAATGTTGTGTGTGCATCCCTCTCCTATATATGTAGCAAATGATTTTCTAGAATTTTTAGTTTGTCATGGGATTGGTGGCCTTAGGGTCTAACCAGAAGTCAACCATAACATAACATATTTTTCAACTTTTGCTATATGGATTGGTCTCTCAGATATAATTGGCACGATGCTGCATTTCTTTCAGTAGTCTATTGCTAAGATTTTTATATTTGGTAACAATACATTGTGTTTACTGAAGTGTAGTCACATACAGTTAATCTTAATAATTGTGCACTGACACCAATCATAACGAGACAAGATTTCAGATTTCATAGTAAAAATCTTTGGTGCTAGAAATCTGCTTATGTTGCATTTTTTTTCCTTCAATTTCTTTTCATGACTCTCAGTCAGTTCTTTTCTCTGATGACAATCTTAGGTTGTGATGAAACAAGCACAGAATGTTGCGCAGGCTGTTGTCAGGAGTCGGTCTTCTTTGTCTTCATGGTCTTGCATGGGTGCACGACGGCGGGTTGCCAGTACAGTTGCAAACTCAAAAGAGGATGCAGGTGATTCCTGCACTTTGCCGCGAACAAGCTCGGATACTCTTTTGATAAAACAACTCAAACTAGATACAGATGTCGATGGACTAGATTTCAGTTCCTCCCGGAACTCAGACAATGACGAATCGGAGGAAGATGAACCTACAAAAGCCGATGAAACTACTAGTGTTTCCATCGCAGAAGAGATGACTGAAGGTCAATTGTGGTTTGAACTGGAAAAGGAACTTCACAAGAGGGACTTAGCTGATAAACAAGCTCGAGAAGAGGAAGCGGCAGCTGTAAAAGAGATCACAGAGGAAGAGAACGTTATTCTCAAAGAAGCAGTTGAAAATCAGCAGCCATTATCTTCAGATGACTTGGAAAGGCACCAGTTCTTTCCTCCAGGTAAAATCATGCATATGGTTGCAATGCCGGTGATCGATCCTAATACTGGCGGGGAGATCTTCACCGATGACAATGTTGGCATCTACGAGACCCCAAGAAACCTGTACAGTAAGATTCGGCTTTCACCAACTATGATAAATGATCATTACATGCCTATGTACAAGAAGATGATGGAGTTACTAATTGAGAAGCTGGAGAAAGATGGAGAAGATGTTGATCATGACTGTACAATAGTATTATAAAAAGCTGTTTATATGTATTCCGATTGAGTACTTCATAGCTGAAGGCTTTCTATATTGAACCTTTAAGAGAGGTGTATATTTAACCGGTCACACACACGCACACACTATATAAGATCTGTAAATTACCTATAAATATTTAACTCTAATTTTTAAATATGCCCTTTTAAGTTAAATACTATTATTATATTTTTATGATTTATCTTTTATAAAAGAAAAGATTAGGGTTTGTTTGGTTTGGCCGTTTGTGCTGTGTTCATCGTTTTTTATTTTTCATGAAAACATAGAAAAACATGAAAACATGTTTGGTTTGCTTATTTTTGTGAAAAGGCGAAAAATGAAAAATGAGAAAATGAAAAAAAATATTTTCTACTCTTAAAAAATGATGATGGTATAGATGTAAATAAATCAAACTCTAAAATTAATTAAAAAAATATCATGTTTGTTATTTTTTATTTTTTAAAATATATTTTTTAAAACTTTTATTATTATAAAAACATATAAAATATCATATTTGTTAATTTTTTATATTTTCAACTTTATAAAACATTATATTTTGCTATTTTTTATTTTTAAAATATGTTAAACTTTTGTTATTATAAAAATATATAAAAATATCATTTATAGTTTTTATTTTTTAAAATATATTTTCTTAAACTTTTGTTATTATAAAAAAATATAAAAATATTATATTTGTTATTTTTTATATTTTATATTTTATAAAAATACCATGTTTATCATTTTTTACTTACAAACAATTTTTATTTTCTGTTTTTAAAAACAGCAATAAATCAAACTAAACAATTTTTCAATTTTTTGAAAACGTAATATAAATCCTTTCCTTTTCACGTTTTCCACTTTTTTTCAAAAAACAGAAAACAAAGAGCCCCTTAACAATTTAGAAATTAGTTTCTTGGCAAATATAAAACCTATTTCATTATAACAGATACTAAAGTTCTTCAAATTTGATTGCTGATAAAAATATATCACCCTATCACTTGCCAACCAATCTGTCCTAACAATTATATATCCTGAAAATAAATCAGCCATATAATTGTTTTTAATTTTGTATTGTAGTAATGGTGGGACCCTTCCGAAGAGAGGATCCTTCCAAAAATTGGCGGGTGGCCCACCTAAAGTAGGGCGGGGAAATCCACTCGCCTAATATGTGTGTTCGATAAACAGGGTGTCGGCACGACCCGCCGTCTCTAGACGATCATTGACGTGTCGCCTCTCACCCTGACAGGACGGGTTAACTCTCTTAGCATACGACCCCTTCGTATATATAGACACTGCCGAGAGGCGCAACTTCTTTATTCTCCGATGTGGGACTAAACTAAATTTAAGAAAAAACTTTCTGCACATGAGAATATATACAAAACACCCTGTAAAAGAACTCATACTAAAAATAACTCTGCTGGGTATATATGTAATTACAAAGTTTGCAGGGTTGTATGTGCAAATGCAACCATGAAAATTGGGGAACCCTGAAACATCAGACACAAAGTTCCATTAATAATGTATCCATAGGTCATAAATATAGTTCATATATATATGATCAGTCTTCAATGACTAGAAAAATTCGAACCAAATTATTGAGAATTCAACAATGAGCTATTCATTGAGCTGCTTGAGTCATCCTCCATACCGACTCTTGAGTTCTTCTGGAGGTTCTTCTTCCATGATTCCTGATCCTCGGGAAGCCAAGTACTCCCGAATAGTTGTTTTCCGGTTGCTGATGAATGTGTGATCTAAGAAATTATCATAAGCATTTTCACTGAGATTTTTCGCCGCCAAGACACTGTAGAGGAAGGTTAGTCTTTCAGATCATGAGTATGTAACCTAGCACTGCCATGTTACTCTACAATGATGCACTTTCCATTTGAACATGCTTACAGTTACGTGTAATGATGAAGAGAAAAGATGGAAGTGGCAAATTATTACCAATGTCTAAGATAAACACGACAAGGCAAGATATCATCCCGCCAAATTTTATCTATGTTGTATCTTCCGTATCGCTGGAAGAAAATTTCTTTGCTACCTGCAGATGTAAGGTTGTGACATCAGAGAAAGGAATGATTCAATCCATCTATTACAGAATAGAATTTTAAACATCCAAGGCACTCTAATGGAAAGAGCTCCCAAGAGAACCAAAGTGCAAGAAATCCCAGAAGTCACAAATTTCAAGCAATAGGCTGTTTGAAATAGGGATCACAAAAACAACAGAACACATGAGTTGGATATTCATGCATTCTCAGTGAAAATGCTCACCTGCTGTCCTAAGCCAAGGACCAACCTAAAAATCTTGTGCTTAATTGGACATTTAAGGTTTCCCTAGTAGATGTTCATTGTTATTAGTGCATAATGTAATAATGTTTAGAGATTGTAATTGGTTGAAGAAGAAGCATGCTGATTGGTATTTTTATACTGTCATTATCAAAAGAAGCTACATAAAATGAGTTTCAACAGCAATATAAAGTAATTTGCAGCAAAAGAATATAGCTACATTCAGAACTGACCAAGAGGGTCTTGAGACACCTGAGTAAATTTGCCGATCATCTCTGATGATACTTTTCCAAATATTCATACATTGTGCTAGTTAATGATGCTACATGAAGCACCACTCCAATTCCTATTACTGGTTTTATCTGATGCACAGTCCAACAAAAGACCATCACAAGAAAGCCAGTATGACATTCAGGTAACTCGACTTGCAATTCCAAATAGGTAATATATAGTAGGTAGGATATTGGATTTCAGAAGCTATACACCCAACTTGCTGTATTTAGCATAAGAGTGTATTCCTATTTATTTTCTAGGGTTAATGTTAATAACTACTGAACCCTCGTTTGTATCATTCCCTATTTGCTAAACAATATAAAGGTTCTTTGCATTATACAATACTGTGAGATAACACAAACCTTTTAAATGCAGAAAAGAGAGTACCTTTACATCGGATGCGAAAATACTCATCATCACTATAACGAGCACAAATCACCTGAAAATATAATTCATCCAGGCACAAGCACAATGAGAAATAAGAACCAATAACACCAATAGACATAGATGGAACAAAGAAACACAAAATTAGCTCACAAGCACTTACAGCTGGTCTGGTAAAAGGCTTCCCTTCCAAGTCTTCAGGAAATACCTAGACACAAACTCAATAGAAAGCAAAAACTCAGTGAGATCAAGCAAAAAGAGAATAGTCCCAAGAAGCAACCTCTTTTCCAAAGACCAAACAAATATAAAGACTCACAGCTAAAAATCTGAATTCATGTTCCCTCTCCATGAAAGCGGAGACCTACAGCATCAACAAGGGCTCTCAATTAGTACATTTTTTTTCACACAAAAAAAAAAACCTTGAAACTTCATAACCTTATAATACAAGATCCAAATTTTGCTAATAATTTATCATGAAAATCCATTGTTTGAAGCTAAAACATGTCCAAACTTTACAACATTCTACCAATAAAAATCCAATCTTTATCAGTAAATCCTGCCACTTCACGCCCTAAATGGAAAAAAATCAATGAAAAACAACAATTTTACCTCTTCTTTCTTAATCTCAAACACAGTAACAACAAGCCATTCCCCCTCACATGGCTCCACGCTCAAGCTTGAAACCTCCTAAAAAAACCATCACATTATCAACAACAACATCCCAAAAAAAAAGCTCCAAAATACCAAGAACTCGATCGTAACCCCGGTGTCTGGACGAGCGATCCCTCGGTCATAGAAAATCGGCGCCACATGAGCGAAAACCCTCCGGAATCCCCGCAAAACCCCAACCCTGAAGTCCCTGAGTTCCGGGAATGTACTCCGCGCACTCTTCTCTACCAATTCAAGCATTTATTATTCAATGAGAGAGAGAGAGAGAGAGAGAGAGAGAGAGAGAGAGAGAGAGAGAGAGAGGATCGTACCGGAGAGAAGAGAGCCAAAGCCGCAGATAGAGAGGAAGCCATCAGGGGAGCAAAGAGAGTGGAAGTCGGCTTCAGTGTTTAGCTCGGTGAGATTACCGGTGGATGAATCGAAGGGTATCTCGGTGTCCATGGCCTCTGCTCTGTGAATCGATAAGGGTTTGGAAAGGGGCGGTAACCTAACGCGCCGGTGAGCAGACGAAGGTCCGGCGAAAGAACGGAGAAGGGAAGTGAGGTTCGGTCGAAAAGGATAGCCGTTGAATCTTGATCCAACGGCGGGGATCGACGAGATGAGGAGGGAATCGAAGAGAGAGTTGGAGAGCATGTCACGATGATGCTCGTGATCGATCGGGGACAAAATGAATTTTCAAAATCACATTTCAATTTTTAAATTTTATTATTTTTTTTTGGATAATCACGATTGCTTGCAGAACCGGGCCAAATACTGAACCCTTCAAGGTCCCGGAAACCAGTTCAATCGTCGGGTCAATTGGATCAATATCGGGTCAATATAAATATTTAATAATAAAAAAATTATATTAAATAATTTATAAAAAATTATTTTAAAGTTATTATAAAAAAACTATTTTAAATAATTTATTAAAAAATATTATAAAAAACTATTTTAAATAAAAAAATAAAAAAAAGTACTATGTTGATGGTAAAATCGAAATCCCCTTGAGATCAAGTCCCATCTCGCACCAATGGTTAAATTTATTTGGTTTTGAGGAACTGAAATGCAAGAGAATGATCCAAACACAAAACAAAGGGCAAAGAAGACCAAATTTATATGAAAAACCCCATGAAATCGGGGAAAAACCACGGTGCTCATGAGCAAATTCACTATGATTCCTTTGAGATTACAAGGATTTGGAATTTGTGGAGAAGAGATGGAATGATCCAGAGATTTGGGGAGGTGGTGAGGAAATCACCATAAAATAATAGAAGAGAGAGAGAAATTCTCCAAAATGGCAGCTTGTGTGGTTCTCCCAATGTCCAAAAGTCCTTGAAATGATCTTCTTCACCCCTATTTATAGCTTGAGGTTAGGCGTCCAAGTTTTGCCAGCTAGATGCCAGCCAGATGTTAGCAGTATTGCCAGCTGGAAGTCTTCTAGAGGGTTTTGGATGCTTCCGGTTATTCTTCTTCCTTTGCAAGTTTGGTTTAGTGGAAGACCATTTTGGAAGAGCCTTGTGGAAGAGTGTCAGAGAAGACCTTGGCTGAGTAGAGCATGCAGTAAAAACTTGGCAGAATAATGGAGACTTGGCCGAACTGTGAACTGCAGAGTAGTCTTGGCTGAACAACAAAGTGCAGAGTAATCTTTGTTAAACAATAGAGTGCAGAGTAATCATGGCAGATCAACGGTATTGGAAGAGCAGCAGTAGAGTTGGCCAAACAACAGTATTGGAAGAGCAACAGTAGGGTTGGCCAATCAGCAGTAGAGTTGGCCGATCAACAGTATTGAAAGAGCAACAATAGAGTTAACAACTCTTCTAGAAGGTCAGCCTTGAAGCTCTTCCCTCCTGTGTGGTTGAGTATCGGGTTGGGATACTTTGGATCCAAGTAGAGTGATTTGGATACGATTAAAAGGGGCCTGTAGCTCTTCCACGTGGTTGGCTGAATGAAGGCCACATATTTTCCACTTTTACCCTTATCATACTATTTTAAATAATTTAATATTTGAAAAATAAAAAATAAAAAAAATGACAGGTTCATTTGGTTCATCTCGGTTTAATTGCTTGTCTGGTTAATTCTGAGAATCCATGGCGGTTCACAGCCATCTTACCCACCGGTCCTGGGTCCCAGCCCGATAACACTTCCTGCATGGTAGTAGGAATGGGGGCAGAAGTAAAAAAATATAATTTTTTAAAAATACCTATATAAAGATCCTTTTATTATTATTATTATTATTATTATTATTATTATTTTGATAAAAGTGGAGTAACACATTCATTGATTAGAAAACAAAGCAAAAACTATTGGCATAGTTGTGCAATATACAAGCAAGGTCCTCCCTCAAGAACTACCCATTTGGGGGCCTTAGGACCCTATTACAAATCAACTATTCCAATCCCTCTTAGGGATGGTCTTCAAAATCCTCTCCTGGTGATCATCTCTTGTGAATGCCAGACTTCGCTTGACTATAGACTCCATCACGGTCAGCTTTGGTCATTTGGTGGCTTGATCTGCATCAAACCAAGAGAGCATTAAAAAAATCAATATCTCAGCTTCATTCCTAAGAAACATATCTATCATAGAAGCATTTTCGACCTCTTTCCATTCATAAGCTCCAGATTGTTGCCAAAGTTAAGAGATTCCATCCTAAGTGTATATCCCTTAGTAGGAGATAAGCCACTATAGAGGCTCCCCATAGATCTTGTATCATGCTAGGTGTAACAGTTAGGTGTGGAAGTTGTGTGAAGTGGTGCCAGATCCATTCCGAATATGGGCATGTGATGAGGAGGTGATGTCTCATCTTATCCTTCATATAGGTAGCATTGAGTTCTTGTACCTCTCCATCGTCTTTTGTAAAAGTTGTTTGGCACCAAAATCTTGTTATCCTAAGCAAGCCAGGCAAAGACTTTGATTTTTCAGTGGGCATGGTTGTTTACAGAAGTCCTGCTTAATGTTGGGCCATAGCCCACCATCCATTATGAACTAGTATAATGAGTTTATAAAATATGCCCTTGTTGTGGTTAGGCTCCATCTCATTATGTTACCATTCCCTACTGTTCTCCCCTATATTCTTGTAATCAGCTTTTGTAGCTGGTCCCACCCTCCAATAGTTAGGGGTCTCTTCCTTAGTGGGTAACCTCCGAAGCTTATCAAGCTCTTAGCCTCATTTAGGGTAGCAGATGGACGACTTATAAGGTATGCAAGGGCTAGGTGCCATGATATATTGGGATCACTCATCTATCTAGTCATCATGCCAAAAGTTGACTAAGTCCCCCCGCCTGATGTGGTTATGATGTTTAGTAAAACTGCATCCTTATAAATTGATATGCCTTTCTAGAAGGGGGAGACGGTATTTGGGATCTTTAGGTAGGGATCCAAGGGGCGATTCCTGAAGTAAACATGTTTCAGTATTTTATAGCAGATGTTGGCTTCCCTTGTTAGTAGTCTCCACTACCATTTACCCAGCATTGCAATATTAAAGGCTCTTAGATTCAAGATGCCCCACCCCCCATATTCCTTGGGTTGACAAATCCGGTCCCAATTGACTAAGTTATATGCTCTGGTCATCCTTTCCGTGTCGTTCCATAAAAAGTTCCTTAGTATCTGATCTATCTGTGTACCACCCATTCCGGTAAATGGTAAATAGATAGCTAATAGTTTGGAATGGGCGAAACTACCGAGTGATTCTTCACCCGAGTGACAACATATGTCCTTTCCAAGAACTGATTCTGGTTTTTTTATTTTAGCGTTGAGTGTCTTCTAGTCCGCCTTCTTTGGTTTGTAACCTGATATTGGCATGCTTAAGTAGGTAATTAGTAACGATCCAATATGACAATTCATAATACTGGATGGTTCTTGTGGGGGTATGGTCGACTATGTTGATTGGGATAAGGAGGCTTTTGTCAAAGTTGATTTTGAGCCTAGAAAGTCCCTCAAAAATATAGAATAGCAACTTCAGGTTCCTGAAGTGGGTCTTGTCCCTAGTACAAAGGACGAGAAGGTCGTCGTCAATACTGAAGCGAGGTTATTTCCTCATCTTCATCGGATACCTGGCAATATATTTCCCCTCGCCGCTGAAGATAACATGGTGCTAAAAACATCCGATGTAAAGACAAACAATAGGGGTGATAATGGGTCACCTTGGCATAGCCCTCGTTTGTGTCTCACATATCCCATTGATTGGTCGTTGATGAGGAATTTTTTCTTTAGAGGAGCGTAGGATACTTGTAATCCAACTTATCCATCTCAGGCCGAAGCCCCGGGCCTGGAAGACATTATTAGGAAATCCCAATCAAGCATGTCGAATACCTTTGAGAAGTCTATTTTGATTAGTGTCCCATTTGAATTACTTTTCTTCATTTTGAAGATTAGCTCCTCGATCGTGACTACAATATCTTGTATGTATTTGCGTTTGATAAAGGTTGTTTGTGTGTTGTCCACGAGTTTGTCAATCACCGTTCTCCACCTGTCGGGTAAAACCTTTGTGATTATTTTCATAGAGCAGTTGAGCAAACTAATGGGCCTAAAGCCCGTGATTGCTGTCGTGGAAGACTTTTTTGGGAACTAATAGGATATGGACCCAATTTAGATGCTCTAGATCCTCTTGCCCATGGTAAAGGTCCTCAAATACTCCTATCATGTCTTCTTTGATAAAGTCCCAACCTCTTTGGTAAATTGTCATAGGCAAGCCCTCCACGCCTGGTACCTTGTCAGGGTTTAACTCTGACACCGCCAACCACACTTCGTCAGGTGTGAATGTGTCATCCTGATGTTGCAAGCTTATTCTCTTCTTGTGGGAGAAGAGGTGCCCCCAGTTTGTAGTGTATCTCAGATCCCTCTTAGAGCTAAAAATTTGGGTGTAATGTCGGGATATTACAACCTTGACTTCTTCTTGTCCTACCCTAGTGTGGTTTGGCTCCTCCAGCCTGTGTATCAAGTTTAGGTTTCTTTGCTCATTGGCAATTGCGTGGAAGAATTGTTTATTTTTGTCCCCTTCTCTTAGCCAAGTTACTCAAGAGATTGCCTCCAATAGGCTTCTTTAGTTGTGATTGTTTTCTCATACACATTTTGTAGTGTATTAGCCTCATGTTTCTCCTCGTGGGTTATCGTCCCTCCCTCCTTCTTGTTGTCTATGCTTTCAAGGTGCGTAGTATCACCTTCTTTCGGAGACCCTCCTCCTTTTTGTTTTTGGACTTGCTATCTCCATAGCCATTTTCTTAACAAGACAATTTTCTTGGACACTACAAAGGTTGCTCCCCCTGTATAGGATGCTCCTAACCACTAGGTTCTTATCATCTCCTAAAAGCCCTAAGCTTTTCCCCAGTGTCGGTTGAAACAAAAGAGGTGATTTCAGAGGTCATGTAGCCCACACTCCAGTACGATGGGGACGTGATCTAATATGATCCTTGGTAAGGCATATTGTCACACCCTTGGAAAGTTTTGCACCCATTCGGGGGATAAGAGGAAGCGATCCAGTCGTACTAGTGTAGGATTTGTTCTACCATTTGACTAAGTGTATTTTCTTCCTTGCAAGGGGGGTCCCAATGTTGTAGATCCTCAATCAGGTCATCAAAGTCCTTCATGTTTTGTGTATTATGTTGGTCCCCATTACAATCTTCCTTTACTCTTGTCACTTTGAAGTCCTCGCCTATCATCTACAAGCCGTCCCATCTCGTCCTTATCAACCATCGCTCCTCCCAAAATAATCTCTTTAGTGCTCTTTCACATGGCCAGTAGACTGTGGTATACATCCATCTTTTGAGGGTTGTTCAATCCCCAAATATAGCAATTATGTTGAACCTATCAACATAGCTGTTGATTAGTGTAGAATATCTATCATTCTCTACCATTCTACCATATACAACATCCACCTCTTGTGTTGTCATCTAGAAGGACCAGTCTCTCTTTGTACATGCTTTCCTCGATAGTCCTCCATAGTCTATTGTCGATAAAATCCAGTTTTGTCTCTTGTAGACAGAAGACGTCCGACCTTTGTTGGCCGATGTTGTCTCTTACGAGAAACCTATTCTTTCTCTTTTCGAGGCCCCTTATATTCAAGGATATTATCTTCATTAGGAAACTAAGTGATAACCCTGAATGATATTATATGGTCATAGGTGGGCAGCTCAGTTGCTACGCTTCCCTGTTGCTAACCTCTCAATCTTCATCAGTTTCATGTGTGCTATGTAAGTGTTAATTTCTTCTACTTTACCCAAGTCCACTCTCGCCATTAGAGCGGTCGATATAAGTTCCTTATCATGCCAATCAGTTAAAGTAAGAGGAGTATTAATGAGGGCTAAGACAATACCTTCTGAGTCGATGCGGTCTAGTCTTTGGGGGTTGTTGCCCTTACTTCCTCTATGGCTTGAGGTGGTTTGATCTTTCTTGACCTTCCTCTTTGGCGTGGTGGATCTCCTCCCTTTGCCCCAGAGTTTGTTTTCCTCTCTTGTTTGCCTCCCTGTGGCTTCTATGTCTCCTTCTTTGGATTTGAATCTTCTTTATCTTGCTTGTTTCGTATGACTTCATGTCTTCTCTGATATGAGTTTCCAGCCCTCATTGATGTACTTGAGTGAAATCCTGCTCAAGTCCAGGATTCCTTGGTTGACAAATTCCATTATATGTTGTTCTTGACAAGTTCGGGGGGTAGGAGGGTCACTTGAGAGGCTTGAAAGGCATGGGATCACTTTGGAAGAGCTATTACTAGTCCCCAAAATAAACCTACTATTGTTCGGGTTTAATGGGTCATCCTCGGGGGCGGGCTGGAATGATTTGTTCAGCAAGCAGCTTCAGGGCCCGTACGAGCTTGGGCCATCGCCTCTAGCCTAAGAGCGTTGTGGCCCGCCCGTCTCCTCCTTGGGATCAATTCTCAGGTTACTCTTCGATCTAGTTTTATCTTGCCCGCTCGCACAAGGTGTACCCCCTCCTCTGTTTCAGGTCCGCTCGCATGGTGTATCGCACCTTGTTGATGCATTGGGTTCCCCCTCTCTGCATGCGGTTCACGCGCACCACACTCAATTACGTGCCCTCAGGTAGGGTTAATTCCCTTCCTTGTCGTGGCTGAGCTAGGAGCCTCACCGATTGAAACGTGTCTTGTTCCCTCTTCCTTTTTACAGGGTATGACTTCTTAGCGGTCAATTAGCTTTCTCCTCGGCGGTGTCCCTCCCTGATCAAGATTCCGGTCACCGGGCGGTCCCCCAATCCATTCTCCTATCTGTCATCCTCTACGAATGCTCCCTTCCCCTTCTTTTGTTGGGTGAATCTCATCGCTATCTCCCCTTTGTTCCGCCCGGAGCTCATCCCCTCCTCTTGTCATCGTTTCCTCCGCGGTAGAGGCTTATGTCCTTCCTCCAAGTCAATGTCGATCCAATGTTGTCGTGTGCCTATGTTGCAATAGATGGTGCATAACATATCTCGACTTTGTCAGATGCGCACAATCGCTAGAATGTCGTCTGCGAAATACCCTCCTCTCCTGTCAACGTATATGATGTCACCAACTAGCTTAAGCGCCCTTGTAGCGGTGTCTTGGTTCTAACAGAACGACGTGAGGCGGTGGACTTCCAACCAACGTACTTCTCCCTATGCTTTGCCCGACGTTCAAAGGTCTGACGTCCAAGGCTCGAAGGACAAGGAGAAGTTCGGTAAATGCAGTTCGCCAGCTACTTCAATCTCTCGGGCATCATCTGTCATTCTACAGGCGACATTGTACCTCTTGTCTTGGAATTCCTTCGCCGTCCAACACCAGTCCTCGTCCAATGTTGTATGCAGTGTTACTAAAATCTTCTTCCCATCCACCATGCCACGTCGGATCGTCGTTACTATTGCCACGATAAACTCCTTTATCTCTTGTTTTCCCCTGATCATCTTGTTGTCTAGTTCGTGCAAGCTAGATTAAGTGGGCCTCAGGTTCCACCATGGTTGTACTTAACGCCGACTTCTTTTTGTCAGTATTCTTCACTGTCGGTCGCGTGGTCTCATGATGCTCGCTACACTCCTCCCCAAGACGCTCAGGCGTGTGTCCCTCACCGACGATGTTGGGTGACTCCCTCTTTCCCCTCGTGGCAGGTCAGTTGCTGGAGTTTCGATCTTGTAGTCCTTCTTGCACTCACTGGCACGATGGCCCACTCCCTTGCACCTTCGATAAGTGATCGTGCATTTGTAGTCATCGGCCCAGTGCCCCGGCCTTAAGCACTATCCTCATACCTGCATCGGCCCTATCGAGGTATGGCCGAGTGGAGAGGAACACCAATTCTAGTGTTGTTGTTAGGGAGGTTGGCGATTGCGGATACTCTTCTCCATCTCTTAAAGTGGACCTCCGTCCATGGTACCTCGTCGGAGCTAGTGATGTGAGACTCCCGTGGTGTCCACAATGGTTTTCCTATGAAGCTACCTAGGTCTTGACCAATGACCACATCGGTATATATTGGTGTTCTTTGTAGGGGGGCTTGTCCCTGATACCTTGCCCGATGCTACTGGCCAATAATCGTTGTTGGTTTGTATATATTCTTGATGCTTCAGTTCTTTGACAAGACCCTTTTATTTTATTTAGCGAAACCCATTTCATTAAAACATATAGTTAAAAAAATATATATTATATTATATAATTACAGCAAGTGTCTTTCAGCTGTTGGATATATTGTACAAAGAATGTATATTTTAATTTAGAAGTACAAAGTTTGCAATTAGTAAATTTAAGATTCAAAAACTTGGGATGAATAGAGGCTAAGTACATGACTTTTTCTCTTATATATATATATATATATATATAATTATAATTATAAGATTTCCTAGGGGTTGCAAATTGTGAGAAAATATAAAACATATTTATCAGAAACAAAATTCCATGCTGTAGTTTGAATTAGTATCCAAGCTTCACTTAACCTGCCAAAAGACAATTTGGAGCAAGTGTTGTTGGCTATATGCTCCACCATTGTAATGCAGACAATTGATTCCTTGATGTAAAATCCAAACATTGTGCCAAACTGAGGATTTGATGATGTTTGCATCCAAGAAAAAGATTCAAATGATTTTTGAATTTTTTTTTTCTTTTTTGGAAATTTTACTCAGTTTTTTGTGCTTGATACTGTGAATGATAAAGATATGAGCATAAAATGCAGGTCAGCTCAAGAACAATGGAAGAAGAGGCATATAGCTGAGCAATCATCAACTGCTATGCCTTTTCTTTTCCTTTTCCATGCTCGGACGGCACATTCAACCAACCGTTTTGCTGCTTTGCCTCTTTCTTTGGTTGAGGAGACAATTTGAATCGCTTCTTGGTTGGAGACAACATCCCAAACCTGAAAGACAATGAAAACAAATATCGTTAGAACCTCGGAGATGGACCGATGCAAGGTTTACTTACACAGAATGAAGAGGAAGTCGGTTTTCCTGAATTATGCAACCCTTGCACATGATAAGTTGAAACAGTAAAAATCTATAATTTCGCTATCTTTGGTGGATATGTCAAATCCATGGAAGCAAGTTAATTTTTTAGTCCAATCCGTTGGCACATTTCAAACATATTTAAAATAAAAGGATGCTTCTAGCTTAGAATGACACTTAAGCAAGACTAAGATTTAGGACTCACCCCATCAGTTGCAAGCACAATGAATTGATCTTTGTCAGTAATGTTCCTTTGAGTTACTTCAGGGACGGATATGAGGCCATAGTCCTTGATGCAGTAGTCACCAAATGCTCTAGACATTGCCAAGCCCGGAGATTCCCCATTAGGTAGCCATACCCTATGAACACCAGGCTCATCTCGCAGACAGAACACCTGGCCCTTGCATTGGTTTATGCGCTCAGCCTCCTCTACAGTAATTGATCTTATATGAGTACGAGCTATGGACTTGTATAATTGAAAACTTTGTAATCTAGATTCAAGTTGAAGTGAATGAAAACACAGATACTTACGAGGCAAATTTGGTTTAAAATCAATAGTGAGCTGGACAGGAACCAAGTCACCATCATCAGAAGTCGTTGCCAACACAGCCCGTGAGTCACCAACATTTGCTATAAACATGTGTTCACCCTAAAAAGTGCGTGAGGAGAGAAGGTTAACGTCCATACTGTTGAAAAATTCAATTGTCATAAAAGAGATATTTGGAGCATAAACCAGCCACCAATGCTATCACCGAAGTCAGAAAATAAACATACACTCAGAATTTTTGAGAAACAATACTACATAAGATAGATATTAGGTTATATGATGATCTTCTTCCAAGTAAGAGTCATGGGGTGATATTACTTGCCTCTAGTTTACAGGCTATAACATTCAATAATCCATGGAAAGGTATTTTCAAATATATATACCTGCTTCTCAAAAAAAATCACAAAGACAGTTGATGTTATTGGATTCTCTGGTTTCCATTAATAGGGAAATAATAGATTTTTTATAGCACAGAAAGGAAGAGAATTGTGTTTCTAGGTGAGAGAAACAAAGGGGAAAATAGATAGGCTACCTAAAAATAACGATCATTATTTTCATTTCTCGTCAATATGACACTTTGCCATTTGTTAATTTTCTAAAAGACATCTCAGGACATGTAGACTTTCACCAAGTCCAAATAAGATTAAACTAAATGAGCTTATCGTTCCAGCCACATAATTTATTAAAGTTTCATGGTCAGAAATTAACCACCAATAAGAGATGGTTAGCATTAATTAAGTGGACGAGATAAAATACTCTAAAACAACAGTAGAACATATTCTGGTCCCAAGATGGACTTCTACAGATGGATGCCGATAAGCTTGCGAGAGTTACAGCTATCAAGAATGTGCGTCATCTGAGAGGTCCCATAAAACTATTTCCAACTTCCTGCTTTCATTTTAGAAACATAAACTAAAAGCAAACCATTATTGATAAGGTATTAATTTATTAAATCAAGCAAATCATGTTACACAAATACAAAGGGAAGACGGTATTAAATGTAACAGAAGATAATGAGAGAAGATTCATATACATTAAAATACTGCAGCAGAGATAAAAAAATCTTATCAAACCTTATCAGATAAATTAAAATTCATTAATTAAGATGCAATGGAGTAGGGTTCATACTTGTTTAACAATAGTCAGAGCTGTGGTTCCACTGTTGAAGGCATCAAGACTGCGGTTCACCGAGAGCTCCCTGTCTATGGTTGCACAAGTCCTGATGTATGACTGCTTCCAAATGTCAAACTTTGCCTTATCAGGCACGACGGAAGCAAGAGCAAGAGCCTCCTGCCAGTTGCAAAGTAGAGCTGGAGGAAGGGATTCTCTGACCCTTTTGGATACAAAGTGTCCCCAAGGACCATGGCCATCGAAGATCCCGCAAAAAATCATGTCTTCTTGGCATCCAAATTCCTGTTAGCCACATCAAAGTAACATGGATATCAGTAGGATAAAAAAAACTCAGGAATCTGAGCAAACATCTCTAATAAGATCGGTACCAAAAAATATTCAAAAGCAAAAATAAAAATAATACAGACACATTTAGTTGTCAATAAACCAAGTTGAATGTAAAAGATCATCTTTTTCTAGAATCTGTAACACCTTAATTTTGCTCAATTTGCAAGGCCAAATTAATCATCAGAAATAAAACTTCAATTTGCCAGTAAGCAGTGCAGCTAAGCCACAGATTGGCTCTCCGTGGACAGTCAAAAACCAAGTTTTATTTCTCAACACTGAAAGAAAAGAAAAACCAAAGAATAAAAGAAACAGTCCCTCATGATTTGGTAACAAAGCACCAAGATGAAAACATGAGATTATTATCACAATAAAGATTGGAGAAGAGAAAGAAGTACCTTCCATTGTTGAGACAAAAATCAAGACTTCTTCACAAAATCATCTACCTAGAACTCACTTCAGAGAAACTAAAGAAACAACTCACAAACCCAATCTGTTGGCCAACAAACCAAGGATAACAACAATCTAATCCCCTAAAAAAATAGAAAACAAACAAGTAGCTCCTATCACTTCAAATCCAAGAACAAAAATTCCTTCAAAACCAAAAACAAGGAACACAGGGCACAAACATGAAACTCTTTCAACAAAACTAAAGTGAGTAGATTTTCAAACCTAAAACCCTAAAGTCGAAAACTTTGTTAAAGAAAGAGGCACTACCTCCCAAACAATGAAGCAATCCTGGTTGATTCCCTTCTCCCCTCTCTGTGAAAACATCGACACGAAGCTCTTGGACCCCGAGGCCCTCATCATTCCCGACGACCTCAATATCATCTCATTCCTCCTCGCCTCCTTCGCCATAGCATCGGCGGCCTCCCTCCCCCCTCCCTCCGGCGACGTCACCCTCCCTTTCCCGCCGTACAACGACTTCGCCAGGCCATTCAACATCGAAGAAAAATGCCTCATTTTGAACGCCGACCCAAAACCCCAACCGCAACTCAACTAAGCTACCATCTTCGCAGGGATTGAGAATCTCTCAGAGCTCGCCGGAGTTTAAGGCAGAGCTCGTCGGAGTTCCGGAGAGCTTCGAAGTCTTCTTTGAATGCCTTCCACTCCATTCTCCAACTCCTCTTTGCTTTCTACCTCGTTCTCTCTCTTATTTATACTCGCCAGGGACTTATTAGAAAAGTCACGACATTCCGAGGGTTTTTCCGTAAAACATAGTCATGCACATAATGACCGTTATACCCCGGTATAGATTCAGAAAGCGCGGGAGAATGGAGGGTAATTTTGTAAACTTATTCGATGCACGGTCTTATCATCATGTGGCTGAAAATCACGTAGGTAGGACCCACCGTGATATATTTCTTAGTACTAAAAGTGACACGTGGCGCATGCGGTGGGGATTTCTAGTTACTCTGTCCTCACGTGAGGGGTTTAAACTAATGAATTTTATTTTTTAATTTCTGATATTTTAAAGAATAGTAATACAACCTAATTATTTTTAAAAATCAATAAAAAAATTGAGATACTTTTAATCAACAAGTTGTTTTAAAATTGGTTTTTTTGTTGTCTGAAATCATAAATTAAATACAAGTGGATTTATTGATTAATGGATTATGTCCGATTCTCCCTATAACTAATTTGATTAATTTTATTCATAATTTGTCACGTTTAATTTGAATTTGTGAAATATATATTTTTATATTCAAAGAACAAGACATATGATTATAAATGTAGCTTTTTCTATTTTTGTTCTAATCTCATCCCATGTGTTTCTCTATTTAACAATTTTTTCACAAATTTGGATGAACAAAGAAAACTTTGTTAATTAAAAAATAAATTAATTAAAAAACACTTACTTCATTGGTCGGTGGAATTTGTCCCAAAATGGAAGTTAATTAGGCCACCAAACCTACTCACTTAAATTAATCAAATCAACAATTTGGAGATCACTTTAACTTTCAAATCAACTGCTCTATTTACCTACTTATTAAATAAATAAAAATTATTATTATTATTATTAATAGCATTTTGTACATACTCTTAGAAAATATTAATATTTTTTTTTGAAAAATGTAGATAAACCACTTTCATTAATAGAATTAAAGGATTTAAAGTATTATATAGAAGATATTAATATTTGCACTCCAAGTTTGTGCAATTTTTAAATTTTAATTTATAATTTATTAGAATCTTGATTTTATATATAAACTTTCATATTCACCACACTAAATATTAAAGCCAAAAAAAAATTAAATAAATGAAATTAAAAGTATCATTAAGAAAGCATCGCATAGCAGTTGGAATTATATTTTCTGACCAAAGAGAAGCTTGTTATATTTTTATAAACTAATGTAATTGTCTTTAAAAAAGTCTTAAATTAAAAAAAAAAATGAGTATGAGATAATAGAATTTTGTCCACTTTAGACCAGCACATCACATCATATTTAACATTTTATGCATGTAAGTATCTACCTAATGACCATTATTAGATTATTTAATCAAGCATTAAGATACTATGGGCATAGGTATGATCAATGCATGGAATATATATATTTAGAAACTTATTTTTGCATATATACCCTATAAAACATCAAAATTGCATGTATACCCTTAATACCGATATTTTGGCACATAACTCTGTCATATGGTATTTTTGAAAGTATTTGGTGAAATGTTAGTCAATGAAATAAAGAGAAATTGATCTACAATACCACTAGTTATTTTTGTTTTGAGACAGGGACACATCAAAAATTTATAAAGATGGTCTTTTTTTTTTTTTTGACTTTTTCAAACAAATATGTCAACCGAGTGAAATTGAGGCACATTTATAGGTTAAATAATTTACACTTCACATCTATTTCCATGAGTCTTTATTTCACGCTAAACAAATAGACCGATAATACAAACATATAAATTAAAATTATTTTACATAAATACTTCTACAACAACACATCGCATGATCGCAGACACTTGGATGAAAGCTTAACTGTCAAAGCATAACCAGCTTGATTATCCACCGGTGGAGAATAGCTTTCCAAAAGGCCTTAGAAAGTTCTCAAAGTTGGCAACTAGCTGCTTCTAGCTTGACATTCAGCTACCTCTGAGCTGGTGTCATGTTGTCTCTAAACTAGTAGCTAATTGTCTCCTAGCTGGCCAACGATCTCAGGATTAGGACTTCGGCTCACCAATTGACATTCTATTTTGATTTGGTATGCTATCCAGGACGCTACTAAGACTGATTGTATACTCATGCATCATTCTCATTTTGAATCCTCTCTCTCTCTCTCCCTTGAAATCTCTGACTTGAGCGAGTGCACGAGTGACCGCCCCTTCTCTCTCTATAGATCCTTCTCCTGATAAGACGTGATCTTTGAAAGTCCGATCTCTTATGAGCATGGAAGTGTTCATCACTAAAGCTTTGCAATCATTATTAACCTCTCTTACCCATTAATCCAAATCTTAGCAGATCTCGATATCAATAATTTACAACCTATACCTCTACTACTTAATTTTTGTTCCTTAAATCTATATACGGTTTATTTTGTTCATGAACTACAAAAACTAAAGACCAAAACTACTTATTTTTCACTTAATTTAAGAACAATCATAGAATTACTGTTACCAAACGGTGCCCTCTATGAGACCTTGTACCTTAGGTTGCCTTGGGTTGCTTTAGGTGCTGTCGCACCCAAAATACACTAAGTTGCACCTCCCAATATACTGGGTTGCACCTTAAGGCAAAATGCCTTGGGTTTTAACCCAAAGTCTCTTAGATTTTACAGTTACGAAACTATATATATTCAAAAGGTATAATACTCAATTTAGTCACTCTATTATACCGATTTGTGACTTTAGGTCCCTCTATTATAAATTGAGCCTTTTGGTCCCTATATTTTTCACGATAGACAAATTTCAATCCCTCTCTCATATTATAATTTGAGCTTTTTTAGTCATGAGGAACTGAAATTTCTTAATCATGGAAAATATAAGGACCAAACAAGCTCAATTTATAATAGAGGGACCTAAAATCATAAATCGGTATAATAAATGGACTAAATTGGGTATTAAACTTATTCAAAAACATAAAAAGATAAAAATGTTGAGAAGATTTTTAGACAAACAAACAGCCACATTCCAACAAAATAGGCAGAGATCTGAAAGAGATTGAAATGATGCACCGACAGAATTAAGTCATCCAGCAGCACCGACACTGACACCAAAAGAGAAGCTAAAATGGTTTGTTTCTCCCACTATTCCAATATAGACTTTTCCAAAAAATATAGATCATATTTACATATATATCCTCACAAAACACAGATATTTGTCATGTTTTTTAAACACAGTTTTTCCATCATTTTTTATTTGTTAATTTTGATAATAAGTAATATTTTTTAAAAAAAAAATCAATTGATATATATACAGTAATATTGTTGGTGTTGTGTAATGCAAATATGATATTCTAGAGGGTATATAGACAATTATGTGCTCTTTTTAAGCGAGTACAAGACTCCACTAGTGTAGGGTCCTATTTGTAAAACTATATACTAACCTTTCAGGGAATACATGCATTAATGCATATATTATTAATAAAACTACATCAATACCCTTGCAGGGGCACTTATGTAAAAATATTAGTGTTATAGGGAGCTACAAGTAATTTCTTGTTTTGCAAGGGTATATACATAATTATGATAGTTTTATCACCATATACTTTGAATTGAAATATAATAATAATAATAATAATAATCATTCATCTCATTTTCATTAATTTGTTATTAGTGATGTGTAGGAGACAAATGTATGCATTTCGATTAGGGTTTTATTCTATGGTTATGATTCTACCAGATATGTCTTTTTCATTCCGTCAAAAATCACTGGTTTGTCAAATACACTAGGTCTTAAGCACTTGACTTCTTGGTCTTCTAATTTCAGTAGTTTCCAATAAAGAAAAAGAAAAAAAAAGTATGGTGGAGGTTTGCAGCCCTAATTATGAAGGGATATGTGTTTCTGATGCAAGTTGCATATGAAGATTATGGAATAGATACTAAATAGTAAAAAGAAGAAGAAAAAAAATTTATGGTGGAGGTTTGTAGCCCTAAGTAGGGCTATGAGATTGAATTGAATGAAGGGATATGTACTTCTAATGCAAGTTGCATATGAAGATTATGGAATTGGTCCTAAAAAGTATGGTGGAGGTTTGTAGCCCTAATTAGGGCTATGAGATTGAATTGAATGAAGGGATATGTATTTCTAATGCAAGTTGCATAAGAAGATTATCCAATGGCACTAAATTTGTACAAATTTATCAATCTAAGCTACCAAGTAGGATGCCAATTGCTCCACAACAGACCAAGATTGAGACGGGACATTCTCCAACAACCACCACCACAATGATTTTAAGTAAATTACATTTCTAGCAACCCAAATTGAAAAACCACACAACTTCAAGACCCTTCCCTAGTCAATACAATGTACCAATTCAAACTTTGATATTCCAAATTATGAGGAAAAAGAGAGAACCTGAGAAATTGGAAGTAATCAAAATTGCAGAATGGCCACTAGGATTTGTTCCCCATCTTTGGTGATTTGAATTTTCACTTCATGAGTGCTGCAAACACATGACAAATGGATCAGGAAAGGACTGAACATAGTCCATGAGTGCATAAAGAGAGCTTTCAAATTTTTTTTTTTTTTTTGATAAATGTAGATAAGCCACTAAAAGACGTGGTGGGCTAACCAACTTTCATTGCGAAAGTTGGTCAGAGCTTTCAAAATAAGCTGGAATTCTCATGCCATGTACTGTGCATCAGAAAAAGTTGTAAAACAAGTGGGCATCCACCAGCACCAGTACCACCACCAACACCCACCATTGCAATTGATAGATATATCCAACCAATCCAACAATGCTGATAATCTAAGGCCAACGACTTTGTGGCATTACTGTTGGATCTCTTCTGCAAAGGTTTCATAAGATTCTCCACCCAACAAAAGCATGAGAGCAAGAAGACCAAGAGTTCTCTTGAGTCTCCATGGCCAAATCTTTTCAATCTAATTTTCAAATGAAAGAAATGTACCGACATTCACATGGTGCTATCTAATCTTATTCTTGCAGCTCATAATATCTCTAGATTAAGTTCAGAATGATGGGCGACCAACGTCATAGGAAGCAGTTAAGCAGAGGTTGTCATGATATGTATTTAAATTCACTGTTTATTAAATCTAATTTTGTTATAGTTTTGTTACAGCAATCAAAACTAGGAATGTGTTCTTTACTTATATCAAAATGCAGTTCTGTGCTCAAGAGCAAATTAATTAATGAAATGTGAAACGGAAGATAATAGTAGAAAAATGCGTAGAAAAGCAACACTAATTACCTGTGACTTTCAGAGCATGGCAGCAAACCAGGTGGTTGAGTTTGGATATCATTCATTACCTGTGAAAAGTATTAAGTGGGCCACATAAAGTCTAGATTCCCCGAAAGCAAAGCAAACATGGTGTTGAAAGGCATCATTTTTCATTAATGCACAAGTTGACACTCTGGTAGTTCAGGCCAACAAACATCAAAAGCCATGAACAGTAGCTCACAAACATTATTAACTGAAGTCATTACCAGAAACAATATAGATTAAGTTGCTTTGGATCTCATAAGTTCAGTTTCAAATTTTCTCAGAAGCTGCAGGGATTGATGATAGAGATTAAGGTCGATGCCGTCTACGTTCCTTCCTACACGTGCTTGCAAGATTGCCTGTGAAGTGAGGACAGAATTCAAGAAAAATGTCAAAAAGGCAACAAGGAATATGAGATGTTGATTTGAAAGGAAATAAATGGGTCATCTGTGGCTTTACATCATTATCTGATTGGATGAGAAGTTCCCCAATAAATTGGTAGACAGAGCCAATACGAAAACTGTTGCCCCTCAAGTGTTGTGTATCAATTTTTAGGCTGGTCCCTCCATCAGCAATAATAGCAACAGCAGTTTCCACACTGTAAACTTGTAGCCTATTGGCAGAAAAATGAAAGAATCATTAAGTTTATCGACTTCAATTCTTCACTTCAACATACAACAATCTGGAGGTCTACCTTCAGATGTTAACTTTAAGTGACTTACTTTTAGTGGAATGTAGGAGAATGACAAGATCGTAACATACTCATCCAAATTAGGAGTAGAAACAAGATTAAATTTGGTGGAGAACCTAAGTGCCTAGAACTAAACAGTATAACAGGAATTCACTTAAGTATTTTTGGAGCAGAAACAATCAAAGCAACATAGAGTGAAAATAAACATTATATTTCGTTGGATCAGAACTAAAAGGGCAGCCCAGTGCTACAAAGCTCCCGCGTCGTGGAGTGCAGGGGAAGGGGTCAAACCACTTGCAGATTACATAAGACGCTTGTAGAAATCAGAACTAAATTGTGTAAATAACATGTCATTATTGGCACAAGAATGAAAAGTGTTTCAAGAATACACACAAATTAAACATGAATAGGAAAATATGGACGGAAAAGAAAGTACAGCACATTCTGAAAAAAATCACAGAGAGCTTAAGAATGTAAAACTCCAAGACATCCGACTAAAATATCTAATGAATGATAAAATCTTCATGAAACAGCATCCTCTGCCACTTTTCTTTTTTGCTTTGTTGTTTTGTTCTTAGGCATAAGAACCTTGCCCATTATTGAGCTGGACCTTATCTACTTATTATAAATCATTCTTGCCCAATTATTTTGACTAAAAGGATGCAACAACCATGAACAAATCTCTAAATGTTTTAAGATGTTTGACTTAACAAAGAACCACACAATTAAACGAAAGGTTGATGTCAAGCTGGAATTATAAGGTTTATTCATGATCCTTACTTTCCAGTAACTCGAAGGGATGTCCCTTGTTTAAACAGTGGTGAAGAAGGTTCAAGCTCCTGGAGAGTTGCAGGTATGCCATGTTTAATTGCAGAAGATGATTCCATAACTATCAAGCTTCGAAATCTGTTCTCCGTTTTCACAAAGCACAATGTCAAAGTCAATCAGCTGTAAAGAGTAAGGAACTGGTTAGATATTTTATTTATAAAAATTCAAGTGATCTTTATTTCTCAGTGAAATACTACTACATGAAATTGTTAACTCTAGAAAGGACATACTTGACCCAGATCTGTGCACTTAAATATTACATCTCAACTATTCTAATTCCTGAATACTTCTACTTGCAAACGACGTCATTTAGTTTTTAAGAAAGTCTCCTTATAAGCACAAACCACAAACCAATTGAAACTTAAGTGGATTAAAATGTTAAAAAAGTTTGCTCTAACAGGAAAGCATGTGTATTATTTCTGCAGAAATAATATTTCTCCAGAAACAATTGAACTTTCTATGCCGATAATGATCATTTTCCATGGTTTAGAGCTCCATTTTAGTCTAGGATAATTTCAGAACATTGTTCTAATGGCTCAAACTTCAACCATGGACTTCATGCTAAAATGACCTTTTCTACAAATGCACTCAAGTTTTCAGAGAAATGTGTGTTTCCTGAAGACCATCTTAATTCAAAGCATCAATGCACAGCCAATATCTAAAAGGTTCAGAAGAAGACAACCCAAAACGCAAAGCATGGTGCCAAAATAGTACAATGTGATTCTTATTTAAAAGCCGAAAGTTCATCCAACAAGAAACATCACGTTTCATTTCACACCTCCTCTACAATTCACCCACAATATTCCCAAATGAGTATCATATCCTCCAGAATGCACAAGACCCTTGAAAATCCATCCCCATTTTTCAATCTTCCTCACAAACCTATGGCCCCAGGCCCCCAGCCAATGGTGCCATGGACCCCTCCAGTCAGTTCTGATATATGTTTCATTCTGATAACTATTCATTCCATATTCATCTCCTGCACTCGTGTGTTCTATTCCCTTTCCAGCTAAACATTCTCATGTATCAGATAACTTCACATCTTATCATCAAAATTGTTCAATAAAGTACCAGATAGCAATCCCAAAATAAAGATACGGTCTAAAAGGTGTCTGAAGTTGGATGCATTCATCCAAAGCACAAAAAAAAAAAAAAAAGAGAAAAAAGCCTACAAGATACTGATTTAAGACATATTTTCCACATTAAAGGGTACAACAGTAAAGACAAAGAAACTAGCCAGAGTCTTCTCAAAAATTAGATAAAGATGCTTCCTTGTACATATCCTCAAAGACTCTCATCTGGCCCACTCATTAAACTTGCATTACTTAGAACATACTCCACCATTTGCATCCAAAAAGAAACTTAAAGAAAAACCATTCACAGTCAGTGCGTACAAAAGCAAACTCAAATCAATGACGAAACCCAGAGAAAACATCATATACACTCTCTGAGGCAAAACATCAAACACCTCATGGAAATGCATCCGAACACAAGAAATCAATCCAGATGACAAAAGTGAGAACTCTTATGAATAAACACTAGTATCGCATTTCTAGCAATGAAGCATCAATTAAGAAGCAGCCATGGAATTCAACACCAAGCAAATATAATAGAAATGAATTCCCTCAGCAACTCAACCAACACTTCAAACATATTAGAAACAATCGAACAATCCAGAATATTATGCAATTTCTCGGTAATTCAACGTAGATTTGAGAGAGAGAGAGAGAGAGAGAGAGAGAGAGAGAGAGAGAGAGAGAGAGAGAGGCTCACAAGAAGCAAAGCAGCAGGAGTGAAACAATTCGGTCGTTTTCCCCTTCTTTTCAAATTTTGATCTCAAGTGGTAAATAAACTAAATGGGGGAATAATTTGGGTTTTTTTTCATTATTTAGTTAATACAATATATAATATATATTTTTTTAAAATTTTAGCATGTATTTCTTTACCATATTTTTAACTCCAAATTTGCAAAATTTAAATTAAGACAGAAAATAGAGATTAGTTAAAAAAAGAGAGAGAGAAAAAAAAGGGGTAAACTTGAGTCTATATATATTCAATAAATGGTTACATGCTTTCAGATGATCACCATTTCCAGACACTAGAATCAATTTATGAACAGAAAACAAGACCTTCTAGACTCAACATAGCACAACAACTTACATGAGACTTCTTTACAATGTTAAGACTTAATTAAAATTGTGGTGTTCCAAACCATTTTATTTTCCTAGTTATCAACCCATGCTCCGCAAACAGAAAACCACGTGATGATGGTAGCATCCTTTTTACTTGTCACTGGTTTCCTTCTTGGTTTTCTTGAGCTGAGATGACGGAGCTGCGGCGGGTGATGGTTTTAACGAGGCCTGTATGAAGACGCCGCACAAAATAAATCATAAACATAGATAATAAGAGAGCTTCACATGAAGGAGATGAAATTAGTTTTGCAATTAGCATGACAAATAGAAATCGGTATGAACTCGGAGAGTTACTCATTCATGTATAAAATTCAAACAAAGTTATATCCCCTCAGGTTCTTCTAACAAGTTCTATGGTCTCATATGACTTTCATGCTATATTTCAATTCCAATTTTCACTCACACATAGAGGAACACTAATATAGACTTTCAGAATATCATGAATCCATGAAGCTCTATGACAATCCAACCACCTGCCTACCCTTTGAACAAGCTGTTAAGTAATGGCAGAGCAGACAACTATTATTAAAGTTGTTTCTACTCAAATGGAAACAAAAATATCAATCCCTCAACACTTTGCCAGCAACATACAACTTCAGTTGCAAGAACTCTAGAACTTCAATTTTCTATGATCTCTCCCTACTACCATTCATTGCTATCTGTACTAGTAGTAGCAATGTTTCTGCCATGTGAAAATTTTAGGATTTCGAATACACACTCATGTTTGGATTACAGGGACACTACTGTAACAATTTCAATCAGATTGCCAAATTGCACACCTTCTTAGGAGCAAGTATTGTGACCCAGCTACAAATTAAGTCTTCAGACCCCAAAACCCTTTGTAAAATAAATAGAAAAACATTTTATCAACACAGCCAAATGTAGGCAAGTTGTGAATCCCCAAAACTCAGAGGATCATCATATCTTCATTGGCATGTGATTTAAGTAAAAGGTTTGATCCTTGCTAGATATAAAATAAACTGTGTCCATGATCCTAGGACAACTTCCACAAGAAAGAAGCCCATTCTATTATTCTATTATGCAACATGATATTTGAGCATGATGTAGTAATTCTATCAATGTCTATGCAATCACAAATAAACTACTAAAAATCAATTCACCTGAGCCAGACTTTCCTCTCTTCTGGCAAACTTTCTTTCTCTGCTGGCCTTGCTCTTGGCCCTCTTGGCTTCAAACTGATCAGACAAAGATTTCTCTCGCACCTTCTCAGATTTGGATTTGTGAATGCTCTCCATCAACACCCTCTTATTTTTAAAGACATTACCTTTAACCTTCATATACATGTCATGATACATGTGCTTGTCAATTTTCTTGGATTCCCGGTATTTCAGCAAGCGCCTTAGAACTCGCATTCTTCTCATCCAGAGAATCTTTGTGGGAAGCCTAGCCTCTCTGGTGCCCTTGCGCTTACCTGCAGAGTTCAAAAAGGATAAAAAAGAAGCTGACAAACAATGAACAATAAGAACATTGTTAAATTGTGAAATTACCATATCCAGAATGACGTCCCTTCTGCTTAGCCTCTAATGCACGACGAGCACGAGACCGGGAGTGAATCTTCATGGGTTTCCTGATAATAAACCCATCCTTGACAAGCTTCCTGATGTTTTGACCTTTGTGGGAAAAAAAAAAACCAAATACCAAACTCACAAAACAAATTCTGATGCAGATCTTCATCTCAATAAGGAAATCAATCTTTTACTAACAATCCCAAGATCAAAGTTTGATGCAGAGTACTCCCACAGGATATTACCAGCAAGGATATCAATCATAATATAGTTCAGACATACCTTCTAAAAGAATTTTTTTTTTAAAAAAAAAAATCCAACATATCAGTATCTTTCTGAAAATTAATGAATAAAAACTAACAACAAGGACTGACGTTTTTTCAAACTTATATTCATTTGTTGATTATATCAAGAAGAAAATGAAGCAATAAATGGCAACCGACTTGAAATCCAACACAAAACATGCTTTTATTAATTCTTCAAAAAAATAAAAATGCTTTTATTAAATAAAGGAAGGAAACATGTAAGCAAACAAGCATGACCAAAGGAAAAAAAAAAACATTTCCACGTTTTCTTCCTTCTTGACAAAAACAAAAATAAAACTAATTAAACAAATGGAAAGCAACAACATAAGCTAAAAATTCATCAAGTTGCCATCCATTACGTTCGCATCACAATGAAAACGAACGAAACACCAAGACAAAAATCATCAAATTTATATCTTTAAATTAATAACAGTCGAATTTAGCATAAACAAGCATGATCCAAACAAAGTACACCAGGTTACCATAACCCTCAAATCAATGAAGACAAATCAACGTAAAGCTACTTTAATATAATTCATTAGAAATCAAGGAACTTAATTCGAACGACAGAGACATGAAACGCAATCTAAAAGCGAGAAACAGAGAAGAAGGTTTACGGGAGTTGGCCATCGAGATCTCGTTGGCCTCGTTGGGGTCGAGCCAGACTTTCCCATGGCCGCATGCTAGCACGCTCGCCGCCAGCCTCTTCTGCAGCTTCAGTGACACCATCGTCGCTCTCTCTTTACTCTCTCTGTTTTGTGCCTCTCTCTCACTAGATATGTATATATATCTTTATATCCTAGCGGGAATCGGGATGACATGAGCGGGTTCTTTTTCTTTGAATTCTATTGGTTTGTTTCTTGGGGCCCAAGTTTTAGACTTGGATTACTTGCGGAGCAAGTTCTGATGGATGGTCCTGTAAAAATAATTTTTTGATTTGCCTTTTTCTTTAATTTTTAATTGTATTAATGTTTTTTTTTAAAGTAAAATGGATAAATCAAGTTCATTTATGAAGTCCAAACAATGTGAACTATAACCGACTTCCAGAAGACATGCCAGTACTCAGTGATAAACAAGACAAGGAGCTCATCAAACGAGTTTCAAGGTATGAAATTTTTAGTGCAATGTCAGCAATGGCCACAGGTAAGGCCCCTGGCCCTAATGGTCTCAACACTGAATTTTTTAAAGTATATTGGAATGTAATTGGCAACTCCATGAGTAGAGTTATCACTTTTTTTTTAGTTTTTATTTTTATTTTTTACTTTGGCCATATGCCAAATAGTTGGAACCAAACTTATATTACCCTCATCCCTAAGAAAGAGTTACCACAGAAAGTTATTGATTTTAGTCCAATTCCCTGTGTAATGCCAACTATAAAATTAAATCCTCACAAACATAATCAGGGATGTATTGGATACACTTGTTGGCCAAGAGCAAAATGCATTCATATTTGGGAGGAACATAATAGATAGCATCCTTGTAAAGGCCATGCCTTTTGTGTTTTAATTAAATCCCCCTAATTATGTTATGGTTAAATAAATTCCCCAAATCATGATTAGCTTAATTAAAATTGGTTAATTAATCTCCCTTAGGTGAAATATAATTTTTATTTTGATGAGGGATTTAGTTGCAAGTGTGCACACTCTATAGAATTTAATTAAGGACCTAATTGCGAATGTTACAAAAATATGGGGTTTGAATGCAAATCTAACCTCTCACAGGGATTAATAGGATGGGGGGTGCGTTCTAAGATACCTTGCTATAGTGCCAATGTAGCGTACTTAGCACACAATTTACATACACTTGCACACAATTTCTATAGTGCTGCACACAAATCGCTATCGAGCCCGTTGCTCACAATTTCTATAGTGCTGCACACAATTTATATAACCTTGCACACATAAGTATGCTACCCTGGGAAATAATATCCGAGGTATCTTAGAATTCACCTAGGATAGGATGGGGATGTGTATGTTGACAAGAAAGGAGAGAGGGGGGTAGCTGTAAAGACCCACTCATGTTTCATACACGTGCTTTCCTTTTAATTGATTTGGATGGCTTCAATTGAATTGGAGTGTTGAATTAAGATTTCTACGGCCAAGATAAGAGATGATGAGGATTGAATAGTTGGGAGAAATACGCGTGGCCTCATGGATGAAAACGTGTGAGAAGAGAAACATTTCCTTTTTTTATTTTATTTTCTCCTCATCTTTACCCCACCTCTGTCAACGAATTCGAGAGTGGATTTTTTCCCTGTGAGTGGTCGGGATTCTTGCCGGACGCAGAGAAATTTGGAGGCGTTCGATCGTGTCAACTTACTGTGGCCTCGATGCCCGCAAACCACCTTCCTCCTCGGTGCCATAAGAAACATATCTTCTTCTCAAAGACACTGAACACCTTCTTTCCACTCGAAACGAGAACTAGAGTGTGAGAGAAGAGGGTTTGATGATGGAACCCAACCGACCGAGGGACGACGCCGGACCAGTTTACTCAGATGTAGGGATGGCAACGGGTCGGGTCGGGGGCGGGTTTTGCCTACCCCGCCCGCTCGCCCCGCCCACCCCGACCCGACCACCCGACCCGCCGGGTTTTTAAAAACCCGCCCAATACCTGAACCCGACGGGGAACCGGGTACCCGCGGGTATCCCCGCCCCCGTCCGGCTCTAGGCCCGGCCCACATAAAAACATTTATCAAAATTAATTTCACAAAACCATGACAAGTAAAATCTTTTTACAAAGCATCCATAACATTAACAATAAAAATTTAAATTTTCAATCCCAAGTAAAAAAATGCACATTTAAAATCTCATAAAACAATAATAAAGTATAAATTGAAAACTTCAATCCAAAATCTTAATGTTTTTTAGATAAAATGGCCACCATTCATCATCATCTTCAAAGAGATCAAACCAAAATAATAAAGTGCACATTCAAACTTATACAAAATGATAAAAGTAAAAATTGAAAAGTTTAATCCAAGGAACATAGCCCTTTAGAACCCCCATTCATCATCATCATTATTTTCATGGAGAATAATAATCTTCCAATCTATGCATAGCTCCACTGGCTAATAATTCATCTGCAAAAAACAAAATGAGTTAAAAATTCAAAATATGAAATGTATGTATTTTTGTATGAAATTTCATTAAATTTGTCAAATTTTCTTTTTTACCTTCACTTCCAAGATCTATCCATCAATTAAATTGACATAGTCTTCCATTATTTTTGAACTCTATCCTATATAAACCATTTAATAAGTTAGTGACAAATGATAATAAAACAATAACATATTATGTATGATACTAATACATAAAATAGAACTTGAATTCAATCGAAAATAAGAGTTTTTTTTTGTTTGTTTAGATCATCACCATTCATCATCAAATGATCAATCATCTTCTAACCCATGAGTAGCTCCACTTGCTAATAATTCATCTACATTAAACAAAAGAAGTTTAGAATTGAAAATATAAAAATTATATATTTTTTGTTACGATATCATTAAATTTGTAATTTTTTTTTTTACCTTCATCTTCAGAATCTATCTCATCAAGTATATTGGTGTAGTCTTCCATTGCTTTAGAACTCATTCCTATATAAACCACATGAAATTTAATGAGTTAGTGATAATAAAACCATAACATATTAAAACATGAAACCATAAAACATGTAAATAAATAACTTTACCTTTATATTCTTCATTCCATAACCAACTTCTAGCACACATCAAAGCTTCTAAAGTATACCAATGAAGTCGACTACGATGCGGGCTTAGTATTCAACCACTAGTACTGAATGCAGATTCAGAAGCAACAGTAGATATTGGAATGGCTAACACATCCTTTGCAATTGCTTGTAGCGTTGGATATTTAACTCCATTCACCTTCCACCACATTAAAATATCAAAGGTTGCAGTTCTTGGTAGAATATCTTCCTCCAAACAAAGATCAAGCTCTGACTTAACATGTGATGTTTTTGCCCTTTTTTGGCTCTTCACAAATGCATCAAAGTCATTCAATGTATCATCAAGTGTAGAATTATTATCTTCACATGGAGAGCTAGTGGATTCTTTATTCTTCAACTCATATTCAAAAACCAAATCATAGCAAAGCTTTCGAATTCTATTAACTTCAACAAAAGCATCGATGGAATACAATTTTTGATAATAATATTCAAGCAAGCTCATCTTGTATCTTGGATCCAACACTGTAGCAACTCCCATGATATCATGAATCACACTCCAATAACAATTAAACTTATCCATCATTTTTGTTGCCATTCTTCGAATCACCTCATTAGGAGAAGTAAGCCAACTTGATATTGTCAATTTAATTTCACAAACTTTGGGAAAGTAAAGATTAGCAGTGGGATACTTAGTGCCAGAAAATAATTCTGTAACATTATTAAAAATTTTCAATTTATCACAAACTTCACTTGCAAATTCCCATTGTGTTGTTGTTGGCAAACAAGTATATTTGTCATCCCGCTGTTTTAGCCTGCAAAATACTTCTTTATATGATATGGCAACATCAAGCATTTTATAAGTTGAATTCCATCTAGTTGGACAATCCAAACATAAGCTTTTACTGTAGATCATGCGCAATTGTCTAGTCGTTTCCTTAAATTTTTCCACTCTTTTAGGAGTTGCATTCCAATAAGCTACATCACACCTAATTTTTCTACACCATCTTTCACCACCTCTAATCCATCTTTCACAATTAAATTCAATATATGTGCGCAACAATGCATATGAAGTAAAGAACCATCTTTTAGCAAAGCCCCAAGATGCAATTTATCTTTGATTTTCTGAATCATGGAATCTTTGTGCTACAATTATCCAAAGTTATTGTGGATAATTTACCATCAATATTCCAATCCAACAAACATCCAACCAAGACAGTGCTAAGTCTATCACTTGTGTGAGGAGCAGGGACATAAATGAACCTAATATAAAAAAAATACATTTAATCATTCCAATATATATATATATATATATATATATATATATATATATATATATATATAAGTAAAGAACAATTATCACTACTATTGAAAAGTAACATGTAATCATAAAATAAATTTATATTTACCTCAAAATGTGACTTTGTAAATTCCAAGACGAATCAATGTAGTGGGCAGTGATAGCCATGTATCCCTTCTTTTGGTTGCCTGATGTCCACATATCTGCTGTAATTGCCACTCTCCCTTCATTAGTGTCCATCAACTTCAATGCCAAGGATTTCTCAATATCATAAATTTTTAAAATTTCTTTCTTCATGGTGTTTCGAGATGGGACTTTAAATAATGGCTGAAGTGCAGTTGAATATCTTCTGAAACCGATATGATCCACTATCGACAGTGGATATTCATGCATAATAATTGCTTGACCTAGCTCTTTCTTTGTTTATTCTGGATCATAAATTGCAGAAGTCATTTCTTGTTTGCCTTTATTAATCTTGGATGTGATAAGTTTTTGCCCCCTTAAGCTAATCTTGCGTTGTATGCATGACTCCATATGTTGATGCAAGTGCTTCGTTCCATTTTTCGATTTCGCACCAAGCAATTTCTTACAATAATTGCATTGAGCTTTGTCCTCTCCATTAACTTGAGTCTTTTTAAAATGACTCCACACAACACTTTTGAGCCTCCCAGTTTGTGTAGTAGAATCTGTTTGATCTCCTGCATTTCCTTCAATGGCAATTTCATTTGGAGTAGAGCCTTCCGGATTAAAACTTCCAATTTTAGTTGATTGAGCTGGACTTCCAACCGGGTTAGATATTGATTGATGAGAAGCAATATCGTCACCCATCTAAAAAAACCAATTATTCATATAATGAGCATATTATAAAAAAAACCAATCAAGGCGAAGAACCATGCATGTATTGAGATCAAGGCAGAAAAAGGTCCCAAAGACCAAGCCAACAGCTAAGTAGATCAGCAAAACTGAGAACTTTTCCTGATTCTCACAGTCACAGCAAAAGATCATCAAAAACTGATTTTTTTACAGTAGCAAGTATCTAACTGTTTGACCAAAAATACAACAGAAATATGGGCAGTAATGCAACAGAAATATGGGGCAGATTTTGCAAGTATAATAATTAATAACACCAATTCAGAGTATAAAAACATAAATGGCATATTGGAGACTAAGTTATGGATCAGTAAATTACAGATATATATATTATTTCAATCATATGTCAGACTCTCCTCTTGAAACAGAATTGTTCTGGGATAAAGTAAATCAAAGGCCTGATAGTAAATGATAGAGATTAATAAGAGCTTTTGGGTGACTCAAGCATATTGGAGAAGAATCTCTTTTTTCAAATTCAGCAAATCATAGCATTACAGAAGAAGCCCTTTGGAAAGCTCAGTAAGCTTTAGATTAAACCAAACATTCTTTCCTAGAATCCATTTAAGCAACGTGTCAATGAACAACCTGGGATTGAGAAAGACAAACATCAGTTCAAACTCAACCACAAAAACTTAATTTTTTATTTTTATTTTTTGAGAAACCAACTGTCTGATTCCTCAACTCCATCTAGATTTTTTTGAGGAATTTCACCAGGAAAATTGAACAACAAGAGCTACACAAACAGCTCACAATCTCAATCCAAAAATGTCAAGTATCACTCATTTAACAATTTGATGAAATTGCAAGCAAACAGAAGACATAAACCAAACAAAGCAATCTAAAAACACAGGATTTCAAGCAAAGAACAGATCAAACAGATAGAAAGATGGAAACTTTACAACCAATTCAGAGTATAATAACACCAAGTATAAAAACATATATAAATGGCATCAAAAAGATGTAGTACCTGGTGCTTGGTGAGGCGGCGCCTGATAGCACCAGTCTTCTTGGGAGTTGGGGCGGAGGTCAAGGGGAAGGAGCTTCTTCTTCTTATAAACCTCCCCGAAGGCCTCTTCGCTTACTGCGAGATCAGTCGAGAACACGAGCGATCGACAACCTCACTACCTTGCTGCCGCATTAAATCAAACAAATGATAGGTTAGAATTAACAAAAAGCGAGAAGTGAAGCACAAGATCAGAAAAGAAAACGCACATCTTGGAGAGCTTGTTCGGGGCGCCGCGGCGCCGCCGGTGACCTTGGCAACGCGGAGAAGGGCGAGCTCCGCCTTGAGATCCTTCAGCTGGTTAAGATGATCTGCCTTGGACTTGCTCCGCAACTCATGAACCTTAATCCTCTCTGGGAAAGGAAAGAACGTAGAAGAGATGATTAAGAAGGACAAGGAGAGGAGTAGGGAGTCCGAAGAAGAGTTGATGGAGCGGAGCTGTAGAGGCGACGACAGTGGAGGGGAGGGAGGGGAGGCAGGAGGGGAAGGAGAGGCAGGAGGCAGGAGGCAAGAGGGCGGCAGTGGAAAGAAGCTCAAGCCTCCAATTCCATGTCTCAAACAAACCCTAACTTACAAATGGATATATATATAATGGGGGTATTTTTGTAATTTTACATTTCGGGTCGGGTTCGGGTTCGGGTTCGGGTCGGGTATCAAGTTTCCCATACCCGCCCCGCACCCGCTTTATATTATTCGGGTTTTACCCGAACCCGACCCGAAACCCGGTCAAACCGGGTTTTCCCCGTCAAACTCGGGTCGGGTCGGGTTTGGGTATAATTGCCATCCCTACTCAGACGCAACCTCATCTGTGGTGGCCAGTCGGATCTCTTGGGAGTGGCGTCCGAGCTCCACCATCGTAGGAAGTCCGGAAGAGAACGACACTTATCTCCGAGAGCACCAGAAGGCCCACTGTCAGGCAGGTGAGCATTTCACACCTTTGAAAAGCATGCATAAAGGAATTAGAGATGCTGTTAAATGGTTGGATTAATTTGGCATGCGTTTAGAGAGAAGGCAGGGGTTTCATGAGCATATGATTATAGTCTGGTAATCATGTTTAATATTCAACACATTAGTTGCATATACTTGTTGGACTTTATCTCTAGTTATACATGTATAACTTTCATGCTGAAAATTTAGAGTAAGACAAGGTTTCCCTTGTTGCACTTAATTCTCGACAAGGATGATCTAAGTACATACATATTGGTAGTTACCCCTCATGAGTGATCACAGTGAAATAATGAATAGAATAATTCATTGGATTAATGAAAGATTGCATGGTTGATCAGGTTTAAATTAATCCTTAATGGAATAGCTTCATGAGTATGCATGAGATGAATATGGATATAGGAAGTTAGCAGAGCTGGTGTATATCTATATGTATACTCATAAGAAGTTAGTATTAAGAGCCATAATATACTGGCTAGCATGTGTAAAGATTACGCTCAGCCTATTCTTTGACTTGCTGAGTTGATAAGGGACCATTTGTAATTATTAATGATTGAGTTAGCGGTTACAAATAATGGACACGAGTATGGAAATAATAGCAAATGAAACCTAGCCGTACTAGGAATTTCATGCAAATTTGTACTATTAGATACTAAGATTGAAATGTATCTTATATATATAGATCCGAACACGGGCGTGTGAGTTGCGACAAGGAGGCAACTTAGGATATGTATAACCACTAAGTCAGGTAGGTTCTCACACCGGTACTGTGAGTATTTCTGGCTCATAGTCCATCCTTGATTTATTTGATGTGCATCTAGATGGATGTTGAAGTCCATCTTTTGCTTCTTGGATGTTGGAGTCCATCCTTTGATTTCTATGTCGTTATTTTGAGATTTAGCATGATTGTTTCTTGCTCGAAGATATTGATCTTCTGGAGCCTCTTATTTGTTGTATATATATGCTATTCTCTGTGTTATATGCATCTCACTTGCACGACATGATGATTACTTTTAGGCCCTGCACCGGGGGGGTTACAATATCCTGGAACTACTTTGGGCCCTCTGGTGGGGCTAATAGTTACATTGGTTATGTATACATGAATGTTTAGTAGCGCTACTCTCCAGCTGAGGCTGATGTAGGTATGGGCCGTCTGACCGGTAATAGTCATGTTATGTCATACCCTAGTATCCATTTTATTGCGAGATGCATTATATATTGTGACTCCATTTTATTATTGGTATTCTACTTGTGAATATTCATTTGCTTGGGTCATTGATTATGGCTTCCCGCCACATTATTGCTTCCCTTACGACCCTACTGAGCCTTCTTTTGGCTCATACACTTGTTGATACCTTTTTCAGGGGATGAGCAGGTTCAGGACCAGACATAGGCGGGAGGGGAGGCTTGAGTAGTTGTTTACTGCAGTTATTGAGGTCTGCGTACCTCTCAGTTTCATTTTGTGAGAGAGAACTTTGAACTTGTACTTTGTTATGTGTTGTTGATACTAGGGGGTGACTATTGGGACCTTTATTTGGAGTTGTGGAAACTCCTTGTTATCTATATGATGATTATTATTCCGTTGTTACTTTGATTTGTACTAGGAACCAGAGGCCTTGCATCTAGGTGGGGACTCATCCCTGTTTGGGTGCGGCTGGTCTGCCGACGTGCCTGGACCCGGGTCCGGGGCGTGACAATCCTTTTGGCTTAGGAGGTAGCACATTCATTAGAGACTAACTACACAGGCCACCCTATGATGATGGTGAAGCTAGACATGGAAAAGACATATGATATCATATGTTGGGATGCTATCAGAGTTGTGCTCCATAAAATGAAGTTCCCTGGGAAATGGATAGAGTGGATTAGGGCATTAGGGCATGTGTAAAAACAACAACTATTGGATTTATTATTAATGGCATGGTAGGCAAGTGGGTTAAGCCAATTAGCAGGGATAAGGAAGGGGGCCCCATATCCCTCGTATCTATTCATTCTAGTGCCCAAGTTCTGACAAATATTTTAAGGAAGGTTGAATCCTTCAAACTAGTTAGAGGAATACAAGTCAAAAGAGATGTCAATTTAAACCATACTCTCTATGCTGATGATATCCTTTTATTTTGTAGAGCCACTAGGAAGGAGGAAAGGGGCATAAATATGTGTCTGCTGCTCTATAAATACTTGACAGACAAAAGAGCAATTCCCTCCAAGTCTGAGGTCATGTTTTTATCATGGTTCAATAGAAGGGTCAAGAGGTCGATATCAAAAATACTTGGAATGCAGCAGGGTACCTTTTCAGTGAAATATTTAGGGAGCTGGGTTTCACCAAGTAGAGTCGGTATCTCTTACTTCAAACTATTAGTGGAGAAAATAGAAGTAGACTAGCCCACTAGAAAACCAAGAACCTATAATGGCAAGAAGGGTGACACTGGTGAATGCAGTGATCATGGTACTACCTATTTATCAACTCAATACCTATGCGATTCCAGATGTTATCATTAATCAGATCACAAAAATAGCTAGGAGATTCATATGGAGCAACAAGGATAGGAAAGACATTTATTTCGTTAATTGGAACACCATATCCAAAGCCAAACCTAAGGGTGGCCTTTGAGTTAGAGACTTAAGGATCATGAAATATGCTATGATGTCACAGCATATATTACAACTAATTAACTTAGACAATAAGCCTTGGATTTGGCTGATGAATACAAAAGTATGGTCAACTTGGAATATGGGAAGAAAAACATATTAGGGACAACTCTTGGCCTTATAGGACTCTACTGTCAACAACACTCAAGTTAAGGGGAAGCATCATACCAACTAGAGCTAAACTAGGAGATTCAATAGTTTAGGAGCTATGTATTTTTGATATACCAATAGGGTTGAAGCCCACTTATATAAACATGGGCTTTCAACTAACCAACATGCAGGTGAGCCAGTTATGGGATGGAGAACAATGGGATGAGGAGGTGATACAGGATATATTCCCTCCGTAAATAGTGGATATCATCAAAAGCAGGAAGCCAGTGGAGGGAAATCAGAGCAAGGAGTGGATTTAGCTACATGAAACAGGGAGTAAATCTTTAACATGTGATATCTATGAAAGGTTTGTCGAAAACTAGGATCTTGAGGCATTACAAAAAGGCTAGAGGAAATTATGGAAGCTGAGGATTGCCCCTAGGGTTCAGATGGTCTTATAGAAATTCTTCCATGGCAGGCTGCCCACCAAGCAGTACTGTAAAAGCCACCACTTTTATGGATTTTATAAATTTTTAAAATATTCCTCTAATGATGTTTAAATGGATTAGACCTTGCTTGGATTAATATAATTATTGGGGTTTAATCACAAGAATTGTCATTAAAAGAAATATGGGAGTACAGGGCTTAATTACAATATTAAGGAGATGGAGGATTTATGTGCAAAAATGCACATACTCATGAATTAAGAGAAAGGGACCTTGAGGTAATATTATGGGAGGGATGAGCTTAAATGCAAAAGACCTCTCTCTATATTTAACAAGTAAGGTGTTATAATGAAATTTTGAAAGAGGTGGAGGGTTCTTTACAAAGAATGCACAAGTACGTGCATGATTCCTAGACTCTCGTTCTCTCTCTATATATTGTTTCTTTGATTATCTCTCTCTCTAGCCAGAACTATATATGACCATATTAGTTGGATTTAAAATGAAATGTGATTGATGGATGAGATAGCTTATGAGAAGATTTATAAAAGCGATCTTACGGTGGAGGATCAACGCCTGTCATTCGTCCGAATGGAAAAACCCGATCTTGAGGCGTGAACCAGCAGTGTTCCTTTTCACTGCTAATCGTTGACGCGGATCCAAACCTCCATGATCATCGCCGAGCTAAAGAGAAAAGTAGTCACCAACGACCCACGGGTCTATTGGTACCGGGTTCCTTTGTTAAGGCGTTGGCCTCGACTTGCGTGTCTGCACGGGTGCGGCGCGGGTTCGAGGCTCTCTCCTTACAAGGTGATGGAGAAGGCGTTTGCACGTGCGTCGCAAGCGCGGCCCCTCCTTGACGGTCTTTATGGCCATTGTCAAAAAAAAGAGAAAAGTAGTCAGTAACAAGTCGCGTCGATGCGCTGTGGTCTAGAACCCTTCCCGGCTTCATGTCAAGCATTAAGAGAGCCTTGAACCCTTGGAAGCTCTGCCACTCGCTGCTATCGAGGTTGTTCTCCGAGAACTTTCCCTTCTCTATGAGTTGAGTCGAGAGAAAGAGAGAGGAGGAGAACGGGGGGGAAGGCAAGCTTCTTTCCATCTTGGCTGGGCGGAGGGACGCCGGAACGGTTCGAAGGTAGAGAGGAAGCTTCAAACAACCTCAAGCCGTCGCGCCCCGCCGGGACTAGGAGCAAGACGCTACAGAGTTGGTGCGGTGGACCTCACGGTGACCACCGGCACTGGATCACTACTTGGGAACATTGAGAAACCCCCACAGGCATAGTAAGCCCTCTAAAACCCTTCTGTATTTCAATGGAGAAATAATAAGGTTATGAGACATGCATGAAAGTTCCTTGGAGTGTACAGCCAACCATGTATGACTTGAGGATGAACTTGGCATGAATCTAAAATGGTTAGGATAATGCATGAGATAGGAGAAGCAGAAGCCTAAGTTGCTCTTGGAGCTATGATAATAAGTAACAACTGGAGCCTATCATGCCTTCATTATGAATAACTTAATTCCCAGTTAATGGCATAATTAAGTCCTTTAAATAAGAGGATGGCAACCAAGTTTATAAAAGCCCATTAAAAAGGTCATGTGACTTATGAGAAGTGGATGAACCGGGTTAGCAGGCTTGTCAAAGGTAATATGATTAATTCACAAAACCAATGGGTTGATTTCATCTTAGATGAAGGGTTAAGATGAATATTTATAATGGTAAGAAACTGGTGCTACACATGCAAGTTAGAGAGAGAGAGAGAAAGAGTGCTGGTGTTGGGTATATATATATATATATATATATATATATATATATATATATATAACGTCATGTTAGTATAGGATCGGCCTTAATATTATTCATTTAAGGTCACCTCCCATTTGGCCACTTGCACAATGTTTTAAGGATTTCCAACCGTATGGATGGAAAGAACATCGAAAAATAAGCTAGCATGTTAATTTTCAAAGGTAATAAGCTAGCATCTTAATTTCACCTATTAAGATGAAGACCTACAAGTTCCCAAATTGTATGGAAATTGACATGCTAGCTTATTTTCGATGTTCTTTCCATCCATACGGTTGGATTTGGAGAAAATACTCTCTAATTGCCTCAAAATGAGGCAACCTTAAATGAATAGTGTTAAGGCCGGCCCTATACTAACATGACCCTATATATATATATTTGCATGAAATGGGAAGGCTGACTGAATATATATGTATATATTAGGTTTATAAAAGAGAGAGAGAGAGAGTGTTTGCTTATAAAGGCAGAAGTTATACTCCAAGATTCAAATGAAGTTAATTATGGTTTGAAGGGGTAATTAAATATTTTAAAGAGCATATTTATTATTATGTGCTTAGCAAACATATTAAGCCTATATCTAATTATCAGAACTCGATGTAGTGCGGGAAGGGGCGTCGAGGGAGATTTGTGACTGAGCCTGGACGCTTTTAACCCAGGTAAGTTCCTTGGCCTGGATCTTTTATCATTAGATGTGTTTACATCATTGATGCTTGACATTTGTGGTATATACATACATATCTGCTTTTTTGGATGATTATTCTTTAGTATATGAATCCATATCCATGTATGTATGTTTGTTCGATTGTATGGTTGTTTCCACTTGATATGCATTATTCTTGTGGATTCTCCGCACGGTGCAGTGGAGCGTGTGGCTCCTGATTGACATTCAGGGCTGGTGGATACCCTATTCGTGCTTTTCTGTCAGGGGAACGATATCCTGTATGCCCGTCAGTAGGACGATACACTGACCGTGTATGTACATGTATGTGAGAGTAGCGCTACGGACTGAGGATCGGTATCGGCTTAGGCTGATGGCTGCCTGGGGGATGGTTTGCAAGCTTGGCTTGAGTTGCTTGTCATGAGTTAACATGATTGTAGTTAGGGAGTCCCTACCGTTGTATAGTTTTCATTGGGGTAGGTCCAAGACTCCAGGTATTTTGGCTTGTGGGGTTTGTGCTTCCCACGCCGGGTTTGATGGTCATGTTCTTGATTTGCCCATTTATTTGCTTATCTTATATTGAGTTTGACATGACTTTATTATTTCATGAGGGGTACTTACTGAGCTTTCCTTAAGAAAGCTCATGTACTTGTTGATTTTCTTTTTCAGATCCCGAGGAGTAGGACGCGGGTCGTAGGAGTGCCGAGTAGGACTTATGTGGATTTGTTGAGGTCGGTCACCTCTGATCTGCTTGTATGTGAGGATATATTATTCTAGGTTCCCGTGTAGGTGCCAGTTATGTTATGACTGCATGGTCTACGGACCTATAGATTGTATTTTGCTTCCGCTGTGTACTTATGACATTAGGCATGTGTATGTCTTTGGATTATATTTATATTACGCTATGCATTTTATATGTGATTACTGATCATCGAGGCTTCGTATCTGGGTAGGGCCAGTCCTTGTTCGGGTACGACTAGTCTGTCGCGTGCTCGTGGGCCTGGGGTTTTGGGGTCGGAGCGTGACAAGTACTTGTTTAACATCTCATTGGAGCCTAATGAACCTTGTATTTAATGTAATATGCATGATGAAGCCATTCATCACTTGTTTTGTGATTGCAGGTGAACAAGATCTGTTTGGCATGAAGTCCAAAGCAATGGATACTTAAGGTAATGCAAAATTGAAGAAGAGGACTTGTGTGAAGGTAGATGGATGGCTGAAGGGAGGTTTTGAACTCAGGTCATCTCCCGAGAAGAAATTACAGTCATCACTCTTGCAAGTCTGGAAGTCAAGGTACTGCAAGGTCTTTAACAGAACAACGTATGATCATAAGATAATGGCAAGAAGAAGCATTCATTCGGTAGTGGAATACTTCACACAACAACCACTGGCCGGGGAGATGGCCATCAATGTAAGAAGAATATGGACAAAAGATATCAACTGTCACAAATTATTCATAGCTAGACTGTTCGTGGGAGGCAAACACAGGATTGGCAGGCTTAGGGTTTATTCTTGTTTCCAGTTTCCACTAGTGGAGGTTTCTGCATTGCAGGGAACATGTTAACACACGCGAGATTAGCAACAGAGGAGGGAGATTATTGCAGTGAATGCAGGATTGAATGAACTTATTAACATTGGAAGTGAGAAAGCTCAAATTTTCTCGGACAATCTGTAGTTAATCAAGGAACTGAACCAGTGAGAGGCTCCCACCTGGATGGTGTCCAAGGGCGTGGGTGAATGCAGAGAAAGCATCAAGAAGTTAAAGCATTGCGAGGTCAGACACATTCTAAGGAAGCACAATGATGTTGTATTATAAGTTCGCAAGGATGGCGAAGATAGATGGACAAATTTGCATCTTCATAAACCAAATGGAGCTACCTGACTCGATGCAGGAGCAGCTCTGAAATCTTACTGAGTTTTGTGTATAATTAGCAGTCCTAGTACTCTTATAACCAAAAAAACAACCAAAAAAAAAAAAAGTCCAGGGGGCGCAAAGTTTTATTAGTGGAGAGCGATGTTTGACTCGATCGATAACTCAATTCAAACTCAATCCAAATTATCGGGTTTGGATTACCTACAATCGGGTCTTGATGAGGTCCAACTACTTAGTCAATTTGACTGATAAATTATTTCTTACATTTCAAACAAAATAGAAATTTAAAAATTCAAGTTTTATTTTTTAAAAAAACATAATTAAATAAAATTTAGGTGCTTTCTTGTTTTATTAATTTATGACAAATTTACTGCTCAACGAAATTGGACTCATCACGTTGATAAGGAATTGATTTGAATAATTGTCTCAATAAAACAATATATTTTTAGAAACCAATGACTGCATGTTTTACTTTTCATTTATTTTAATTTATAAATATTTTTTTCTTATTTAAAAATATGTTGAATGACCAACTTTCACAAAATGAGGTTGAGGGTTTGAACCACGTCTATGACGAGCTTTTAGTAGCTTGCTCATATTTATAAAAAATATATAAAAATATGTTGAATTAATGTTGGGAGAAAAAAATATTATTATTTAATTATTTAAGCAAATAAACACTAGTTTTACAAACAAGATCAAAACTTTGACTATCCACTTGCATTGTCGCCAATGCATGGTGTCCTTGTGTTCTGTCATTTGTACAGAGTCTTGGAATCTCTTAAATACATTATCAGGCTAATAATGACTTTCATCTCATGACCGAGAGTATGTATGTAGCTCAAATGGGTATGCTTTTGCGTAAAATGTATCTGGCAGATGAAAATGATAATTCTGAGTTGGAATACTACTATTTTTTGTTGAGATATTTTTATTTTCAATATATATATATATATATATAATATAATTTTTACCCACTATATTTATAAGGTAATATTATCTTTCCGTTTATATAGTCGAGGAGATGTATACATATGACTTTAGAGGATGTACTAGAATCTTATCTTTTATTGAAGCGTTGCCGTCAAGTTTTTGCAGCAAGCGAAATATGAGAAGATGGTAGTGCAGGTGGAAGTATCGAGATCGTCATCCTGTGATCTACTACTTTCATTAGGTCATCTTTATTTTACTTGTTCTCGATTTGTTATGCTTTATGTTGTTTATGGATATTATATATATATATATATATATATATATATATATTATGATATCTATCTTCATGATCGGTTATTTTTATAAAAGAACACTTAGGCTGTGTTTGATTGCAAGATGGAAAATTGGATGGAAAAGAAAACTTTTCCATGTAAAAGTTTGCCATGGAAAAGTTTTCTGTGGAAAATAAGAAAGTGGTTGTTTGATTGACAATATTTTTCAGCTACATTTTCCATGAAAAATTCATATTTTGCCGTTTGATTGCTCTTATTTTCCATGGAAAATCTATGGAGGTCGGCGGAGGTTTGTATGGATTCTAGGGTTCGATGGGTGGGTGTTGCGTTCGTGAGAGAGAGGAACCCGTCAGTTTTTATTTGGTTTTTTTTCAAAAAAACCCCTCTATTTTCCGTGGAAAACTTTTCCTATGGGGGAGGCAGGAAAAGTTTTCCACCAATTTGATGGAAAATAGGGTCACGTGACAGGGTTTGTGGAAAAGTTTTCCACGGAAAATATTGGCAATCAAACAGTTCAAAAGGCTGGAAAATCACTCATGGAAATGTTTTTCATGGAAAATAGTGGCAATCAAACACAGCCTTAGATCTAAAGTTCTAAAGTTTAAAATGAAGACTAATATTAGTGATTTATCAATCTGCTGTTCATCGGATGTATATGTATAATCGGTCAAAACTGACAAAAACAGTAGTGTAAATCGAAATATATATCGTCATAGAGTCATCTCCTACTTTCGTCTGGTGGTGTTTTTCTTCTCGATCTATTGCTTTTTCTGTCATCCATGTTTTTTTTACATTTTGTTTCTATTTTATTTGCCCTAACCTATAACAAAGGGTCTAATATTAGAGTCAATTGCTATTTTTAGTCGGTGGTCGTTTCTTACTAAAATTTTATTTATTTATTTATTTATATTTTATATGTTTTATTAAAGAGGGTTTTTGGTTTTATTAAAAAAATATGACTTAGATCTAAAAGTCTAAAATTTATAATAGCAATTAATATTGCTATCGATATATTTGTTGATGAGCAAATTATTTATTCTATTAAAAGCATTGAAAAGAAGTCTAATCTTTTTTTGGAAAATGCAACAAAGCACTGCAACACCATTTTTTTATTATTGGTCTTTTTCTTACCCATTTTTTATTTTTTTATTTTTAATTTTTTTTTATCATTTTATCTATTTTATTCTAATATATAATAAGGTTTAGTTGTTTTTATGAGAAATTATTTTAAGAAAAAATAAAATCTAGTGTTGATCATTAAAACATATATATATATATATATATATATATATATATATATATATATATATGTGTGTGTGTGTGTGTGTGTGTCATATCAGATCATATTGTTGACTCTTTGCATGAGTTAAAATCATTCAAGGTTGCAAAGAAGGAAAAAAAAAACCAAAGAATAGATAAAGAGATGAGCAATATGTCAAATGTAAATAACATGATATTTGATCTTGTAAATCCATTATCATCCTTTTCTCTTTATATATGTTATGTCTTTTTTCTTTTTTCCAAATTATTGTCTTTCATTTGTTAGGGTTGTAGCATTGCATACATTTTTATTAGAGCATTACATACATTTTTATTAATAACTTGATTCCTTTTTCATCTTTTAATAATATTTTGGGTATTTACTTATTTCAATTCAATACTTTAATAAAATTATCTACATTTGCTTTTAATGGAGACATGCAAAAAAAAGTTATTAGACCAAATAGTTCTAATATAGTTGTAATAGTTTGTCACGCCCCGTCCCGGATTCCACGCCCCGAGCACGTGCACAGACCGGCCGTATCCGAGTAGAGTCAAGCTCAGCTCGAACACAAGGCTTAAGGGTAAATCAGCAGATAACAAGCAATAATAAAATCATACTCAAGTCCAATAGAACATAGAGTCATAAGGGTCCATAGGCCCTTTACAGAGTCAGGTCTCTATACGGGTCCTACACATGAACAACTCTCAAAGGAAAAGACAAGGGAGACCCTCAGACCTCGGATCTCCTAGACAATCTCCCCAGCAACCGCCCCTAAACCTCGGGATCTGTAAAAAAAGGAGAAAATGCGTGAGCTTTCGGATGAAAAGCCCAGTAAGTACCCCTGCGGGCCACAAAGACATGGTAAAACAATACATAACGTAAAGGGACCTCATCCCAAAGAGAATACAACTCTAGGAGTCTACCACAATCAAACACAAGGGTACGACCCCTATCAACAGAAACCCCCAAGCTCTGAGCTGAGTTTCAAAGGCAACTCAAAGATCACCCCCGGTTAGTGTAACCAGCTATGCACTGTAAACGCAACCCTTCGGTCGTAAGTCGGTAGTACCATCTCTCATAGATGTCAATATTGCCAGCGTATCATTCCCACTGACGGCTAGGACTCTGGCGCGGCAAGCAGAAATGCCAGGGTGTCCCGTCCCTCATCATTTCCCTATTGGAGCCCCCACGCTCCACTTAGTCCGGGCAGTAGACCCCAACAAACAAAGATACCAACATCCCGAAACAAACATACATGCTCAACAGGAATTTAAATCGTAAAGATAGCATGTATGAAATCAATAAAACAACTATCAATATGATATTAGCAAAGCCAAGAAAACTCCAAAGAGTGAGCTCAAGGCAAGTGTACTTACCTCTTGCTGGAATTAGAAACCCTCCTAGTCTCCTCCTGTAGTGTCTTAAGACTTCCCGAGAGTATCTAATAATAGAGTTTCTATTAGAACCAAAATTCTAATAAAACCCTAGGTTTCTAGATGCACATGCATAACTCTTGCTTTCGGTGGGCCTAAGTCCAACTAAACGGGTCTCAAAGTCCATCTACTTGGTTACCGAACCATTTCCTTCATTTCCAAGTCCTTAGTTGACTTTTATCCCACATTTGGTCAACTCTAGTCAAGCTTTGGTCAACTAGTCAACTTTACTTGTATTTGTCGTGGTACAAACCTTAATTGGTCATACCTAGTCTACTGATCTCCCTGGTCCCACTTTGTCGTGTTTAAAACCCTTTTAGATTGAATCTAATCACATAAGGCTAATTGGGTCCACTCTTATGGGTTAGCAAACCCATTAGACTTGGCCTGACCCACCACTATTTGATTTAAAAGGCTATTGACTATACCAGCGGCCTCTCATGGTAAGAGCTTGACTATGTTAGTTGGGGGCTTGTGGGTTCAAATCCCCCCTCTAGCATTTTTTCTCCTTTTTTTTTAACCTTTTCTTTATAACCTGGTTTAATTAACCTTGTCACCCGAATTAGATTAATCACCTAGATCCTAGGTATTAAATTAATTAATAACCCTTGGTGACGGTTTTTTTTAATCAACTTAGGTATCAACTATTTAATTTCCTAGATGACAAAATCTCTATTAATCTATTTAATCGCTCTAATTAGATTCTCTACCAATCTAATTAAACAATTTAAATTGATTAATTCACCCATATTTCCCTTTGTTAAATTGAGTTAATAGTTGTAACACTTAATAGATTAAAACTGATTTATCTTAATTGATTGAATAAAACGTTAATCTCTTAATTAATTAGATTAGGGAATTGATTATTATTATTATTATTATTATTATTATTATTATTATTATTATTATTATTATTTTATCATCCATCTTCTTCCTCTCTCGCTATCTCTCTCTCTCGCTCTCGACCGAACTCCACCGGAGCCGCCACCGGCGAGCACACAGCCCACCGGGACTGGCTTGCAACGCCTCCGCGATCACGTCAGTCCGAACTCCCTCTGGGGTGGCGACCGACGCCTGCACCTACTCCAGAGCTTCTCAGTCCTGGTTGAGACCTTCTCCCCCTCCGTCAAGCTTAAGTAAAGGCGGCATGCATATAACTAAGTTCAAAGGGCTATAACAAGGAGGAAAAGACTTACCAAAGGGTCTCCAATGACAAAAACCGCCACCTGAGAGCTCCCCCAGCGGTTGCAAGCGCTCTGTCTTCTCCGGCGTGCGAGGCTACACCGGTGACCAACTACCACCACCTTCTCCTTCCTTTCTCGGCCTCCCCTCTGACCGAAAACGTCGGCAATGGGCACGGGCGCTACGAACGCTGGCAAAGACCCCCCCCCCCCCTCTCTCTCCACCACAGCTCGTCGGAGCTCCTTTTCCACTATGGTTCACTGACCCTTGCGTTCGATGCCCCCTCTCAAGTCGTAGCTGCCACCTTTATAGACTGAGGGAGTGAAGAGGAATCGCCATGCAAGGGGCAAGGCCGTTGGCGACGTCCGGCCTTCACCCGTGTAACGGCCGGGGAAGGAGGCGAGACGCACGGTGGCGTTCGCGGCCGGTTGAGGGAGAAGGCGGCCTGCCTCGTGATCAGGTTTCCCAGATGGACAGTGAGGATCACTTAGATCCATCCAGCGGCCAGGAACACGTCTAGATACCTCGTATCACGCTCACTGCTTGGTCAGACGGTCACAATCTCATCGTAATCTACGGCCAGATCATTTCTTCCTGTCTCGAACTTGTGAAAATCACAAGATGAGTGGCCCTTATCATCCCTCACAGTGAGATCACTTTACTGCCACTATCCTCAATGCCTCGGATCCAAACACGATTAGATGGATCTAATTCCAGACCGACACTTGGCCTCACCGTGGCCATTATAACACTTCGGGATTTACAACAATCCGAGATCTTTTAATCTCGGCGGTTGATTCTCCTATATAAGGGTTTTCTCTGGAAAATTATCCAGAGGTCCCTGAAATTTTCTAGGTCACATTTTAGTCCACCACTGAGAGAGAGGACAATTACTATATAGTCCTTAATGCCTTCCAAAATTACCAAAAAGTCCTTCAGACTCCAAACTAACCCTAATTGGGGTTTTAAATCTTTTAGGCTTTATTTTTCCCCACTTAATCCTATCGTTAAACTCTTAAGGAATTTCTTTATTAAATAATTGTTTAAGAAAATTAAACACCTTTTTATTTCAAAAATCCTTGGATTTTACATAGTTAAAGCCATTTTTGGTCCCTGAAAACAAGGCCAATGTTCATTTCCATCCCAAAAATTTAAAATTTGTTCAATGCGGTCCACATCATCATATACTAAAACTTATCACTCCACATCAGCAAAATAACGACCTAAACATAATAATAAAAAGATTATATGCATTTCATTGGTATTCCACATTACCGCCACGTCAGCAATAGGGACCAAAAATTGCCAAAATACGGAATATATAGGGACCCAAAATGTCAAAATATGCAATACATAGGGACCATATTGAACAAATTTTGAATTTTGGGATGGAAATGAACATTGGTCCCATTTTCAGGGACCAAAAATGGCTTTAACCCTAGTTTTTATTTCTTCTATTAAATAATATTAACTTAAATATAAATTTCTTTGGTTTAGATTAAAAAAATATTCTTTTTGAGTGAGTTTTTGTTGTACATTCATACATAATTTGTGTAACTATGTTTCCCCTTAGTACGAGGGGATAAGATAAATTATCATTAGAGAGAAAAGTAAGGGTTGTGCTTATATATTTTTTTGAGTAAGATTTTAATTTAAACTTCTGAGACATTTTTTATAGATTAACATGTGGTTTTGGATTGGATAAGTCATCACAAATGATATAAAAGTTTGATTTTATAAATGGTATCGAAGTTTAATCCTCTAAACGGTATCAGAGGTTAATCTAGCTTGATCTTATGAATTGTATCAAAGTTTAATTTTACTAATAGTACAAGAGTTTGATTTTATTGATGGTATCAGAACCAAACAGAGCTTGATTATATTAATGGTACCATATCTTAATTTTACAAAAGTATAATTTTTGTTGATGTGAAAATGAGTTTAACGTGCATTTTTCTTGTTTTCATCACTTCAATATTTTAAATTTTATACTTAAGAAACTATTGCTATATAAAAATTAAAATGTATGTTTCTCATGTTTAGCTTGAAAGATTTAAACAGTAAATTTTTTATAAATTTTTTATGAATTTTTATTTAATAATGTGCTTCCTACTTATTGCTCTAGTTAGAAGGTTGTGGAACAGTTCTGTTAAAACAAGTTCCAGTTTTTGACAATGTAAAAAAAGCTTTAGTTTTCTTAGAAGACAATATTCATGGCCTTTCAGTTGAAAATGATATTTGCGATAAAAATTTGGAATTGAAAATGGAAAATAAAATCACTGATGTTGAACCTGGAATGACAATTCAACATAATACCAATATTGAATCTTACTCACAATTCTGTGAAGGAATCGATTTTAGGTGATTATTGTGATTAATTTGTTTCTATTTTAAGTATAAGATACATTCTTTTTGTGATTACTTTTATAAATCACTATTTTTTAATCAATATCACTAATTTCTTTTTATGATTTCACAATCTTTGCAGAGTCGAATCATCCCATACAAACCTTGAGAGCAACACAATGTCGCTTAATTCCCTTCATATTGGCATCTCACAAGTCATATTTGGAAATGATATAGATGGTATCTCTCTTTTAAATAATGGAAGTGATCAAACCAGTGAGATGCTGAATGAGCTTGGAAAACAAAAGTAAGTTTGATAATATGATTTATGTTTTAAGTACTGATATTGATATAAAGAGATATTTATTTTTCTATTATCATTCTATCCTTGCTAATTATAATTTTTTTGTATTGCACTACAGGCTATATATCCAAGAGGATAACCTAATGGGAAAACATAGTAGCTTGCTAAAAATAAATTCGTATAAGACACTGAGCACTAGTGTCCTGATGAACTAATCTTCTAGCTTCCAACAACTATCAACAAATATGGCATTAGACCAATTCCCTTCCTCAAACAACTTCCAGCCATTATCTGGGGCAATTAATCTTATGTATCTCTTCCGTACATGAGCGACTTTGCCAGTTTCCCTCGTTATCTATGGGCCCAACTCCCTTCTGAAAACAAAGTTCAAACATTGTTTGGGGCTACTTACCATACTCGTGCAACATTCTCTCATGTTGCATAGGGTCAACTCCCTTCAGCATTTTCGGGGGGTGTTAAACATACTCATCCCTTGCCTACACAATCAACTTCCCCTCCTGTTGCATGGCACCAACTCCCTTCCTCGATAAAAGTCCAAACATTGCCTGGTATAGTGAACCGTAAATGTCATTTTCTTATGGTATCGACTTCAATATGTCTTCTGTACACACGAAGGGAAATTGTCATTTTTTCTTATCTTAAATTTTGATGAATCCTAAATCTTGCTGATAGCTTTCCAAGTGTTGATACCGGTGCAAAATTAAAACCTATTGAATCATCTGGTGGAACTTCACTTTCTAGTAATGCACCATATCAAACTCAACGCTTTGAAAATATTCCATCAAAAGAAGAATTTTCACAGAGTGTGGGAACGAATATTGCTGATGGCAAATCCCACAAGTTCAATGAAGAGGAAGCAAATAATGGTGAGATGGACATAGAAGTTCTTAATCTAGTTAATAAGGTGACTTCAAAGGTCTTGCCAAGAGAAAGCACGAGTGGAATTATTCCATCTAAGAATGAGAGGTTCTCTCCACTCTTTAATGGTGTTCATGTAATGTTGCAGTGAGGTTAGTCATCCTTCCATGAAGACATCTAATGTTGCTTGTTCATGTAATTAGAATATAGAGTTTCCTTCTTTATTTGTGTTACATAACAAAACTCATAATCATTTTTATTTTTACTTATCCTGTACCTTATTTGTCTCTTTTCCAATCAAATCAAATATTGATCAACGTGAACTAATAGGAGCCGCTAATGCAACTCGATCGGAATGCAAGTCGTAAGTGTCATTCGCTCAGTATATTCAATATCTACTTTCACTAAATTTATTTAATCTTGAACTCATTTTTCCTAGTAGAATTTGCTTGCTCAAACTCCTTTTGGAAAAGAGTTGAACCTTTATTCTCCACTGTTAACTAAAAGGACATGCATGGACTACATAACTCAACGGGCAAACACAATCTACTGCATCTAATACTTATTTATTTTGCAATGCATGCATAGTTCCTTGCTGATTAACTTTCATATCTAGTAAGTTAAACGAATCAACTTTATAAATTTTATCCTACATGCCTAATTTTGGACAAAAAAACAATGGTATTCACCGCATCTTGCCTATTTAATTCTTTTAGTTGGAATCTTTGTTTCTAAGAATCATTAATTCCCTATTTCTAACTTTCCAACTTTTATTTAGTGTGGTGCACGATCTACTATGCATTACATATATTTCATAAGGCATGACTAACAAGTGTATGCAGTATCGTAACAATATGTGCTACTATGAATATGTGGTATTCCAATTGATTTATAATTGCCTATTTAACATTGGTAGTATGTTTTCCTTAGTAGTATTCTACAGATATATTGAATTTGAATATCTTATTTTTAGGGTGAAGATGTTTGTACAAAAAGGCCCAAACAAAATTCTTTAGTTTTAGCAGAAGTAGGAGGAATTCAAACAAACACGAAGGGCAATGGCAAAGCAATTCATTTTGTTTTTTCAGGTGAGACATTATGTGTAAAGAAAATTTCTATGAAATCAAAAACAAAAAAACTAGTTCGCAGAAACATTCCTCTAGTGCAAAGGCTTATTTCTTCCTTTATTGTGGAAGATGAAATGAGAAATCTTAACTATGGCAACAGAGACACATTTTATCATAATTCAAACAGTTCTCCTTGTGATGTAAATTCTGCAAAATATGATCAAAGAAAACTTAAATTTAAAATGGAAGGTATCCTTGATTATGGAAAATTGTTTTTAAAGCATTTCTCTCTGATAGTTATACTGTGGTCATCGATTACGGAAGTCTAAATGTCCATAATCTTGCAGTTAGTGATGAAGTGGTGCATGAAATAACACTAGGAGAAATTCATATAATGTTCCTTCCTAGTATCAGCCACAAACTAGTTCAAGAGACAAGTCATATCTGGAAATGATATAGATTGTATCTCTCTTTTAAATAATGGAAGGGATCAAACCAATGAGATGCTGAATGAGCTTGGAAAACAAAAGTAAGTTTGATAATATGATTTATGTTTTAAGTACTGATATTGATATAAAGAGATATTTATTTTTCTATAATCATTCTATCCTTGCTAATTATAATTATTTTGTATTGCACTGCGGGCTACATATCCAAGAGGATAACCTAATGGGAAAACACAGTAGCTTGCTAAAAATAAATACGTCTAAGACACCGAGCACTAGTGTCCTGATGAACTCATCTTCTTGCTTCCAACAACTATCAACAAATATGGCATTAGACCAATTCCCTCCCTCAAACAACTTTCAGCCATTATAAGGGGCAATTAATCTTAAGTATCCCTTCCATACGAGGATCGGCTTTGCCAGTTTCCCTCATTATCTATGGGCCCAAATTTCCCTTACGAAAACAAAGTTCAAACATTGTTTGGGGCTACTTACCATACTCGTGCAACATTCTCTCATGTTGCATGGGGTCAACTCCCTTCAGCATTGCCGGGGGGTGTTAAACATACTCATCCCTTGCCTACACAATCAACTTCCCCTCCTGTTGCATGGCACCAACTTCCTTCCTCGATAAAAGTCCAAACATTTCCTGGTATAGTGAACCGTAAATGTCATTTTCTTATGATATCTACTTCAATATGTCTTCTGTAGAAATTGTCATTTTTTCTTATCTAAAATTTTGATGAATCCTAAATCTTGTTGATAGCTTTCCAAGTGTTGATACCGGTGCAAAATTAAAACCTATTGAATCATCTGGTGGAACTTCACTTTCTAGTAATGCACCATATCAAACTCAATGCTTTGAAAAATATTCCATCAAAAGCGTAATTTTCACAGAGTGTGGGAGCGAATATTCTTGATGGCAAATCCCACAAGTTCAATGAAGAGGAAGCAAATAATGGTGAGATGGACATAGAAGTTCTTAATCTAGTTAATAAGGTGACTTCAAAGGTCTTGCCAAGAGAAAGCACGAGTGGAATTATTCCATCTAAGAATGAGAGGTTCTCTCCTCTCTTTAATGGTTTCCTTGTTTTCTTTGTAATTATTAATAACTCTCATGTTTATGTGAATAAGCGATATAATGTTCTTGTTGAGGTTAGTCATCCTTCCATGAAGACATCTAATGTTGCTTGTTCATGTAATTAGAATATAGAGTTTCCTTCTTTATTTGTGTTGCATAACAAAACTCATAATCATTTTTATTTTTACTTATCACGTACCTTATTTGTCTCTTTTCCAATCAAATCAAATATTGATCAACGTGAACTAATAGGAGCCGCTAATGCAACTCGGAATGCAAGTCGTAAGTGTCATTCGTTCAGTATATTCAATATCTACTTTCACTAAATTTATTTAATCTTGAACTCATTTTTCCTAGTAGAATTTGCTTGCTCAAACTCCTTTTGGAAAAGAGTTGAACCTTTATTCTCCACTGTTAACTAAAAGGACATGCATGGACTACATAACTCAACGGGCAAACACAATCTACTGCATCTAATACTTATTTATTTTGCAATGCATGCATAGTTCCTTGCTGATTAACTTTCATATCTAGTAAGTTAAATGAATCAACTTTATAAATTTTATCCTACATGCCTAATTTTGGACAAAAAAACAATGGTATTCACCGCATCTTGCCTATTTAATTCTTTTAGTTGGAATCTTTGTTTCTAAGAATCATTAATTCCCTATTTCTAACTTTCCAACTTTTATTTAGTGTGGTGCCTGATCTACTATGCATTACATATATTTCATAAGGCATGACTAACAAGTGTCTGGTATCAGAACAATATGTGCTACTATGAATATGTGGTATTCCAATTGATTTATAATTGCCTATTTAACATTGGTAGTATGTTTTCCTTAGTAGTATTCTACAGATATATTGAATTTGAATATCTTATTTTTAGGGTGAAGATGTTTGTACAAAAAGGCCCAAACAAAATTCTTTAGTTTTAGCAGAAGTAGGAGGAATTCAAACAAACACGAAGGGCAATGGCAAAGCAATTCATTTTGTTTTTTCAGGTGAGACATTATGTGTAAAGAAAATTTCTATGAAATCAAAAACAAAAAAACTAGTTCGCAGAAACATTCCTCTAGTGCAAAGGCTTATTTCTTCCTTTATTGTGGAAGATGAAATGAAAAATCTTAACTATGGCAACAGAGACACATTTTATCATAATTCAAACAGTTCTCCTTGTGATGTAAATTCTGCAAAATATGATCAAAGAAAACTTAAATTTAAAATGGAAGGTATCCTTGATTATGGAAAATTGTATTTAAAGCATTTCTCTCTGATAGTTATATTGTGGTCATCGATTACGGAAGTCTAAATGTCCATAATCTTGCAGTTAGTGATGAAGTGGTGCATGAAATAACACTAGGAGAAATTCATATAATGTTCCTTCCTATTATTGGCCACAAACTAGTTCAAGACACCAACAAAACTTGGGTGTTGATTTTTCTATTGTTCCAAATGTGTGCCACAATAAGGGCATATCAATTGATAATAGGGTCTTAACGAAGCTACATAGTTTAAATAAGTATTCAAAGACCATTGTATGCATCTCATAACTAATACCTAGTAAATTTGTATTTGACCAACTATTGTTCCATATACAATTTATATATTTCTTTATCACATTGGTCTGTTTCCAGACAGAGAAAGTTGAGGAAGAAGATTCCGAGATTGATAAAGATATAGAAGAACTCCAGTTGTGACTTTCCCAACAGGTTGTCTTTACTAAATCATTTTTCTTTTGTAGTTTTGTGGTTTTATAATCTTGTAAGATAGGTGTTATATTTTTAAACTTTTTCAAATTATCTGATTATTTTAGCTCATGTGGATGGAAATGAAGTTATTATATTAACATAATTCAGGAATGCAAGTATTTCTTATAATGTTATCACTATTGTTTTTTTTATTTTTTTGGAACCAAATTGAATCGAACAATGACAAATAGCAAATAGCTTATGTTATAGATGTGATTATTTTGTTACTTGTGCAACTTTTGCAGATAAATATCATAATTCTTTTTCTTTTTATGCAATAGCACTGATACCATTAGCATTATAGGTGAGTACGAGGAAAAGACAATTCCAAAAATTGGAGAAAGCCATGAAACACGAAAATGGAATTAAGGACAAGTAAGAACTTATAGTTGTCTTCTACTCAAATGTTTTACCAAGAATTAATGATACAAAATCTCTCTTGTTCTGCAGGAACCTTGAACAACATGCCCTGAATAAACATGTTAAGTTAACGTACAGAAAACTGAAGGTAATTTGTTTTAGTAGTTTTACACAAAAACTTAATTACAATGTAGAAGTATTTATTAGACTAGTATCTACATTTATGTTATGAAGTTCAAATGATTATAGTTATATAATATATAGAACTATAATTATATATTTATATATATATATATATATATATATATATATATATATAAGTGGATAAACCCCGTTCATTGAAAAAAAAAAATAAGATAGAGGTTCCTGTTTTGTTTCTTATGTCGCGAAATTGTTTTCATTGTGCAAATGCAAATAGTTATCTCATCAATTACTCTCTTAAAATCTTTTTATTTTGAAGCAATTATTGTTTGATAAATGATAAATTTATTACTAGGGTGGTCAAAGAAGACGTGGCTCTATTAATAAAATTGGTGGCAGGAGATTCTCTAAGCAACATGCAATGCCTTTTATGAATCGAACTTTGGCCAGATGCAAAGAATTTGAGGAAATTGGCTGAAGTTGCTTCAGTGAACCGCCTTTCGTGAGATGCTTTTCTCAACACCTCCACGGTGCAACTAGCAAAACCCCATGACATCCCATGAGGGCAAACTAACTTCTCAGGCATTGAGTATGTCACTTACATTGTTATCTAATATTTTTCCATTTATAAATGCATATATCTTCATTTGGCTTTGCATAGTAGGATTTTTTTTTCTAATTTTTACATCGTTATCTATATTTTTCTATTTCTATTGCTCATGTGATTTGTGGCTTACATATAAGACATATGGCAATGTAGTGGCTTCAGGTTCATTGGCAAGTCTGATCGAGAGAAATGGACTCTTCATTGATCAAAGAGATTTCAATATAGGGAAGGATTTAAATAGAGATGCAATTTCAAGAAATTCAGTTGATAAGGTTGGTAGTCCATTATCAAATAAGGCAAAACAAAACACAACTTATCCATCGAATTCAGTTGGTGGTATTCTTCAACAGGCTATCAAGCCAACACATGTTGCCCTTCCCACAATGCATGACTCTTCAAAACTAGTGACCAAAGTAAAACGTGTTAAGTTATCACAATGTAGCTCAACTAGGAATGTTACACCAAATGTATCAAAAGTCTTGGAAGATAAAGTGACACTGGATGCAATTGAGTCAAGTCAAAATTTAGAGTTGGTGGATGGACTTGATGTTGTGCATTAGGGAATTGGTTCTTGGTTGGGTATTGATGAAGACTCACTTGAAGGTGAGGATCTAGTGGGACTAGATGTTCCCATGGATAACCCTACAAAACTGGATTCATTTCTTTATGAGTTTCAACCCTAATTGATTCACATTCGATTGGATGTACCATGCTTACCTCAACCGTGAGCTTAAACATGAAAATTCATTTCCCTTGTATACCTTCCTTTAGCCATCCTAAAATTCTAATTGATACCATTTGGAAATTTTAAATCTAAGTGTGTATCTCTTTGAAAGAGGAAATGTAAATGTTTATTCTTCATTTCTCTTGTGCCCGTTCTATCATGCATGAACATTGTACTTCTCTTTGACATTTCTTCCTCAATTGTAAAATTATTCAAATTTTCAAAGATTTTAAAATAGAAAACTCAAAATTTTAATTGATTGTCATATTTAATATGTTTTTCAATTTTATTAATTATTTATTTGACTATTTTTGGATTTTACAGTAATTGCTTATTTGGGATATGTTAGTTTCAATATTTGGTGTGACCATTATTCTCTTAAAACGACTAGTTTATGAGTAAAAGTTGGATGAGGTTTTTTGGATACTTTATTTTATTTCTTTAAGATCTTCTCCCTTATTTTTCTTTTTATTTCATGACTTTGATACCACTTTAGAAGACATTGCATCACATCTCTTCATAATCGACTACAAATTTTTTCCATAAGGGCTCATTCAACTCAACAAGCCATAGTTTTATGAGAGATTACACAGGCTGAATCCTTGAGAAATAGTTTCGGAAAAAACCCTTACACAAAAGACGAGAATATGCCTTAAAACAGAGATACCATCGCACACGCACAGTTTCGATACAATTATTTGTTAGTTTTATTCTATAAATTTTATTATTATTCTCTACTTTTTACAAGAAAAAATTATAAAAAACAATAATTTGTAAGTATAAATTTTAGTATTAATATTTATTTAATTTTGTAGTTACAATTAAGCTTATTTAACATGCATAAATTTGTTCTCATAAAAATTTGAACAAATTGTGATATTTTTTGGTTGCTTTAATTTACTATTTTTTGCTTGATTATTGTAGTGGATTATCTCCACTATGTGTGTTTGTTGTAGTTATGAAGTTTTTGCTCGATTTACCGTCGTAACTATGTTCATTTAGATATGGAGTTAAGTTCTGTGGTTCCATGGTTAAAGTTTACCCAATGGAAGGGCTACTAGTATGTGCAAAGTTTACATTAATACTCTTCTAATAACTATCTCATACTTTGTTTACAAAATTACTCAAAAAGCTTACCTTTTTTTTTTATTTTCCTCAAAGCATGCATGAATGTGAACTTTCCTAATTTTCTTCTTTCATCATAATTTAAAGTTTTTACGAATTCTTTCTTACATTTTTTTGGTATTCTAAATATGCTAAAAACTTAGGCATGATGGTATACCAATTGTCATAAGGAAAATTGGTTAACATGCTCATTTTCAAACTAAGAGATTTAGGGATCGTAACACTGCCAAATAAAAAGTGGTTTGTTCATGTTTATAAAAAAAATATACCAATTAATATAAATTAATTTTATACTTTACAATGAGGATTAATTGAACTTAAGCTTTCAGTTGTCTGGTCAATACTTACCACGGCTTTAGAGGAATATAAGCATCCACAAATGGAGAACTTATGGAAGGTTTTTTATTTGTCCCATTATGAGTAATTGGGTGGTCACTACTTGTGCTTGGGCTCGTTCCATCTTTTTTTTTTAATAAAATAGATAAACCACATTTTATTTATGAAGATAATAGGTGTTACAACAGAAGTCCTATGATTACAAATTCATATTAGGAGAAACATGGACCTATTGTAAACCATGTCTTCACGTCCTCTATCCTCCTTCCTAGGCTTCATAGCCTCACGGATCCTGAGGGAGTGCTTTCGGTCTTGAAGTCCATGCTTCTTTTGACCAGGGATTGGGCCTCTTGTAGCCTTCGCTTCTTTGACGAAGGTGTTGGATCAAACCAAGATAGTGACATCCTCTTGGGTCTTCTGTGCATAGGCAGTCTATACTCGGGTCCACACCTCAATCTTGAAGGAGCTTCCGAGGCTATTGCAAGTTGAATGTTCCATCTACAAAAGCATGACAAGACATTCATCGCCCTCGGGTCCCCATTTCTGCTTCTGGGGAAGTCACGACCCTCTCACGGAGTTCGTCATATATCACCGATGGTAGCGAAGCCACTGCTTTCGAGGCCGGAGGTCTGCGCCACCCCATGTTGACATGATAAAGGATGTACCTTACAAGCTCAAGGATATACCCAACTGCAGAAGGTTATAAACAACGGGGAAAAGGGGGGAAATCTTAGAACAATGTACCAACCAAACTAATGCGCAGACAAAGATGAGGGGGGAACGAAAAACCCGCGAACGAGCGAGGGCACAAGCGAGCCCTACTTTAGTGGGTAACCACCAAGACCACTATTAGAACACAGATCTCTCACAACAGACAGTCAACAAGCATTTTCAGTTGGTGACGTAGAAGAATACATATCTTTACCTCCAATCTATTTACTCCGACAAGTAAACCAAAGTCCTTCAATGAGCTTCGACTCCTCGCAGCCATGATGTAGCAAGTCAATGGATGTCCGCTAGTGTTGAAGGCATGGCCGTGATGAAGCCGGGGAAGAGAAACAACTGAATGGGAAAGTGAGGCTTCATTGCTAGGGATTGACCTTCAAAAGATCCCCATCACTGTACATCAATAGCGATTAGCGTTAATAATTTTAATTAAAAATATGATGGCATGTGTTTTCCTGCTTACATCACTATTTTATCTTAGATCATTGAATTAGTTTAGCCAAATACGGGATGAGATGGTCACTCGTACAACCCATCCAATTTGGGGCATTTTGATCATATGTCACGGTGGATGGAATATCAATTCCACCATTATATTACTCATATGACACATGCTTTAGCCCATTAAATCTCCATTAACATACGGACGGGAAGTACTATGTATTGGAACATGTGCTATTCCAATTCCACCTAGACAATTATTTTATCAAACACCACCTTTGGGTCACCTCCCTTAGAGCACTTACACCCCTCCCCCTCAATTGCCCGGGCAAGAATTGCCATGGCAATTCACCCATCCAAAAAAAACTTACACCCCTCCCCCTCAATTGCCCGGGCAATTACTATTCATAAATATTTTTTTATATTTTTAATTGGTTAAATGTTAGTTTTTATTTTGTAAAATCCGTGAATTTTATTGGGAAATAAATATTTAAATTCTTTTACCGCGATTGGTGTTAAAGTGGGATTAAACGATTTATTTAAATTTAATGGAGATATAAAAATTTTTATGGGGTCTGTAGGGACCTAATAATAATTTTGAAAGAAATGAGGACTTTAAAGAAATTTTCCTCTCTCACAGGATTGGACCTGTACGAAATTTTGTAAGTGTTGAGGACCTATGGTAAATTTTCCGAGTGAAAATCTGTATAGAAATGGATGGGTTTGAGATCAAAGGATCTCGGATGAGTCCCAATCACGCGAGCATTCCTAAAGCTCGTGGGACCACGCGTGTCGGTGAGATGAAATCCATCTCGGTGAATACAAGATCTGAGGCAACAGCGATTGAAGGGTGGGTAGGGACGACCCTACCGCGGTCGCGGACCATTATTAACAGATTGATCACGAGAGGGTGTTTGATGCGAGGAAATAGGAAGAGATCGGCCGTTGATTCGTTTTAAATCATGACCTTTGATCTAGTAGGTGTTAGATCCTAGGCACGGTTAGCGATCTCGCCGTTGGCGTGATCGTAATCCCGACCCTTCATCAACTGGGACGCCCATCTCGAGGCGCCACCCTCTCCTGGGCCACCAACGGGTGCCAGCTGAAGTCTCTCTCGTCGCCGTTCCAAGCAGCGTGGAGGTCGCGGCCGCTAATCGGCGATTAATCGCCGGCCGCCTTCCATCTCCGCTGACCTATAAAGGAGAGGCCTGCGGCCTAAAATGGAGTAACACCGAAGCTCGTGAGAACGAAGCTTACGGTAAGGTACTTGTGGCGGCGTTCGAGGAGTTTGAAGAGAGGAAGAAGCTTGCCGTGAAGCCGAAGTTGAGTTCAGCGGTGGTGCAAAGGATCATTGCGGGAGGTGGAGAGGCGGAGACACCGGAGAACGGCGATGTAGTTTCGAGTCGCGACCGAGCTCACCGGAGAAGAAGCGAACAGCGTTTATCGGCGACACCAACACTCCCAAAGATCGACAAACCCCTCGGTGAGTATCCAAAACTTCTGTAGAGTAGTTTAGAGGCGTTCTCGCATTCATCTTTGTCCGACGGTGAGAGCTTCGTAGGGGAAGGGAATACCGGCCGGGGAGATTGTTGGTTCTTCGTTGAAAGAGAAGACCGGTGGCGCCAAGAGAGTGGTGGTAGCGTGGTCGCAAGAAATTTTGTCGTGACGAGCTCAGACCAGGCCGGGCATGAGTGGCGAAGAAGGGGCACTGGTGTGCCGTGAACTCTCGGTCGCGAGAGAAGAGAGAGAGAAGGATCATAGGTTGAAGAAGATGATAAAAATAAAAAAAAATTAATTAAATCTAATAGTAATGCTTTTAATTAGAGTTCGTGACTATAGTGGTGTGACAAAATAATTATTTAAATAAAAACCTAGATAGGGTGACATTTACATTAGAAGCTTTTCTCTCTTTTTAATTAAAATAATAGCTAATTATTATTTTAAATATAAATAACAATTAGCTAGCTATGGTAATAGAATGAGGAACTATGGACTTGTGACCATAGGTTAAAGTTAATGAAAATTAACTTAGAGTGACAAGTGATAATTAGATAAATGAAATAATTATTTGAAGACTATGGTATGTGACATATAATTAATTTATTAAGTGATAAATTAGTTATAAGGTAGTGTGACACATCCATAACTATCAACTATGGATATAGTCTCAAATGATTTTGAAACCATAGAGTGTGACAAATTATTAACATGATTAATAATTTGAAAACTATAGTTGAAAGGTTAATTAATCAATGAAATTGATTAAAGGTAAAATACCAAGGGAGTGACGTATGCTCAATTAACCGATTAAAGGTGTCTAAGATTGAAGGTTATTATTAAGTTTGGAAATATAAGGTTTTAATAAAAGATTAAGACCTTAGTAATATTTTATTAATAGTACTAACACTATTAATCAAATAGTTATATAGTTTTGGTAACTATATGGAACTATGACTATGTGACATAATAATTGAATAATTATTATTATGAAATATGAAATGGGATAATTAGAAATTAACTAATTTCTTAAATTGGATAAATCGGTGAGTGATGTAAAATATTTAGTAAGGAAACTAAATGACCAAAAAGCCCTTTAGGGGACTAAGGTCAACATAAACGCGTTGCAATGGGCTTGAAATGGGACCAACTTATCTAGAGTTGACCGGTAAGGCCCAAATGAATCTACAAGTCAACTAAGGGCCACCGAACCGGGGATAAGGTGGTAACCCGAGAGATGGTCCCTAGGACCCGTTAGTGAGCCTAAGCCCAATAGGGACGATAGGCATGCATGGTCATATAGAGACGGAAATTATTGGACAATAACTCTAACAAACCACTATATGCCGCTTACTCTGGGGGAGGCGTAAAGGCATTTCTAAGGAGACCAGGAAGACATTTAGTCTCTTTAGAGGTAAGTTCACTTGCCTAGTTTCCACCCGGTAACGGGATTTCTTGGATTTGCAATGTATCTTATTACATGCCCTACTGAAGCCATACATGCTATTCATATATGTTTTTGAATCCTGTTAAGCATGTATGTTTGTTTACGGGACGTTGGTGTCCCTATTTGTTATGTTCTACTGCCCGGACTCAGTGGAGCTAGGGAAGCTCCAATTTAGGGAACGTTCAGGGATAGGACCCCCTGACTTTCCTGACAGCCCTACCAGAGAAACAAATCTCTGGAGGTCTCACCTGTCAGTGGGCATGACAATCGCCGTGTTAACTGAAGAAGAGGTAGTTCTACCGATCTCTTATTTGGAGAGTCAAGTGACCATCTAGGTCATATTTATATCCAAAAATTTGGACATCTTGGCCGAGTAAACTACGAAGTCTCTTAGAACTCACTCTGAGAGCCCCGAGGGTTTTTGTAGCGAGTGAGTCGCACTTGACTTGTTTGTGGTAGACTCCTAGGACTTTTGTTGTTGATTCTATGATCCTGTTGGATTTGTCATTTTTGTTTTGATGACTGTGACTTGTAGGATTTTACCGAAGCTTTCCTATTTAAAAGCTCTCAATGATTTTTCTTTTCCTCCTTTTCTGCATTCGAGGTTTAGAGGGGGAAGAAGCTTGGAGAAGGACTCCGAGGAGACCAAGGTTTATAGGAGTCTCAGGTTATCTTTATTTTCTATAAACTTTGTTATTTGTAGGACGTGGTATAGGGACCGGACTTCTTTAGGGCCTATGGACCCTAATGACTCTATGTTCTTATGAACTTGAGTTTGTGTTTATTTATGGATTGTTATCTGCTTATCACATTTTTAGGCCTTGTATTGGAGTTGAGTTTATCTCTTCTTTAATAGTAGGCCTCTGATGGCATGCTTTCGAGGTCGGAATCCAGGGTCGAAGTTACATATTTGTAATAAATTCAATTATCATCCAAAATAATACTTCCACCCCAAACCTTCAATTACCCTGGCAATCACTATTTATTAAATATAAATATTTTTTTATATTTTTAGTTAGTTAAATGTTAGTTTTTATTTGTAATTAACTATATTTTATTTGTATTGCAATTAAGAACATTAATTAAAACAAAACAAGTAGATTAATTAAAATAAAATATATTAATTATAATTTTAAAGAAGTATATTAATTAAATATGACCAATTAAGAAGATATTTGGTTATCATTAAATTATGTGGTTAAAAATGAAATTTAGATTTTCAATTATCCACCTAATTACCAACCGGAATTATCAACATACAGTCAGAAATCGATTTATAATATTCAATTGTTTACACAATTATCCATATAAAAAAATAAACTAATTAATAAATTTAAGATTAGAAAGTAAAAATTTTAAAAACAAAGTTGTCAAATATTTTAGATTTTTATCATAAAACTTGCTACAAATATCAAATTTTGAATAACTTCTAAAAAATATTTAAAAGATAAAAAATTCATCTTATTTAATATTAAATGAATTTAATTTTATAAAACTAAATAAAAATATTATTTTATAATATTTGAATAGGATAAGGAGTTAAAAGAAAAAAACAAATAACAAACAAGAGATCTTTGCATTTAAAAAAAAAATAAAAAAAAATAACGTGGGCCCCACCCACCTGCCCGGTTAAGCGCCCGGGCAAAGGTTGCCCGGGCGCTTGCCCAGGCGCGTGGGTCCCACGGTTTGCCCGTCTGATTCATGACGCGCTGTCAATCCTTTTTTTTTTTTCTAAAGTGCTATTCTAGCACTTTGCCAGCCCTTCCACCCGCGCGGTGGAAGTGCTCTTAGGTGCCCAGGATTACATTGTGGTGGATTACTTATGTGAGACTTGCATCTTCATAGTTATTAGCGTCTATATATATAAAAGTTTAACCTGCAAGAAATATGTAGAATTTGAGTCACCTAGTTAACAGACAAGCTGAGTCTTGTATGTCAAAAAAAACATATCCAGATAAACAAGAGTATTCAAAATCTTTTTTATTTAAAGAATGTCATATCATATGTCCACCATTAGGCATTAGAATAATAAATAATTTACTTTATATAAATATCCGCAGGGAGCTTGAGTAAAATATTTAACGTAATTAGTTTTAAATTAAGCTCAAGCTATTCGAATTTGTTTCGCTGGTAAAGTTCTAAACCAAGTTGTTAATAAATATTATATTTTAAATTAAAAATTGATCATCAAATTAATTATTAATTAAATCTTATTGAAAATCAAATCCTAACAATTATTTCAAAACATCAATTAATAATTATTTTGATTTATTAATTAAATCTTGTTAAAAATATGATATCCTGACTCCTTGTTTTGTTAGAGGTTTGAGGACAACCTGAACCAAAAGCCACGGTTTATTACAATTTTTAAATGTAAGCCGAAAATAAATTATTTATTATAGTTCGCAAAAATGCTTCATAAATCCAATCTCTAATTTTTTTTTCCAATTTTTTTAGTTTATACACCCAAACCATTTTTAGAAATTGTTCACAAAATTTTGAGATTAAGTCGGTGAGCGTATCTCGCACCAGAGATTCATAACAACCTTCTCTCCTTTTTCCTTCAAAACACTAGTTTTTATCCAGAAATAGAATGGACTAAAAGAGTACCACCATGACTTCAAGTCTGATCAGTCAAAGGCATAAAAGCAATAGAGACAATGCTGAAGATTAATGGAAATAAGGAGAGAAAGAAGACAATAATCAGGTAAGTCATAGACAATAATCAGGAAAGAAGACATTATTATATCGTCATTGTTTTACAGAAGCATGCTAACATCAAGTGTATGTATGCTCTTTGCTAGGTTTCTCACAAGCAATCATCATGGAAAGCAACACCCAGTTTATGCAGCAAAGGAGATCACACAAAAACAAAATGGAAGAGCATGGAAGAGATTCAGGTTCAGAAGATACAGAATGTAATTATGTAAGTAAATAGTAGTATATGGCTGATAATACTAGATCTCAGATTGTTGATTTTTTAGGTTTCAGTAAGTTCTTTGATAGCTTTCAAACAAGCAATCACCAGGAAAATTAACAGCCAGTATCAGAAGGAAAGTGAATAGTTTATGAAGAATAAATACCTGGGAGATTCCTAGTGTTTGTGACTCTAGTTAACTCTGCAAGCATATAGGCAGGTGAATGATAAGGTAAAAACAAGGATCTGACACTAGATCTCAGTGTATTCTATGCTAGTTCAAAAGAAGCAGTCACTAGAGTGAATAAGACCTAGTTTATGCAGCAAAACATATAGCAAAAGGTAAGTGACTACCTGGAGGTGATTTACTCTCTAAACTCATATTACTTTGTAGAGGAAAAGAGAAGAGGTGTTGATGATGTTTTCTCTCCTCCTTTTATCATCTTCTAATTTTTTTTCTCTTCTACCCTTTTCATCTATGTTTTATCAATTCAAGACATCCCAAAATGGAGGAAAAGGAAAGAAAAGATTGGAGTTAAAAAAAGAGGAAATCAATTAATGCATTTTCTTTCTTGTTTCTCCCTTACCACGATACAGGAAATAGCTCTCCTTCATATTTTCATCCCATTTCCTCTAAATTCCATCAATGCAAACAGGATTAAAGAACATATTTGAAGAGATAAAGGCAAATGGTAATAGAAGAAGTTAAATATTTGCTGGAATCCATAACTACAAACATTAAAAAGGAATTGATAACTCATGAAAGTAATATGATGATAGGACAGCATGATATCCAGGGTTAAGCATGGGTTTAGCCTTGAAAGTGCACAGAACCAACTACATGAGAAACAGAATTCAGTATGTTACCATCATTTATACAATATGATGTAAAAATAACCAATAGTTGACATTTATGAGAAACAGAATTCACATTTAATGTGATTGCAGATTTAAACTCTAGATCATCTTGGACTATTTCACTGTAACCTGTTTGGTTTTCTTTTTTATTTAAAGCCAGGGCAAATTTAAAACATTACCAGGGGCAAAATGCTGCTCAATTGAACATTAGGAAAGGTTTATTCCTTAAAAACCTGTCTAGGAAAAGACGGATAATATTAACAGCAAAATTGAAAGCCAAGCAATCATATGATTTGAATTAGAATACTACTTATAGGAAAGGAGATACATACCAAAGTTCACAACATCTACTGCACACATTAAAAGCATAAAAACAGAATGGACAAATAATGATGTACTGGACCAAAACATTATGGAGTGCAAGAACAGGAGCAACATCATTATAATAGACTGAATTATTAGGTGTGAGGAAACTTGATTATTAGAGATTCGTGTGGCTAAATATGATGTAGAAGATTCTTAGATTCAGTTGACAACATAGACCCCCAGAGATTTCTTTCCCACGTTACATTGAGGCATAGGCTCTTTTACGTTCCAAACGAGATTATGATGCCATGTGAACATCACATTAATAGCTTTCCTAGCAGTATAAGGATGTGAGGACAGATTACTTTCAACCTAGGCTACATGATAGACTTAGATTTAGCAAGTTACAATCTACAAGAAAATAGAAACATGGAGCTTTATGAGGAGAACATTAAATGGAAATTCTTCGGCAATTCTTCTTTCTGAATAGTGACCTAAATTTGTTAGCTAGGAAGCCAAATCCTACATTACATTGATAGGGAAGCTAACTTTACATTATTTTCAGTAACTCCACTTGAAAAATCTACATGCTATTAACTCATTAGAATTTGGCTGTATAAACAAATGTAACATCAAAGGAAGCTGAAGTTTGCGTGTTAGATAACAAGATTGTATGCAGTTCAGTAATACAGTATGATATTCAACAAGATAAATCCTCAGACTCGCTTAAAGGGTAAAGCAATTGTCAAATCAAAGAACAAGTCCTTGTATTTCCTTGGATAAAACAAAATATACTTGCATGTTACAATTGCAGCTTGGCTGCTAGAGTTTGAAGCAACAAACACATTCATACATAAAGTTGCTGTCTTGAGCTTGGACATCAATTAAGCAAACATAAAAACAACACTAAAAAGGTTGATATATTTCTAGCAAAGTCCCTACACCCAAACACCAAAAACTTATCTGATAAACAGATAAATAACAATATAACATTATATAAACTTATATTGCCTAAACAACAAAAAGAAAAGTAGAGAACAACATATAAGTTAACTAAAACAAAAGAACAGAAACAGAAGGAATTCATCAAGAAGCATTAGCATTCCCAACCTTAGTTTCCTTGAAGGAAGGATGAAGCAAACCTAGATCATCCTTGATGTCAAGCGGGTCACTAGTCTCATTGCGGATCCTCTTCACCCTCCTGCTCGCCAGAGTCTTATGCTCAAACCCATACATCTGCAGGATTTGATTGTCCCCAAAGTTGAACGCGCGGTCCATTTGCTTCAAGCAGCGCTCCACGGGATAATCCCCAAACTTCCCGCAAGGCTTGCAACCAACGAAGTGAGTGACAAGAGGCCACCGATGGTCACCAAGCCCTGGGTGGTAGTTCTCGATCATCTCCTCGTAGCGATCCACCAAAATACCCCAGTAACCATGGAGGTAGTAGGCACTCTCAAGGTAGACCTTGTCGGCCCACTTGTCGCGCTGGGTGACGAGAAGGTACACCATGGCGGACTGGTCGTCGGCCTCGAAGACCGGCCGGTCCTTCAAGAAGCTGGTGAGGACCTTGCCGGCCTCGATCCGAGTGGGGCCTTTAGGTCCCATCGGAGCCCACGCGTCGAGGAGATCAAGCGACCACTGGCAGTTGCGGAGCAAGAAACTGCCAGTGTTGGAGCCCGATCCAGTTCTTATCATCATACACCATTTCATTCCATCCATGCAGAACAAGATTGTAGGGTGAGTAGCGATCCCAAGGGAGCTCGAAGGCCATGTCGGTGAACATGGCGTCAGAGTCCATCCACCAGAGGAACTCAACATCAGGATGTGCGAGAAGAAGAGTGCGGATCAAGGGGAGCTTGGCCCAAAACCCGGCCATCTCGGCGTCGAGGAGGGCCATGTTGTAGAAGATCTCAATGCCGTGGACGCGGCAGTAGTCGATCTTGTTCTTGATAGACTTCAAGAGGTAGTGATCTCCGACGGGGTTCTCGCATGGCTTGGGGGAGGACCCGGTGACGAGAAGAACACGGGGCTTGGAGGGGGCCAAGAAGTTGGGGCGATCGGGGTGACGGCGGAGCCAAGCGGAGCGCTGAGAGTCCCAGTTGGAGATCTTGGGCCCGAGAGAGTAGGGATCGGAGGGGTCACGGGGAGGGGGGTCATTGTCCTTGTCGGCGGCACGATGGTCAGGAAGAGGTTTGGATTCCTCGACGAGGGAGCGGTGGGGGAGGCGGGGGCGGGACTGGAGGGCGTGGCGGAGGTCGTCGAGGTCCTGGTTGGGGGTGCCGAACTTGCCGGCGCCAATGGTGCCTCGGAGGACAAGGAGGGTGAGGAAGAGACAGATGACGGTTAGCCTCACATTGCGGGCTGCTCGCTGGATCTGCCGTGTCCTCCGCTCTCCAATCCACCGAGCCAGGTCCAGCCTCGCCATTGTTGAACCTCTCAAGCTCTCTCTCTCTCTCTCCCGCTCGGAGAAGGGGTTTCGTTTGTGAGGGATGTAAGAAAAGGAAGGGGGTGGTTGGTTGGCCCTGTCGGGAGCAAGGGGTGTTGTGAGGACGGATGGCACGTGAGACTCACGTGCCGGTGGCTGCCAGCTGGAGACAGGCAGACAGCTAGGTGGCTGGAGCCCGGTTTTTGGTTCTTCTCTTGGCCTTCCAGTTTAGGATCTATACTTTTTTGTTTTGAATTTGCCGGGGGGGTTTTGTATGCATACGCACACGTCGTCACATGATAATTTTATAAGTGCTTTTTATACATTTTTTAGATTTTTATAATTATAATAAGAACTTAATTGAAGGAGAAAAGAAACTTTTTAAATAGTTTTGATTTCACTATTTGATGATGCTGTATCATTTCCTTATATATATATATATATATTGACACCACAATGCATTCCTTGTCTCTCTAATGATTTCATAAGTTGGTCAAGATGAACGACTTCCAGAGCACTACTTTTGTAATTCAGATATGATTACTTGTAACAAACAAGTCAGGAAACCAGAGGCTGTTTGGGAAAAACTGGCAAAAACACATCGTGTTGACATGTTGCAAAGAGTTGAATGAGACCAAAGATGGTTTATACATTTCTATTTGGACCACAACCTAGGTCCACTTCTAATAAAGAATACAGATGAACCTGGAGTAGTGTTTGGCTTAACATATAGTTTATGCTTGCTTTGCATTCGCGGCCGCCACGGAGAAGTGTCCTGCAACAAAATTCAAGAAATTAATACAGGTCATGACCGCGAGTTGTAAGAGAGGAATTTGAGCAGCTAGATAGCAAAGATGAAAATGGAGCATCAATTCTATTTCTTTATATTGTAATACGGAAGTGTACATGATGCAACAAGCACACTAGCATGTTATCATAGTTTCTATTGAAGATGAGAACACCAAGAACAAAAGTATAATCTAATTTATTTCCTTAATGAATGCATAACTTCATTGAGATTTCTTTTTCCTCTGTTGTCTTTCACCTCTCGTGAATGAGGACTAACAATTGACTAGAAGAGGTTGAAAGACATGCTCAAGAAAGCTCAACCTCATGAGATATGAACATTAAATGTCTAACAATAAATGAGATTAATGGGAGCAATTTAAGAAAATTAAGTGCTCATCCTTCAGAGTTCAATGTACTATTACAATGGCATGCATTAAATGAACTTTAACACTAAAGCTGCATGTAGCTGATACTGCAACTTGAGTGGGTCAAACTGCCCAACTAGATTAATATCTTGAGTGATTGATATAACTGCATTAAATAAGATTTGCAAACCTTATATTTTGCTACTGAGCAGCTGCACAATCCTACTTAAATCAAAATCAGAGTGTTCCTGCAGAAGGATATAGCTGAACCCATGCAAATTCCTCTTTGTATGCTATACTTGCCTCACATGAGGCTTGACATGTGAATACAACAACCGTTGCCCAATCAAGAGAGTCCGGATCATTTTTCACATCAAAATAATAAAGCAACTGAGGCATTATCTGCAAAGAAAGAAAAAAATAAAGTGAATCAGAGATATCAATGATTTGGGAAAACTATAGAATATTACATAAGAGAGATAGACAAGAGGTGGAAATGACTTCGAAAGTGCGAGACCAGGTGAAGTTTAGAAACAAAAAATAGTAAAACAGGATGTCCAAGCTTCTGAGAGGTGCCATGTTTAAATCTAGAATGTTATCAAGCTAAAATATAAATAACTAGCATGGGCCTGAACAAAAAGCTCTATACCCATGAAGGTCGGTGAACTAAGTCATTGTCTCATTACATTCATACAGAACTTACTTGGCAATAGTCGTTACAGATGCATGTGTAAAGCTGACATGAACTAGACAATTTGAGAGAACAAAGAACAGGGCTTTCGAATGACCTGAAACTCGTAACATAGAGGGCCTTTACAGTAGTTGCACTTGGGGATGTCCGCCTTAGATGGACGACCAATTAATAGTGGGCCATAATGGCTTTGCTATCAAATCTCGACAATATCTGTTAAATTGAAAAATAAGAACATAATAAAAGCGTCAAAGCCAATTGAAACAAACTGATTCTACTGTTTACACTCTATATACTTGTGATTAAAAAATAGTACATAAGAAAGATTCACACAGAAGCAAGCAAACTATATTCCCAATCAAATAAACTTTCTCGGTTTTAAAAGAAGATACCATGCATTATAAACAATTCTGATATCAGTATCATATTTACCGAGAAATAAATGATTTACATTAAATAAACTTTAAACTCTACACCAGTGTTAACTACAAAAAAAAAAGGGTACCAAAAGAAACTATGTTTCAGTGCAAAAGATGTAGCTAAAGGAATTTGCAAGCTATCAGATGGATACCTAGAGCAAAACAGAATAAGCCTTCAGTGAAAAATATTTTATAATATGAAGATAATAACTAAAACAGCTCAACAAATGGGGCAAAGAAATTTACTCTCAAAAGCTTTGAAAAAACAAAACTGTAATATCAGGATATATTGTAGTACTCTCACACCTCAAAACCTGCTCAGGGGCCCTAGCAATCCGTTCTTGGAAGGATGCCCATTTCTTTTTATCATCATTAGCCTGCATTTATACAACAAGTCAGCGAGAAAAAGAAACCAAAACTGTAACCATTCCTCTCCCATAAAAGCAAGAATTCAGCATAAAAAATGGAAACATACCTCAAACTTATCTAACAAGGATTGAAATGATTCATCTGTTTTATTGTTCGCAGGAACTATAGATGTCCCCAAGCCATTATCTTCAGACATGTTTGAATCATAAATACATTCCTCCTCAATTAGGATCTCATATTCACGCCATAAAGTTCTGCAAGCAACTGGAATGATAAAAAACATGTTAACTGCAGAAAGTTTCAAACACAATTCAAAAGAAATAGGCAAAATAGTATTTACTCTTTTCTAAAGCTGCCAACTTTTCTCCACTGTTACCATGACCCGGCCCTGAAGATTGAGAAGAGATAATTATTTGACGGCAGTCATTTTTATGCCCAGATCGCCAATGCATGGCCTGAAAGAAACTGTTTTCAGAATGCGGTAAACATACAGGCTAGGATATAATTAAAAAACAAAAACCTTGTGAATACCTGATGTTTCTCAGAGCAATAACGTGCTTTCCTGCAACTACTACAAACCTTCTCTCCTTTCCACGTGCCACACCAACAACATAGAACAGCTGAACAACAAACAATTAGCTACTCTAAATATAACTCTACCAGCAAAAATCTTTGAAATGAAATTTAAATTACAACTAAGATGAGAAATATGAAGAGGTGCCACTTCTCACCACAGCTCCAAAGTTTTCATCCATGAGATTTAAATACAATAAAAATATGATTTTGCAGAATTTAGATGCTTAAAAACCCAAAAGAGAAACATATGAAACATGATAATCTCTACCAAGATGTTCACAATAATTGCCAATTCCAATAAACATCAGTACCTTAAGTTCCAACCAAAATCATCTATACATCATCACAAAGAACACAATCAGCAGAGAATATCAAATGAAAACCCAAAACATTACCTCCAGTGCTCAATGGTTTATCAGTGTCGTCGTGCTTAGGAGGCTCGCTTGAATAGAAATGATTGCTCCGAGGTAACTGGCATCGGAACACCTTCACACTTCAAATTAAACAAATTCGCACAAATCAAAACATGAGCTTTAATTAACTAAAATCTCCAAACTCTCAAAACAAAATAAGAAAAGATGAAACCTTCTGCGAAGCTTATCTTCTCCATGCTTCCACTGCTCGTGCTGGTCCCTGAGAAGGCATGCCATGGACGGGCACATAAACACAAACAGTGTGCGATGGAATGTTGACTCTTTCTCCGATATCGGTGCATAAATCTATCAAAAATCCGAATCCAAACCCAATTAAAGCAAATCTACGGACTGAAGTACAAGGAGAAAAAGGTGGAAGATGAACGAGAACCTGGAGAAGGAACTGGAGGGGATCGCCGCAGAATCCGCAGGTTCGGGAACTCTCCGGTGGCAAGTCCACCGGATCTAACCATGCCTACAAATTCATAAAATCACAAAAATGCGCAAAAAAAGGATGAAATCCGAGGTTTACAGGGTTAAGAGAGAATTACAGGGACGCCACCAGCCTTGCTGGGGAAGAGATGGCGGAGAACGGAGCGAGGGTTCTTCGGCTTCTCGGCGAAGCCGAGAGTGACTCCCTCCTCATCGTCGTCCTCCTCCTCGTCTTCATCGATCTCGATCTCCTGGGGCTCATCTTGATCTTCTTCGTCATCGTCTAGAGGCGTGATTCGAAGGGAGTTGAGACCTTGGAGCTGATAATCCATGCCCGAGTTCGCCATTGATGGAATCGAAGAAACCAACCAAGGCCAGAGGCGGGCTAAAACCCTAAACTGAACCTTTCTTTTTCCTTTTTTTCCCGAATAAACATTTTTTTAATTTATTTATGAGATTTTATTACAAGGAAAAAGGCCCTAAACTAAATAAATTTTTATATATATAATTTTTTATTTATTATCTATTTGTACTCTAAAATATTAGAATATTCGAAAAAAACGTTTATGTCTAAAATTAATAAAATTATGATATTTTATTATTAAAATAATATATATATCACTTAAATTTCTAAAAGTAACTTTGAAGTGATTTAACTTTATTAATCATATGATTGGCAATATTTTAGAAGACAAATAAACAATTATAGATAATTTATATTAAATAATTGAACACATAATAAAATTTAAAAATTAAATTATAGTTACTGTTTGAACTTTAGGAAATTTGACTCACAACTTGAACAAACACAAATATTTTTGAATAAATAAATTTAGCTAACTATATTGTTTGGGTTTTTTTTCTTGGCCATTTTCCTTGATCGGTCTTTATGAATTAATCAATCTTCTAAGAAAGAAGAGAACCAATGGAGAAAAAAAAAGGAGAGATACCATATCTAAGATTTTAGAGGTTGGATCTTAGGTGCGTCTTTCTTGGCCTGATATGCTAAATCTTAATGTTCTTAGAATTCATCCTCCATTGTTGAATAACCAGGTGGTTGGGCTTCTCTCTCATCGATCCTCTGTCACATGTTTACATTTATTTGCCCATAACAATATATATATATAATTATGGGTAAAATACTCATCCAATAGGATTTTGACACATGGCATGAAAGGAGTCTTGAAGGGCAAGCTTGGGAAGCAAAATGGGGCATGACATGGTTAGGAGAGAAGTTTCTAAAGACCCAGATGTCCAACAAAGGCATGGGTCCCAAGGGGGAGAGGGGAGATGAAGGAATGAAGCTCTCCATGAAGCAAGCTAGCTAGGGACAAAGCTCTTCGCTTCTCCATGTATGAAGCTAGCTAGATATGAGGTTCTTCTCCTCTCCATATATGAAGCTCTCCATGAAGAATTTAAATTTAGGGAGGAGGCTCTTCTCTTCTCCATATCTGAAGCTCTCCATGAAGGTATTTAGAGAGGAATGAGCGAGGCTTTGCTCTTCTCCATGTATGAAGCTCTCCATGAAGTTAATTTGGAGTGCGAGGGTTCTCCTCCTCTCTCCACTTATGAAGCTCTCGTATGAGAGGCTAGTTAGGTATGAGACTCTTCTCTTCTCAGTATATGGAGCTCTCCATGAAGCTAGTGAGGGAGGAGACTCTCTTCTCATTTCCATGGATGAAGCTAGCTAGGTATGAGGCTTTTCTCTACTTCATGTATGAAGCTCTCCGTGAAGTTAGCTAGGGATGAGGCTCTTCTCTTATCCATGTATGAAGTTAGCTAGGTATGAGGTTCTTCGCCTCTCCATGTATGAAGCTCTCCATGAAGCTAGCTAGGTATGGGGTTCTTCTCTTCTCCATGTATAAAGCTTTCTATGAAACTAGCTAGGTATGAGGTTCTTCTCTTTTATATGTATGAAACTCTCCATGAAGCTAGCTAAGGAGGAGACTCTTCTTCTCTATGTATGAAGCTCTCAGTTAAGCTAGCTAGGTAGGAGGTTCTTTTTCTCTCCATGTATGAAGCTCTCTATGAAGCTAGCTAGGTATGAGGTCCTTCTCCTCTCCATATATGAAGCTCTCCATAAAGCTAGCTAGGTATGAGGTTCTTCTCCTCCATGTATCTGAAGCTCTCCATAAAGCTAGCGAGGGAGGAGACACTTCTTTTCTCCATGTATGAATCTCTCCATGAAGCTAGCTAGGTAGGAGAAGTTAACTTTCCTCTCCATGTATGAAGCTCTCCCATAAAGCTAGCTAGGTATGATTTTTCTCCTTTTCATGTATGAAGCTCTCTATGAAGTAGCTAGGTAGGAGGCTCTTCTCTTTCTCCATGAAGCTTGTTCTCTATGAAGCCAACGAGGGAGGCTCTTCTCTTCTCCATATATGAATTCTCTATGAAGCTAACTCTCCATGTGGAAGCTAGGTAGGTAGGAGGTTTTTCTCATCTCCATGTATGAAGCTGACTCTTCATAAAGCTAGGTGAAAAATCCACCAATTTATGGTATAATTAAACTCTTAATTATGGTCTTAATTATTTTTAAGTTAATTGGGGCCTAGTTGGGAATTAATTATATGGTTTTGACTCTAAAGAAGTTTGGTTGGGGGTAATGTTTTCACATTCCCAGGAATGCGCCGGTAATGTGAAAACATTACCACGTTTGGCAAAGGTGGTAGTAGGAATAAGTTGGTAATCCACATTACCAACTTACTCCACATTACCACATTGGTGGTAATATGGATTAGGGTTAAAGTCATTTTTGGTCCCTGAAAACAAGGCCAATGTTCATTTCCATCCCAAAAATTTAAAATTTATTCAATACGGTCCACATCAGCATATACTGCCACTTATCAGTCCACATCAGCAAAATAACGACCTAAATATAATAATAAAAAGATTATATGCATTTCATTGGAATTCCACATAACCTCCACGTCAGCAATAGGGACCAAAAATGCCAAAATACGAAATATATAGGGACCTAAAATGTCAAAATATGCAATACATAGGGACCATATTGAACAAATTTTGAATTTTGGGATGGAAATGAACATTGATCCCGTTTTCAGGGACCAAAAATGGCTTTAACCCTATGGATTACCACCAAAATAGGTGTCTATCCACATTACCAAGTTGATGGTAAAATCCTCATTTTGCCCTCCATCCTATTATTATTATTATTATTATTATTATTATTATTATTATTATTATTATTATTATTATTATTATTTATTATTATTATTATTATTATTTATTATTACTAATTGCTATTATAATAATAATAATTATTATTACTATTATTATTATTATTTGATATTTTATCAAAATGTTAGATGCAAGTTTATTTTAGAAAAATGTGCTATAATTAATTTTTGATATTAAAATTTAATTAATTTTAATTATATTTTATTTTTATTTTAATTTAAATTTACTCAAAATTTTATATAGAATGGTATTTTGGGAAATTTGGAACATTACTAAGTTGATTACCTTAACCAACCAAACATGAACCAAACATGATCATATTACATTACCACAACATTCCCAGGCATATAGCATCCCCGACTCCATTCCCAGGCATATCTCATTACCGTAGTCATATCTCATATCTCAAACCAAACGCCCCCTAATATATATATATATATATATATATATAAATATATATTTATATATATATATATATATATATATATATATATATATATATATATATATGTATGAAATATAGGTCCATGGGTAATGTTTGTAGGGGACCCCCTCCACTATTAACTACAACCACCCCAACACACACCCCAGGGATCATTTGTGAAAGTGGGCATTGTTTCAAGGATGAATAGTTAATTATTACTATATATATATATATATATATAGCTGAACTATGTATTAAGTAGGATATCTTTATTCATTTGCGGTCGCCTCCCATTTGGCCCATTTGCACAGTGTTTTGAGGAAATCCAACGTATGGATGGAAAGAACATCGAAAAATAAGCTAGCATGTCAATTTTCATACAATTTGGGAACTTATAAGGCCTTCATCTTAACGGGTGAAATTTTGAACCGATAAGATTTCTATAAATTTTCACCCGTTAAGATGAAGACCCTACAAGTTCCCAAATTGTATGAAAATTGACATGCTAGCTTATTTTTCGATATTCTTTCCATCTATATGGTTGTAAATCCTTTAAACATGCTCTAAGTGGCCAAATGGGAGGCGACCGCAAATGAACAATAAATCCAGCCGACCTTACCTTATCATGCCCGTGTATATATCTATATGTTGATGCAAGAATCGGACAGAACCGTTGATTCAAGTCAACAATTGAATTTGTAGATCAATTGGGAACCAATCGAGATGAGATCGAGAAGAATCGGGAGAGAAAAACTCAAGAAAAGGAAAGATCGACACAAGATTTACGTGGAAACCCCGAAATCGGGGAGAAAACCACGGAAATCCCCTGAATCGGAGATGAAAGCACTATCAGATCAAAGAGATTACACTTTTCAGGTGGAATATGAGTCTCTGGAGAGGCAGGGCTTCGCCGTTCCGATCCGGCTTGCTAATCATCCGAGGTGAGTCTCCTATTTATAGGCTTCACGTGGGGGGTTGCTTGGGAAGCAAGTTACACAGATAAGACCATGCGCGAAGCTTCTGAGACCTAGCTCCCCGACCGGGCCACGCGTGGACGCCAAATGGAATTAGTTAGCTTGGCGGCTTTCATACCTCTTCTAGGTGCTTCTAGATTGCGCCGGTCAGAATTCGGTTAGGCCCCAGCTGGCCTTCTCTTCCAGGATGCTTCTAGATTACGGTACGTAATTGAGTTAGACCTAGCGGTCTTCTCTTCCGGATACTTCTAGATCGCTAGGGTGTCAAGTCTTTGGGACATGGTGATTCTTATACATTTCGGGATGCTTGGTGTCCTCCTCAAGGGCACTGGAGGTATTGCTTCTGTATGCCGAAGAGGTAGTCCATCTTTCCCGAGGGAGCTCTCCCGAAGCGGTGGGGTCGAAGACGGAGGCCCCGAGGAGGTTATTGCAGTCGATCAGCAGCTGAGATTAATCCACGTGTCATGCATCAGGCTCTTCGGTTTTTATCCTCATCACTATATATAAAGAAATGCATAGGAGTATGTTATATGTTGTATATTGTATATTATATATTATATAATATAATATAACATGATATATATATATATATATATATATATATATATATATATATATATATATAAATATATATATATATAATACACATGGCTTAGATGGGACATGCATTGGATGCATGATTGACTTTATAGAGACTTTCAATGCAGCGTGAAAGTGAAAAATAAATAATAAATAAATAAATAAATAAATACATGATTCATACGTACATACTATATATATATATATGGAGGTGTTATGGTCGGACCGGCCGCACTTGCTGCCCCTATATATATATACGACATGATACTATGCGGCCGACCGGAACATTGTTCCGATAAGGTGGCCTCCTATTTTAGTCCTTGGAGCATGTTTTAAGGATTTCCAACCATATGGTTGGAAAGAACATCGAAAAATAAGCTAACATGTTAATTTTCATACAATTTGGGAACTTGTAGGGTCTTCATCTTAACGGGTGAAAATTTATAGAAATCCTATTCGTTCAGAATTTCACTGAATAAGATAAAAACCCTACAAGTTCCCAAATTGTATGAAAATTGATATGCTAGCTTATTTTTTGATGTTCTTCCATCCATACGGTTGGATTTCCCCAAAATACTGTGCAAGTGGGTCAAATGGAGGCGACCGCACTTGCACAGTGATAAGGCCGGCCGCATAGTATCATGCCCTTATATATAGGGGTGGGATTAGGCCAAGCCGGGCCTGGTTTTTGCTGGGACCGAAAAAAGTCCGCTAGGGACCGGGCTCTGGACTTTTGGGACCATTCGAGGGCCCAGTAAAATCGGGTCTGGTCGGGTTTTTACACCCTCGGGTTTGGGTCGGGCTCGGTCCGAGTCGGGTTAAGCCTAATCAATTTTTTATTAAAAAAAACAAAATTTTGAAAAAAAAAATTAATCATAATGTACAATGTACAACATCAGAGAGCCCTTTTTTCTCCCATTTTTATTTTTGACATTCAATTAATTGTCACTCGTGCATTAATGTTTCCAATCACACACACACACAAAAAAAGGAAACAAAGAAAGATTTCATTTCACTAGCTCTTAGTCTTAGCTGCTAGCCTGCTTGCCTGCTACAGTACTTGTTGATCAGTAACCTTCAAATCAATGGATGCAGTCATGTAGTTGAGTTGAGTCCCAAGCATCCAAACCAGAAGCTCTTTGCAACTCTCATTTGAATGAAAAACCAGAGCATGAACAAATGAGAATTTATAAGCAACACATGCAAGTGAGAAGCAAATGATCACATCATCACATACCTTTCTCTGCTTCTTCTTCTCTTTGATATCTTCTCTCACATTCTTTTATCACTTGCATGCAACAACACATACCAACCATTGCCAACCAACTCAGAAACATGAATTTATAAGCAACACATGCAAGTGAGATTGAGAAGCAACACATGCTTTCAATACTGAAAAACTAGCCACAGTAAAAGATTTCAAGAGGTTTAGAGAAATTACATTCTTTATAGAATGTAAAACAAATAAATCTTGTAATTGTCCAAAGAAATTAAAAAAAAAAAAAGCTTATCCTCATTAGAAAGATTCCCATAATTTCGCCTTAGAGCTTCAAGAAACAATTTATCACTATGATCACAATTATCATTTGGGATACAAATTTGAAAAATTATAAACTGAGTGCATATGGAAATGGTCAGAAATATGCATTTTAACACACAATAGAACCATACATTGGTCAAAGACTTAAAGAGTTCTTATGCGAAGTCGAGAAAATGTGTGATTTTAAAAATGCAATGTAAAATAAAAGAGATGATTCAATAACAAAACACATCAATGTACCAAGAGTTTTTCATATTAGAGTCTGAAGCAACTTCGTATGCATGTTCATGATGAGTTATTTGTGAGAACTAAGAATTATGCATAGTGATCCCGCCTATCTGAGAGAATGTGAGAGTTGATAAGAATACAATCACAATCCCGCTAATTTTGAACAAATCAATTACAGCGGTGGGATAAAACCAATTACCTCATTATGCGTATTGAGAACATCCCTCGCGACAAGTACAAAGTGAATTGGTTTGACATTATCAGACCTTATAAATCAACCTGATTCCAGATTAATATAACAAGTTATTACATGATATAGCTTTCACGTATACAAGTAAATGCTATGAACACTTTAGTGCGACCATAAATAAACATCTCCCAAAGAAAAAGATACTTGCCAATTACTGTATTACATAATCAATCAAATCCTACTCCCCAAATCTTTGGAATCAAGTAACTTTTTCATATCCTAAAAGGCTGAAACCATAGAAAATAACCAATGAGAATGAGACTCTTAATTATAACATATAATAGATAGAGAGAATGAGAGAATGCATGAGTACTAACTAACCTTAACCTAGCTAATGCAGCAATGCTAGATTAACAAAACCAAGAGGATTCATCTCCTGTGCCATCAGAAATTCAGAAGCACATAAATTAGTGCATTCAAGTATAAATTAAACCTAGCTAATGCATTGAAGTTGAAATTAGTGCATTCAATTGAGCATAAGAGCAAATGGAGTAACAATTGAAAGCATTGTGAAATTCTAAATTATTACAAATCTCTAAATTTATCCACCATAAACAAGTGACAAGTCTAGGAACCAAAAACACATAATAATCTCCAAACAAGCATAAGAGCAAACAAAATAAATCAATTCAAAATTCTGAATAACATTCCAAGAAAGCATAAACTAAACAAAATAAACAAGTAGAACACTCTGTCACTCTCAATAACACTCATGTTGAAGTGGAGATGGCGTTGTTGAGCTCATTCCAATTAAATTTGAGCTTGAAACTACACTTCTCGGCTCCACCGTAGGAATTTCTAACAAACATGACAAAATGAAGTCAATACTCAAAAATAATGTGTAGGAACTAAAAATAAGTAATTGATCATTTGATTGAAAGATAAAGATTAATAAAATAAAATCATACCATTTTACATTTCTTCGCATTCTTTGTAGAATTCTTCTTCTTCTTTTGTTGGCTCTTTGTAAAAGTTGAAATCTTCGGTCTTGATCCAATCATTTGCCCACACAAGTGCCTCCACCATCTTCGGAGTCAAAGAGGACATAAAATTATTAACCATCCTTTCTCTCAAACTAAATGCATTTTTCGAAGCAACCGTAGAGCAAGGCATCACCAATACATCCCTAGAAATCTTTGCCAAGATTGGGTACTTCGATGCATTTACTTTCCACCACAGGAGCAAATTGAAAGAAGGATTGTTACCACCCTCACAAGGATCACACAAGTATGCATCAACTTCTTTATTGATTTGAATGATTTGTTCAGCTTGTTGTTGTTGCAAGTAAGCTGCTCTCATTGCTGCTCTAGTATCATGCATGCTCATTAGATTCTCCCAAATTCCCTTCTTGAACTTGTTCACTTGCATTGTTTTGAGGTACTACAGGCTCAAAAGCTTTGTATGCTTCATAAAAACGCATTAAAATTTGTTTTACTATAGCTGTGATTTCTTCAACTTTATCCTTTGGTACCCCAATTTGTCCAAAAAGAATTTTTTGGTACCCAAATTTCCATCTAGGATCAAGAACATTACCAATCACAAACAAAGCATTCACTTTCTCAAAAGAACCCAAATACTTATCAAACTTAAATAACATTGAAGCTGCCACCCTTCTCATTGCAGGATTGTTGTGATCATTCATTGATTTCTTTATCTAAACTTGCATTGTAACCATCTCCTCAAACAAAACATGAGAGGTAGGGGTCTTAAATGCACTAAGCCTCAAAGTGGCATCATAAAACTTTTTCAAGAAATGGACAAAAGCCCTAGCACTTTCCCAATCATCTGCTAGAGGAGGCCCCTTCCTCAAGTAAACCCCATTCTTGTCTTTCTCTAAAATGAAATCACTGTATGGCTTATACTCCTCAGCCATCCTATCAAATACTTTAGAGAATTTCAGCCCTGCTTCTATAGCATTTTGTAGGTAGAATTCCACCTAGTGCACACATCCATACCAACATTTGCGGATTTATCAAACCCTTCAAGGACCGCAAATTTTCTAAAGCTCTCCAACCTTGTTGGTGAAGATTTGATATACTTAACTGCATTACGAATGCTAACAACCTCTTTACTTAACTCAGTGAGTCCATCTTGCACAATAAGATTAAGGACATGACAACAACATCTAACATGCAAGTACTCACCATCTAGCAGTAAAGTATTCAAAGACTTCATCCTCTTTAACATATAACCAAAATATCATTTGCAAATGCATTGTCAACAGTTATAGTGAATATCTTCTTGATCCCCCAAGAATTCAAACATTTCTCTACAACCCTCCCAATACCATCACCCTTATGACTTGTAATTTGAGTAAAGTTCAAAATCCTCTTATGGAAGTTCCAATCATTGTCCACAAAGTGAGCAATAAGAACCATATAATTGATGTTCTAAATAGAATTCCAAGTATCGGTGGTTATAGAAACTCTAAGATTATTATCTACTATCATAGACATAATCTTGGCCTTCTCCAATTGAAACAAATCCCACACACCACGAGTAACACTTTTCATATTCATTGGTTTCCATTTAGGGTTTAAAGAGTGAACAAATCTCCTAAACCCTTTACCCTTCACATGAGAAAAAGGCAATTTATCTTCTAGTATCATCCTCACACATTCATAGTCACTAACCTCTTTCTTGTATGTGTATGGCTTTGGTGAGCCCTCGGTATCAAGGGTGAGAAGCTGCTGTCCTTTGCCAATAATTTTTGCATCTGGTGGAGCTCGTGGACAATGCTTTTGAAGGTGTCTCATAATCGTAGAAGTCCCATTCCCGTCACTGGCAGCTGCGAGCCTTTTCTTGCAATAATTACATCTTGCATCCTCGAGTACATCTCTGTCTCCCACTCTTTTTGTTATTTTCTCCATATGATTCCAAACCTCAGATCCTTTTCTTTTTGTTGGCAAAGGTGGGAGACTTCCAGTAGAGCCTGTAGAGGCATAGTTAGAGCTTGAATTTGCACCTTATAACTGTTGTGAGGACATCTACAAAACATACAAACCAAAATATAAACATATTATGAACCTCATAAATCGAAATATCAACATATGAAACTATGAAAGGCTTGAAATTTTGAGTACCAGAAAACAGAGAAAGAAAAAAAAAACAGAAGGTCAATATCACAACAAACTCAGACAATAAGACTGTTTAACTTCTCCATATTCCAGTCCAGAGTCTAGCCTCCCTTTTCAACTGTACAAGAATCAAGTATACAAAAAAAAATCTAAGCTTGGAGCTATTAAAGAAAGAATTTCGCAACAACTACACAGAAAAAAAAGGGCAAAAAGCCATTTTTGGTCCCTAACCTATGGTATATTGTTCATTTTGGTCCCTGTACTATAAAAATGTTCAATACGGTCCCTGAACTATGGGGCTGTTGGCAATTACGGTCCCTGTTGGTGACGTGGCAGTCATCTTTAAATACGATCATTTTTTTATTTGTGACATGGCAGCCTACATGGCGAATTTGCTGACGTGGCGTGATGACGTGGCATAAAAAATAATTTTTTGAAAAATTAAAACAAGCTTACTGGTGACTCATCATGCCACGTGACACATAAAAATAAAAAAAATCCAAAAAACCAGAAAAAACCTGATTTTTTTCCTATATATTTTGTACCTTAATCACATTGGCAACATGGAAAATTGTTTTTAAAAATAAAAAAATCATAAAAATCAGTAGAAAAAAAATAACAGTGTAAGCAACCTAGAAAAAATATGGTTTTTTTTTTTCACAAAATTAATTACTTTTAAATAAAAATAGATATTTTTATCACAAAATTAGTGATTTTAATATAAAATTAATTTGCTATTTAATTAATAAATTAAAAAATATAAGTCTTGTGACATTATTAATTAATAGATTAAATTAATGAGTTGCTACTTAACACCTAATGTGGTATTATTTATTAAAATAAATTGAAAGTATGGTTACGTTATTAATAAACATTATAATGTTGACTTATATAAATTAAGGTTTTTCTTACTTTGCCTGTTTATTAATAATGGATATTTTTATCACTAATTTTGTGATAAAAATATCCATTTTATTTAAAAAATAATATTAAAAAAATTTAATTTTGTGAAAAAGATTTTTTTTTCAGGTTGCTTATAATCAAGTATTTTTCCCCATTTTTATGATTTTTTTTATTTTTAAAACCAATTTTTCAGGTTGCTAATGTGATTAATATACAAAATATATAGGAAAAGAATTCCAGTTTTTTTTCTTATTTTTTCTGATTTTTTTGGATTTTTTTATTTTTATGTGCCACGTCAGCATGCTGATGTGGCATGATGTGTCACCAGTAAACCTATTTTAATATTTCAAAAAATTATTTTTATGCCACGCCATCCGCCACATTAAGAAAAGACCTCACTAATGAGGTTGCCACGCCACAATAAAAAAATGATCAGATATTTAAAGATGACCGCCATGTCGTTAGCAAGGAATCGTGAATCGCCAAAAGCCCCATAGTTGAGGGACCGTATTGAACATTTTTATAATACAGGGACCAAAATGAACAATATACCATAGGTTAGGGACCAAAAATGGCTTTTCGACAAAAAAAAATAAAATAAAGAAAGAACTATTCTGATGAACACTGAGTTTCTCATTCTTAAAAAGAAAGGAAGAGAAGAGATAAACAAATCAAGATTTAGAAATAATCATATATGTAAATCAAACCACCCTAATAATCAAACGATGAAGCAAAACAAAGCAAGAAGAGAGAGAGAGAGAGAGAGAGAGAGAGAGAGAGAGAAGCAAAGAAGAAGCATGCTATTTGATGAAACCTTTGATCAACACTAAAGATAGGTAATAAAGCAAGAACCATTCCGATGAAACCTTTGATCAACACTGCAGTTCCTCATTCTAAAGAAATAAAAGAAGATAAGAGATAAACAAATCAAGATCTATAAATAATCATATATCTCCCTAATAATCAAAGAGAGAGAGAGAGAGAGAGAGAGAGAGAGAGAGAGAGAGAGAGAGAGAGAGGCCATAGAACAACAGAAACAGAGAAGAAGCATGCTATTTAACACATAAAAGGATTTATTGAATCAAAATTGAGAGTGCTATGTGAAATGAAAATCAAAGAAGGGATTGGCTTTGAGAAATACCTGTTCTTCTCTTCTCTCAAGGCAAAATCTGAGAAATGAGAATCTCCATGCTTTCCCATCATCCCGTCGTCCCGCGTCGGCTCGTCCGCCTTCAGCCTTTCAGTGTTTTGAGAGTCCAGAGAATCAGAGAAGAGATTGGATTTGCCGATTTGGAATTAGGGATAGACCGAAGCGGCTAGGGTTTTAATTTTTTTATGTTTTTTTTTAATTTCGGGTTTTAACCGGTCCGGGCCGGGTTTTGAAAAGTAGAGCTCGGATTTGGGACCGAATCCCACGGGCCGGGTCGGGTTTTGGGCCCAGATCGGTGACATCATTTTTTAAAACCTGGCCCATTAAAATTTTCGGGCCGGGTTCAGTTCGGTTTTTCCCTCCCCTATATATATATATATATATATATATATATATATATATATATATATATATATATATATATATATATATATATATATATATATATATATATATATATATAGGCTAAGAATTCATGACTGATAGGAAAGCTACATTAATTATATATATAAAATATAGAATATCCATCTTATGTGACTTGTTTGAGGGGTTAATTGCACCCATGGTCACAAAACTACTCTGGTATAACGCTATGGCCACAAAACTTTTTTTGGTATTAGAAAAACCATAAAACTTTGCTCCAGTTGCATATAAAGCCAAAATGGGTGAATCTCCTGCAAAACTGCCGACGTATGATTGATACATGGATATATTTGTTTATAAAATGCCATGTCAGCGACACATTTTTTTGGTGGCCATAGAAATAGAAGGATTTACTTTCGTCGATTGATTGGATCGCCTTCCGTTGGATGGATCTTGAGGGCCGAAGTCGTTATAGGAGAAGAGGATGTCGTCGGATCCGAAATCGAACATCCTCCCGCCCGATCCAGAACGGCTTGAAGAACTCCCAGAATCCATTAACACCAAGAGAAAGAAAGAGAGTGAAGAGAAGTGGATCTAGGGTTTATTTCGTCGGAGATTCACCTATTTTGGCTTTACATGCAACTGAAGCAAAGTTTTATATCTTTTCTGATACGAAAAAAAAGTTTTGTGACCATAGTGTTATAACCCGAGTAGTTTTGTGGCCATGGGTGCAATTTACCCCTTGTTTGAGAGAAAGGCTTTAAATACATGATTTGATGAAGTTGATGGATGCAACACATTTCAATTAAAATATAAAAGGACTCTTCATGCATAAGGTTAATTGAGAAAGGGGCCCATATGAAAACCATTAAACATAATACTATGTAAAAGCCATCCAATGGAGGCGCGTGGGAGTGGGGAGAGAGAAACAAATCCTCTTCCTCTCTCCAGACATTGTAACCACTGATCACGTGTCAGAAATGGCATGGCCGTATGTAGGCCTACAATACTCCGCCGAATTTCCTGTTCCGAACAACAAGACAAGGCAGCGACTCATGTGATCAACTGACCATCCCTCGAGCCCCTCGACTCTAGGAACAACCATTAAGAAAAGGCGAAGATCACTTTGAAGGAGAAGAGTGCTCATAAACTCACCTTCAGCTGCAACCCCTTCAACGCCCGAGCTTAGTGAGGTAGAAAGAGAGAGGGGAAGGCATAGAGAACACCGACAGGCCAGAGTTGATGCACCTTCCGTCGTGAGGTGCAACCGTAGACCAAGGAAGGAGGAGAGATCACTTCGAAGCACTAGCTCCTTTGCGCGGCGAGCACGTGATGGTCAGTACCCCTCCCCAGTTCTCTGTTTGGACATGCAAAGAGCCACTATCTTCTGGTAAGCTCTCAACTCATAGTGAATCAGTATAGAGTCTCGATGAATATATGCATGGACGAGTGGGCATTAGTTTGTGTGAAAACTAAAATCTGTGAACATGTTATTAGGAGCAGAGGACTCATATGCCATGAATTACAATGCATGCATGGGTTGAATGGAGGATTAGTAGATCATATTGGTTAATAAAGAACCATAATAGGAATTTGGAGGATTTCATGGGTGTTGTATAGTTGCATGCATGGATTATAAATGAGCACATGTGGATACGTATTGCATGATGTGTGAAGGGCTTAAGCTTGCTAAAACCAAAGGAAGTGAAGGTGCTAACAATGAGAGAAAAGTGACCATGACCTTAATGAAATAGTGGGTGTGCATGAGCAAGTAGTTGGCTAACATCACCTATTAGATATAATGAAAAAAACAAAATGTAAAAGTAATGCATGAAATGTTTTTAAGAAATCAGATTATGGAGGTATATATATATATATATATATATATATATATATATATATATATATATATATATATATATATATATATATATATATATATATATATATCAAATAGGTATAAGTAATGGACATAGTTTATGGGTCCCATAGGGTCAGTCTTGCATGAGATAAGATCATGATAAAAAGGGTATTAGCTAGTGGCATGTGTGTAAGTATGTAGAGATAGTAGAGAGAGGAAGTAGGAGTGGAGGCTGTGGGCTTGCAGGGGCATTGGGCCGGATGTGGACTTGGCTTTCATGGTGAGCGATTATACCACCTAGATGACTTGAGCAGGTAATGGGCTCATGGGCCATATCAAGACATGGTGGCCTATGACCCAAGTGGGGGTTTAGTCGAGTTATTAAATCTTACATTTCACATATATTTATACGAGATATGTTTAATGGTTAGATACTGACGTAACATTGAGGGTCACATTGAGAGAGTCATCGGAAGGTTGATAGACACTCTACTCTCACAGGTAAGTGCCTTTGGCCCACTCCTTACCATGTTGATTCTTAATCTCATACTTGCACGCTTCATTGGTTGGTTGGTTCCTTGGTTTGTTGAGGCCATGTATGCTTATTTGATGCCTTGGATTATTGTTTCCTTGATTTCATGCTTACTTGACTTGTTGGAGTATTACCTTATTGATTCCATGCTTGTGCATGTGTGTGTGGTTGTATGATGTTTCTTTTCCACTCGATATGTATTACTATTGTGGATTCTTCCTCCCGGATTAGTGGAGCATGGGGGTTCCCGTGGAGCGTTCGGGACTGCGGACACCCTGGTGTTCTAATGGTTCCATGCTAGGGGGAGGATACTCTGGCCGTCCACCTGTCAGTGGGACGATACATTGGCCGTGTCGACACGTATGAGGGTAGCGTTGCCGATTTCCGACCAAGGGTTGATACCAGCTCAGGCTGACGGCTGACCGGGGGATACTTTGAGGGTCTTCTTTGGATTGCTCCTTCAGGGCTTTGAGGCCGTAGTGGTGACTAGGAGTCCCTATAGTTGTTTGCCTTTGTGGTAGGCCTGAGACTCCTAGGTGTTGGTTGGCGCGGGGTGTAGCCCCACTTGCTTGGTTTAGTCATGTTATTTATTTGTTTTACTTGCTTATCTCCTTCTTATACATAGCTTTCTTATGATCCTTGCGGGGGTGCTTACTGGGCTTTCCTTCCTAAAGCTTATACACTTGTTCACACTCTTTTTTAGATCTCACGGAGTAGCAGACTTAAGCCAGCGGAGCTACGTGCGAGGCATAGGGACTATTGCTGAGGTTGGCGACCTCTGATTCATTATTATGAGTGAGGACACTTTTGATTTGGTCCATGTGGAACAGTTATGTACTTGACATTATAGGGTACATGTACCCTTAGGATCTATCTTTCGCTAATATTACTCTAACTTTATATTATGTTTTATTATTCCGCTGCACATGTGTTATTGTTGTATGATTACCTAGGCCTTGTAGTTGAGTAAAGTTCATCTCTACTTGGGTATAGTCGGTTTGCTCACGTGCCCGAGGCCCAGAATTTTGGGGTCGGGGCATGACACTAGCTCTCCATGAAGCTAGCTAGGTAGGTGGCTCTTATCTTCTCTATGTATGAAGCTCTCCATGAAGCTAGCGAGGGAGGAGGCTCTTCTCTTCTTCATGTATGAAGCTAGTTAGGTATGAGGCTCTTCTCTTCTCCATGTATGAAGTCTTTCATGAAGGCAAAGGTTGTAGGATCTTCATGGCCTTTCTTATGGTCTTCTGATGGCCCAGCTCATGACCAAGTTCCTCCAAACTCATATAAGACCTTCATGATGTATGCATATCCATCTATACGGCTATCTCCGTGGGCATCTCTCCTTGGCCATCTTCAGGGCCCTTTCATGATGGTCTTTCTCCCTTGAAGACCTCTCTCCCATGCATGATGGTCTCTCTCCAATGATGGTCTCTTGTTAAAGTTTGTTAGATAGATATTAGGTTTTGTTAGAGAGTTTGCTATGGTCTTGATATAATTGATTAACTGTATAGTTTAATTTGTTTTTGCTTTCTGTTAGCTTAGCTATTATATACAGAACATAGCTTCTCTTGTAAGGGATATAGAAGATTAAAGTGAGAATCAAATCTCTTTCTCCATTTTTCTTTGTATTGGTTTTCTCCATTTCCTCTCTGTATCAGTTTTGATATCTCTCTCCCTTTAAGGTCTCTTCATGGTGAAGCTCCATCCTTTGATGGCTCCTCTCTCATGAAGATGAAGGTCCAAGCTTAATTTGATGGATCCTCCATGTCTCCAAGCTCCTCAAACCGGCCAAGTGAGCCTCTCCACCTTCATAAGTGTTCTTTTACCTCTATGAGAGCTTCTCTTCCTCCATGATGTATGCATAGCCATCTCCATGGCCAAGTTAATGGCACTTCTTCATGGCTTTCTTCATGTCTCCGTGGCCAAACAAGCTTCATGGCCCTTCTTCATGGCTTTCTCCATGTCTCTATGGCCAAGCAAGCTTCATGGCCCTTCTTTATGGCTTTCTCCACATCTCCATGGCCAAGCAAGCTTCATGGCCCTTTTTCATGGCTTTCTCCATGTCTTCGTGGCCAAGCAAGCTTCATGGCTCATCTTCATGGCTTTATCCATGTTTCCATGGCCAAACAAGTTTCATAGCCCTTCTTCATGGTTCTCATGTCTTCATGGCCAAGCAAGCTTCATGGCTTTCTCAATGACCACAATTGGGACACTGCATGAATAAACATAGTTGGTGTTCTTCAAGCTTGACATCAATGAGGTTAGTAGTAGTGCTAAATTGATCTCTATTCATGGTTGCTCTTCATCCTTGAGTTAGGAGCTCTTGATTCCATGGGTTTGATCCATTTAAGAGGTGTAGAGATCTCCTTGCATAGTTACCTCTGCAAAGCCCTCTGTGGTCCTTGAGAACTTTGACTGCTCCCTTGCTATTGTTGTTGTTTGTACTGGTCCTCCTTTTAGTGTCACATAGCCTTGTAATCGGCTTCTGTCTAGTGGATTTCTCCAATGGTTTTTTTCTTGGATTTACAAGGTTTTCCACATAAATTTGGTGTTTCTACAACTATAAATCATAAACGTTGGGCATAGATCGGGGCAAATTTCCAGGAGATACCAATTTTTACACCAACAATATATTTGAAGTCAAATTATATTATATAATTATTAGACAAGGAGTCGAATGTGATTTCTAGTTACATGACATCACATTATTCTCCAAATTTTTAGTTAAAGTGCTCAAAACTAAAATTGTTTGGCATGGCGTATCACAAAATTCTAAATATATGATTTTTTTTGTCATTAAGCTCTAAAAAGATAAAGGGGGCGTTTGGATTGGCTTCTAGAAAGGCTAGAAGCACTTTTTTATACGTTAAGCGCTTCTGGGTTGAAATAATGTTGTTTGGATTAGCTTCTCTGCAGAAGCAAAAGCTACAAAAAAAAGCAGAAAAACTGCTTTTTTCAAAAGCTGCACATGTGATGCTTCTGAAAAAAGCAGTTTTCAAGAAGCAATTTTGGGGTTATACAATTACTTAATTGCCCTTATGAAATAGAGAAATGACATAGGTTTATTAGGGTTTCTCTTTTGCATCTCCATTCCCAATTCCCATCTTTGCAGCCTCCCAAGACCTTCCCTCCTGGCCGCCTCCTCATCCTCGGCAAGCATCGATTCGGAGAGTAGTGGAGCTCCTTCAGATTTTTGCATCTACATTAAGGTGAGCTTGATTTTTAGGATTTTTTTTTGTCTTCTAGATTTTAGGGATCTCCATGGTTTGGAGAGTAGTAGAGCTCCTTCACAACCTGAATTTTTTTTTTTTCTGGGCAAGTTTTCAATCTTTTCATGATTTTTCGGTATGTTTGGAAAGAGAAGAAAGGTTGGTGTGTTCTTGTGTTGGATTTGTTGATTAAACTAAGATGAATGAGCAAATGAAGGAAAGTTTGTGTTTATTTCTCCTATACTTGAGTTTGGTGTTTAGCTTATTAAGAGGATGATTTTAGGTGTGGTGGCTCTCCAATTTTCAGTTCTATATTGCATTTTATTTAACTGTAGATCAAAATCATATGATAATAAGAGAATTATTGATGAAATAGATTGTGATTTCTCCTTTATTCACATTTAAAATAAAACTGTTCTCGCAGGCTTATTGATGGAAAGAGAGCCATCATAGTGCTGCTTTTGTAAATCCTGTTGTTTGATTGACAGTGAATATGAGACGAATTTCTGATTGATTAGTTGCAGAAGAATGCATTGAAATGAAAAGCAAAGCAAACTTTTTTCTTTATCAACATCCACTTCTTTTAATTTGTTTTGCTTATATAAATGCATAATCACAATCTCCTCAAATACAGAGTAATTATTAGGATTTCTAGATGATCATTGAATAATTTTAACATTCCTTTGCACTTGTAAGTATTTCCCTTGTGAGGAGGATTCTCATTTAATCTAGTCTGCATTGCCACTACTTTGTTCTGTTATTTTGTAACTTCATTTGTTTTGGGACCAAGTTTTTTTTCCCTGCATTCTTAGACTTGGTTTAGAAAATTAATATAACACTTCAATGGAATTCATGATGTATTATTATTTGAGGAATTCTATCACATGACAAAAGCCAATGTTGAGTTGACAAAAATTATAGTTTTAATTTATCAACTTGATTTAACATAACCTTGTCTTAGCCACAAACATTAATAAAAAAGGGCACTCTATCAGTGAACTCAAGTGGGCGTGCAAAAAGTCCACTATGTTCATAACTGTAGCTTATTTCTGCAGAAACATTGAGTGTTTTTTTTCATTATTTATTGAATGAGGAATTCTATCTCATAAGAAAATATAATGTTGCAGTGAACTCAAGGAGATAATTTCACGGTGCATCCCATTGGCATTGCTTTGGAAGCCTTTAATTAAGACACGAAAATTGCACTCATGTCCTTGTTCCTTCTCAATTTAAAAAAAAAAATGCTTCTAGATTTTAGGGATCTCCATGGTTTGGAGAGTAGTTGATAAAAATGATAATTTTCATGGTTGGAATTTCAGTGGTGAATGTTGTTGTTTGTTTGTGTTCAAATATTGCTGTGTACTAATTATTGTTGTGTTCAAATATTGTTTGTGTTCAAATATTTTACTTCTATTATTGATTTTAGGGATCTCCATGGTTTGGAGAGTAGTTTATATTATTGAATCATCTATAGATTTTGTATATATATATATATATATATATATGTTTTTTTTGTTGTTGCTATTTTTGATTATAAGTTAATGCAGTGTATTAAGGGCACACGTTCATAACACTCATTGAACATAGCTTCGAAACTACCACCCAAAAGACTTGTGCAAGGGACAAATATAGGTGATGGGAATATGGTGGCATGTGAAAATATTTCAAAAGCTAGATGGGATGACACAAACACTGAATTGTTCTTAAAGATTTGTGTCGAAGAGGTCTAGGCTTGTAATAGGCCACACACACACTTCACTAAAGCAGGTTGGAAAAACATGGTCTCAAAGTTTGTTGTGAGAACAGGGCTGAGTTACAATTACAAGCAACTGAAAAACAAATGGGACTCACTCAAGAAAGAGTTTTCTCTATGGGCAAAGTTAGTAGAGCACCAGACAGGCCTTGGTTGGGACTCTACTAAGAGGACAGTTTTGGCAAGTGATGAGTGGTGGGAAAGAAAAGAACAAGTAAGCCTATGAACTTCTTGGATAATCATATTTTCATTTATTCATTATATAATTTTTTTTATTTGAGAATATTCTAACACATTGTCTTCGTTTTATTGTTTTGTTTGAAACAGGAAAACCCCGAATATTTGAAATGGAGAAATGAGGGTCCAAAGTTCTTGGATCTAATGGAGATCTGCTTCAAAGATGTGGTGGCGACAGGCTACATGGCATTGGTACCATATACGAACCCATCTACTGATAATGAAGTCTCTAACCGAAATGTGTACACTCAGATGAATGAAGTAGAAGTGGATGCAGATAATTTTGATGATGACGGGACAGTCCTGAACAATATAACGATACTCCAAGGGGAGAAACTCGTACAACACAAGTTAAAAAGAGACAAACAATGTCACGTAGGGAAATGAAAAAAAAGTGCAAATGAGAAATTACAGGAATCTTTTGACCATCTGATCACTAGGATGGATAATATGTCCCGTACAAGTAATGCAAGAGTTGAGAATGATGATCGTTGTAGCATAAACAAATGTATGGAATTATTGGACACGGTGCCGGGGCTTGAACGAGGAAGCCCACAATGCTTTTGGTTTATGGGTTGAACTTGATTGTTATGTATTTGCTTTATGTGTTGAACTTATGTATTGAACATTGTGTTAAACTTTTGATGGCTTTGCTTTATGTGTTGAACATTGTGTTATGTGTTGAACTTGTTTTTTGTGCCATTAGATATGTTGAACTTGTTTGTTACGTATTTGCTTTATGTGTTGAACCTTTTTTTTTTATGTGTTGAACATTGCATTAAACATTTGCTATGGTTTATCTAGGGTATAACTCTAGAATGGAATTGTTGTCCGATTCAGATAAAGAATCAAATGACACAATGTCTGAATCAGGAGGAGAAGTTAGCAATTTTGATATACAGAGGGATGAGTACATTGGAAGAATGTATGCAGGTGCGGCAGCTGCACAGTATCAATATATGAAATCAATGCTGAAGTGTGAGAAGAGAACATTTTCATTAACTGGCCATAGGTGGGTTAATGAAATAATGGATGGATCGGACACTCATTTCTTCGAGCAAGTCCGAATGAGAAAACCTATATTTAGGAGATTGGTGGTTGAGCTTACTCAAAATTATGGACTAGAACACACGAGAAATGTCACTGTAGAAGAATCAGTGATAATGTTCTTATATGTACTTAGACAAGGAGCAACTTATAGGAATATGGAGGAGAGGTTTCAACATTCTGGTGAGACAGTGCATCGACAGTTTCATCGAGTGCTAAAAGCTGTTCACAAACTTGGAAATGATATTATTAGACCGGTAGATAGGAATTTTAGAGTTGTGGATGAGTACATTCGGGGTGACGAGAGATATTGGCCTTACTTCAAAGATTGCATTGGAGCAATAGATGGAACACATGTGACCATTCAAGTCCCAACTGACAAACAAATCCCATTTATGAATAGAAAAGGGTACACATCAACAAACATTCTAACTATATGTGACTTCAATATGTGTTTCACATTCACGCTTATTGGTTGGGAGGGATAGGCGCATGACACATGAATACTAATAGAGGCTTTAAGAAATTTATCTTTGAAGTTTCCTCATGCACCAGAAGGTTCCCACTTGAAATTAAATTTAGTATATATTTAATGTTTTCTTCTTATTATTTTTTTATTATGCTTTTGTAGGAAAGTACTACCTTGTGGATTCTGGATATCCTACAATGAAAGATTTTATGGGGCCATACAAGAGTGCAAGATATCATATTCCACAATTTAGGATGTCTCCTGCCTTTAGGTCTCCAAATAAAATATTCAACTATCATCACTCCAGTTTGAGGAGTGTTATAGAAAGAACATTTGGGGTTTGCAAGGCAAGATGGCGGATCCTACGAAATATAACCAAGTACACGCTAAAGGTACACTTCCAGATTATATGGTCATGTTTTGCTCTCCACAATTTTATTTGAAGAATGGGGAATAATGATTTGGATGCCCTTGAGAGCATTGAAGACAAACCAATTTCAAGAAGGAGAACGGGGCTTTAAAGATGATGATGGTGAAAGTTCACTCGTTTGGCAACAACCAACCAAAGAAGATACCCAACAAATGATCACGATTAAGAACACTATTCGGGACCAACTCACCCACATCTCTCGTTGATATGATTTTGTAGTTTTTTTTTAAATTGTTGTTATTGCCGTTGAAGTTGTTGAACAATATTTATGTTCTTGTTGTTATGTTTTGTTGTAACTTTTTGTTCTTGTTGTTAATTATTGTTATGGATGTTGTGATATGGAAAAATATTAATATTGTCATGGTTAATTGTTTTTGTAATAGTAGTGACAATGTTGTGATGTTGAAATATCTCTTGTTCTTTCTCATGTTTTCATTTGTGAACATTGAATTTAATGAACGGGGCTGATTTTTTACTTTGATGTTTGCCAAGTTTGCTTTGAGTGCATTGTATAGTAGCCTGAATTTGGCATCCAATTGTACTTAATGCTTGTCGTAAATGTTATTACATATGCTTGATTAAATGTAATTCAATATCATACATTCTGTTTGAATGTTCATTCTGTTTTTTTTTTTTAGAATTCTGAAGTTATGGGCACGTGAGGGACTTCTTTTTTCAAGGAAATTGGGAAACCATTCCATTTATTTTCTTTTATAAAATTTGGTGATAATAATAATAATAATAATAGTAATATATATGATAATAATAATAATCATAGTACTAGTTTTAGTAATACTACTATTAATAATAATAATAATAATAATAATAATAATAATAATAAAGTAATAATATATGATAATAATAATAATAGTAGTAGTAGTAATAATAATAATAATAATAATAATAATAATAATAATAATAATAATAATAATAATAACAACAACAATAATTATTATTATTTTTATAATTATAACATGTGAGAAGCACTCTATAACATGTTAAAACATGATAATATTATTTATGTCATGTGACAAATGTATAATAATTGAGATATATTATAATAATTCACTGAATGTCCATTTTAGTAATTTCTCACTGAAAAAGTCATTTTGGGAATACACATCCAAATAACTTCCCAAATATAAAAGTGCTTCTGATTTAACATATCCAAACACAAAAAATACAGAAGCACTTAACTTCTTATGAAAAGCATTTCGTTTAGAAGTCCTTCTAGGATTTTGAAAAAAAAAAAAACTTTTTTTTAAAGCCAATTCAAGGCCAAAATCCCACATTTGGTCAATATAATATAAAACAAAAATTGGTCAAAGAATATTGGTTTGGTTCTACATGCAAGTTCAGTTATGTTTGAATTGGTATTGAGAGAAAAAAAAATGTTTGGTTCATAAAAATTTAAACAATTTCAGACACCACCACAAAAAAATATATATATAAAAAAAGACATGTTTGATTTACCATTTTTAAAGAATTTTTATGAATTTTCATATGTTCATTTTTGCTTACTTTTTCTTTTAGCCCCACATTTTTATTCTTTCCATACTCTCTCATATAATGTATAATTATTTTTCCAACTCTAAATATCATTTATTCTTATGTGTCTATATTTTTTTATTTTTAACATTTATTAATGTACAATAAAAAATTATAGTTAATAATATAAAAAATAACACAAGGAAATAACTTATATTAAAACCAGATGTGAATTTAATTTTTAAAAAACAACTTTTAAATTATTAGACTTTAGATACAAGTTTGGCCGTCGATGACTCCAATCAGATGCCTCGAGATAAGTATTCAAAGATCCATCAGTACTCAGTCACCAGTTATGGGTTCTTTCTAGGGTTTAAGAAACACAGAGTCCCCAGCGCGCGGGAACGAGAGCCTCCGCAACCGCCGTTCGCCGCTGGCCGTAGCTCTCTATTTCTGTTCATCTTCCACAATTTCCCCTCTATTTTCTATGCTGATAATCTAATCTGTGTAATTTTTCTGTGCTGCAGATCATGAGCTCTCCAAACATTAAAGACCTTCTCACAACCTTCAGCCCAACTTACGGTTTGTTTGCCATCGCTTCCGGCGACGGAAGAATCAAAGTGATCTTCTACAACCGCTAAAGATAAAAATCGAGGTTTTTTCAATGGGTTTTAATTGTATTTTATGTTCTTTTTTTTGGTAGATATGGGATACGACGAAGGGCCACTTGCAGACGGAGTTCGCAGACCTTGCACCATCTGACAATGGATTGGGCATTGGTGCCGAGTCGAAAAGGGGGCATCTTTCGCTGGATTATAAGTGCATGCACTGGGTTCAGCTGGAGGAGAAGGTTGTTTTGATTTATCAGCATTAAAAAGTTTTTTTTTTTAAATTTTTTTGTTGAACCTGAGACTTAAGGTTTAGGTGTTTTGCATGACTTTGATTTCCCTCTCAGAAGAAAAAGAAGATTAGAAGTTCTTTGTTAGTGTTGGGGACTGGTAGTGGTGATGTGCTGGCGCTTGATGTGTCCCTTGGTCAGTTGAGATGGAAGGTTTCTGACTGTCATCCTGGGTGAGACTTTTTTTTTTTGGGTTGGAGCCTTCATTTAATTTCATTCAGTGAATGAATGCCGATGCTGCAATAATATAACAATGATACGGATTTGCATATTGCTTCACAACAAGCATTATTCGCTCCAGGAATTGTTTACGACAGTCTTTTCTGTTGGACTGCATAAGAAGAACAAGTTGAACCACTTACTTTGTTTCCCTTGCAGTGGTCTTTCTTTCAGATTCTTTGTGCGAGTGTTGTTCTACATGATTGTATTGTTCTTCATCAACTAAATGATCTGTCAGAAGAGTTCTTTTATTTTAAAGTTTGTAGTTTGATCTTGCTCAAGTTATTTAGCTACCTTATCTTTGATAATTGACAGGGGTGTCAATGCTGTTTCCTATTCTAGACATCAGTCATGCGTCTACACAGCAGGTTCTGATGGTATGGTTTGCCAGATTGATTTTTCTAATGGGAGTGTTCTGGGAAAATTTAGAGCGTCTACAAAGGCGATTTCCTCTCTATCAATATCTAAAGGTATCCTACTTGAATTTTTCTCTTGTGCCATTTTAATTTAGGACTTAATGTAGTTATTTTATCTTCAAGCCTTGGCCTTAAGTTTCCAACCCAAATTAATTTCAGTCATAAATATAAAATTTGGATTTTGGCAGCTGGTCTCATCCTAGAACCTAAGGGAAATGTATATGTTGGACTCCAGAGCTTGAGCTCAAATTTAGAGAAGCCAAACATTCTTCATTTTACTTTTAGTGTATTTTTAAGGCTTAATTCCAGGATATTTGTCTTGGCCTCATGACACTCTGCTAGAGAGCTAATTTGTAGTGTTGAATCTGTGGCAATAACCAATTTTATTCTAACTATAATATCAATTTGTTTATGTATTGGCATTTAAAAATATGTATTCTAAAACATTTGAGAGATTTAAAAATATATATTCTAAACATGAGAGACAATTGAGAATTAGGGATTTACTATTCACCACCTAACTATTTGGATCAAATAGTGGCTTCTTTTAGATATTGGACACTTTATATTTTGAATTCAAATGTCAGAATGACTGTCACATAAATATCGAGTATTGCAATGTCTTAGTTTCTTTTGTGTTTTCATGCATTTCAATAGGTTGAGGAGTTACTTTGGTTGCTGCCAAGATATTAGGAATGTGATTTCTCACCAATGAATTTGAGATAGCAAATCCCAACTCCCATGTTTTTCCTTATTCGTTTCTTACCATTGTTTTATCTTTCTCAAACTTGATGCTAAACCATGATCAGGGTTCTTTAGGCTATGCAAACAAAATACCGAGGGATATTATTCTTTAGTTATGGATAAATGTAATTTGTGGATTTTTATCTGTCTTTTGGCTTTAATTATATATGGTTTTAAATGTGCTACCGATTGCATTACGGATCTTATATTTGGTCCACTTGTGCCGCTGCATGGCCAGTCAATTGGTTGAATATGTAATCAAGCAAGGATGAGTATGATTTATCTCATTCTTAGTTGGTACGAACTATAAAGATTCTAGTATTTGCTTTATATTTTATGCATCATAACTATTGTCTAATGTTTGGTAAATGAAGATTATTAGTTAGTTAAAACACTGTATAATTATAGTTCTAAAGATAACAAATATATATATATATATATATATATATATATATATATGATAGGGGTGAAAATGGTAAGACACGTGGTTTTCATCCGAATTGCCACGTGTCAGAACCATGGTATAGTCTCTTTATGGATCATGGACTTTCTCAACCTCCAGATCGGCCAATGTTCGGCACCATAAAAGGAAGACTTCTAGAGGCTTCCTAGGGTTTAGTCGTCAGTGGTTCAGCAGCATACGATTTGTAGAAGGACATCCATTCTTCGGTCCTTCACAGTACATCCGTTCTTCGGTCCTTCACAGTACATCCATTCTTCAGTCTTTCATAATTCGCCTGTTCTTCAGTCTTTCATAATTCGTTTGTTCTTCGGTCTTCCACAGTGAGCTCATTCTTCAATTTAAGGCTGTTGATCGAGAGTTCAATCACTCTAAGTCTCGCTTATTACTCAACACTTCATAAAAGAAGGATTCCGAAGAACTTTCAAATACTCGATAGCCTTCTAGAAGAATATCCATATGTTATCCGGCTGACCTTCTAGAAGAACTTTCAGCTATTATCTTGTTGGCCTTCTAGAAGAATTACAACTGTTGCTCGGCTGGTGCCAGCTGGCCGCTTAGCTGGCGTCGAGCTGGAAACCTAGCTGGAGCCAGCCTAGCTAACATGTGGAAAAATACAAAATTTGCGCCCAAGCTACCGAAGCCTATAAAAGGCAAATGAGAGAGATCATTTGGACATCTGAACTTTGAGACGCCGAAGCTCTGCCTCTCTGAAGACCTGAATCCCTTTCTTCATTCCATTTGAGATTTTTTTCATTTCCTTCTCTGCCTATTGCTCTAAATCTTTGTAAACATGGCTATGATAGTGGATTTCTTCTCTCCCATGGTTTTTCCCCTAATTTTGAGGGGTTTTTTCACGTAAATTTGGCCTCATTTGCTCTCCTTTTGATTTTTACTTGATTTCCTCCTGATCTAGCCCAAACACAATCAAACAAATTTAACCGTTGGATCAGATTCGGGATCAAAACCATTCACTGAACCAACAATATATGTTGATGCTTAACTCAGATTTGCCTTGAGATCAAACCCAATCTCGCATCGACAATTAAATTTGTTTGATTTGAGGGACAAAATCACAAAAATGAGAAGAAGATTATCCAAACATGCAAGAGGAGGCAAGATTTACGCAAAAAACCCCATGAAATCGCGGAACCACGGTGCTCATGAACAAATTCACTATATGTGGAGATTTTACAATGACTTGAAGCCATGGAAGCATAGGAGAGAGAAATCACAATGGTGAAAGAGCGGAGAGAGAGAGAGAGAGAGAGAGTATATCGTTCTCCCCATGTCCAAAGTTCCTGAAATGATATTCTTCTCCCCTATTTATAGTTTGAGGTTGCTTGGCGTCCAAGTTTCACCAGCTAGATGCTAGCCGAATGCCAACTGTATTGCCACCTGGATGTTAGCTGGATTGCTAGCTGGAAGTCTTCTAGAGGGTTCGCCAACCTTCTTGAGAATTCTCTAAGTATCTCTTGTACGTTTTGATTAAGGGTTCTAGATGTTTTTAGATGTTCTTCTTCATTTGCAAGTTCGGTTTAGTGGAAGACCATTTTGGAAGATCATTTCGGAAGAGCCTTGTGGTAGAGTGTTTTGGTAGAGAATACATTGGCTGAGTAGAGCATGCAGTGGAGACTTGGCCGAACAATGGAGGCTTAGCCGAACTGTGGAGACTTGGCTGAACTATGGAGACTTGGCTGAACAATGGAGACTTGGCCGAACTGTGGCGACTTGGTCGAATAATGGAGACTTGGCCGAACTATGGAGACTTGGCTAAACAATGGAGACTTGACCGAACTGTGGTAATGGAGTTCAGCGTAGTCTTGGCCGAACAACAGAGTGCAGAGTAATCTTGGCCGAACAATGAACTTGGAGTTCTGCCTCTTATGTTGGGCGGATGATGGGTTGTGGTTCTTCCATGTGTTTGTCTAATGAGAGACCACATGTCATTCCATTTTTACCCCTATATATATATATATATATATATATAGTAGTGATAGGATGAGGCCGACCGCTTTTACGGCCGCCTCATCCTATCACTATTAATATGTATTATATATATATAAAATATATATATTATATTTTTTATAATCTATTTATATATGTATTGATTTATCTATATATTTTAGATAATATTTAGATATGTTTTTTATAAATTTTAAATTATCATATCATCACAATACATATATATATATATATATATATATACATATTATCTATAAAAATTATATATACATATCTAAATATTATCTAAAATATATAGATAAATCAATACATATATAAATAGATTATAAAACTATAATATATATATTTTATTTATATATAATACATATTAATAGTGATAGGATGAGGCGGCCACAAGTGCAACCGGCCTCATCCTATCACTACTATATATATATATATATATATATATATATATATATTTGTTATCTTTAGAACTATAATTTACTTCAAATAAGCATCTCAAGAACACTGAAAATGAATTTATTGGATGTCCGCTTGGGAAGCAACTGATTGTACTTAAAGAGCATTGGGCCTTTTGTGATGCAAATGAAGAGTCTTAAGTTATGATTCTTAGCTTTGAAATCTATCTCATAAATGCTAAATTTTTAGCATTTGGATACTAGGAATGTTCTTTTTGAGTAGTCACGACCTCTTCTACCTGGTCTATTTTCTCCTTTTCGAACAATTTATATCAATTAATTTCTTTAGGCAATGTTAATGCATTTTATGTGCATTTTAAAAATAAAAAAATTCGAAGACCTTCTGAAACTAATGTACTTTCAATTCTTCTATGCTTTTATTTGTCAGATGGGAAGATAATGGCCACAGCTGCTGGACAGTTGAAGCTTTTCAATTGCTCAGATCACAAGAAGATCCAGAAGTATTCTGGGCACTCGGTAAGTCAAATCAATTCTAAATCAGGGAAGACTATATTTTCCTCCTTAACTGTTTTTAAGTTTTCTGTTCAATCTCTTTTGTCCTTGTGTGAGGTTTTATTATTCTTATTTCTTATTCTTATTCTTATTCTTCTTCTTCTTATTATTATTTTTCTATTATTTTTTAGCGTGTGTTTGTGTGTTACATTCTCTATCAATCAAGTTATCAACCAAGGAAAAACCAAATTTATTGTGTAGGTTGCTGTCCAATGCATGATTTTCAGTGAAGATGGGACATACATTATATCCTCTGGAGTTGGTGAGAAATATGTGGCCCTGTGGAGAACAGATGCTGGTAAAAAGCAGTATGCTAGCTGTGTTCTATCAATGGAGCAGCCGGCTGTCTTTTTGGATAGCAAGGTTTCAGACCCTGTAGGTGCAGGTTTATATGTTTTAGCCATTTCTGAGTTGGGTGTATGTTATGTCTGGTATGGAAGTAATATTGAGGATCTGCGGAATAGTAAACCTACAAAGATCTCATTATCTATTGAATCTGCCTTCCCAAAGAATAGTAAGGGTGCTGTATATGCTGCAAAGTTTCAAGGCATTGCAGAAGCTAGTAATTGTCAAATGCTTGTTGCATATGGTTCCTTGGTAAAGCCATTGTTCCAGAAGGTTCTGTTGCAAAATGGTGTTGATGTGAACTTGAATACCTCTCAAGATGGGATTCTCTTGTCAGGGGCTCAATCTCACATTTCCCAGCAAGGGAATATAATTCAAACAAAAGGTATGCCATAACATAGCAGAAGTTTCACTAAAATGACTTCATTGACTTGTTGGAAAGAATCTGAACCTATGAATGTTATATTTGATGTGAACTTTTAGATTTAAAAGAAGGCTAAATTATATCAATACTTTATTTGGTTTATTTTTTACATGCCTTATATTTGAACTTCTAAAAACTTGATCTGCATCATTGTATTAGTTCTTTTCATGGATTTTTTAAATTTTTTTTTAATTTTTTATGTATTGTATATACAGTGACGACACTTGACCGAGCAAATGCGGAAGATGCTGTACATCCGCTTCCAAAACTGTATCAACAAGAAAAGAAGAGAAAACATAGCATGCGGCATACAACTGCAGCTGTTGAAAATGCAATGGTTGATTCCATTGCCAATGACAAGAAAACCTGGTCTTCAGATGATGGTGTGCCTATTTTTCTAGTCTGTCTGTTATGATGGTTTTTATGGGCATCATTCTATTTGGTTCATGAGATATTGTTTTTTGAACTTCATACTCAATTTTGTGTCATACTGAATTTGGTGTTGAAACTGAAGGAGGAAATCTGTAAGTTACAGCAACCTCTGATTGCAGGATTATCTTTTAGCACATTCTGGTGGTTAGTGACGGAAATAACTTTTTAAGATAGGGATTGATAAGTACCAGAAAAATTTGAAAATCAATATCATATATGATTTCATTATTTTTTAGCTTCTTTCTTTCTTAATTACGATGCTGATGTCCAAGGCTTTAGGTTAAGTAAATTAGCTATATTTTCTTCTGTAATTCACTAGTTGTTGTACACATTGCAGGTAACATGCAAATTGAAGAAGATAATGGTACATGTCTTGAAGAAAGGTTAAGAGCAGTGGGAATTGTCGGTAAGAAAGATGACATCAGCAGAGAATGTCACCCAGGGAGCACTTGTAAAACTTCTATTGATGCCAAAATATCCAATGGTGCCCACCTTTTGATTGGTGGTAACATCCCAGCAAAGAAGGTTTGTTTCTCCTAATAATAGGTAAATTATAACATTGTCTAGATGATTTGCTGGAACTTCTCCTTCTGGAAAGGATGCTCTCAGATCTTGTAAAGAATAATTCACTAACAAATTAACTGGTTGTTGCTGATGGCATGTGTACTTTTTCACCAGATAAGGGCACATATCTTATCCATGAACCCTAATGATGCTTACAAGTTCCTGGAATTCTTGGCATCCACCTGGAAAGCAAGGTTTGATCATTTCCTACTTTACTAAACAAGAGGCCCAGGTCTAGTCTCATATATATATACTTGCAGTTTTGAGAATGTGGACTATAGGTTAAATAGGAGCAATAAAATGCACCATTATACACTCGCAACGTGAAATATGTTTGGTAGAGGGCTGTTTAGAACTTGTAACATTGTGACTAATATATTCTCTATAGCAAATATTAAAACCAAATAACATTTTATTCACTCATTTGTATATAACAGTCACTAGCTTTTCAATTTTTTTGCTAATTATTAAGACTTAGATCATTTTACCATGTTATTACTGATTAATTTTGTTATATATTTTTGCATGGTCTTTGTTTGAAAATTGCATAGATAAATCATATGGCAACTTAACAATTTGCTTTTACATTTCCTGGTCCTTTTTTTTTAATCTTTTTTTTATTTTTCCTAAGAAAGCATTTCGTAAACGGATGTTTCTTTGAAATTGCATGTTCAACCTACAAAATTTTGGTATCTCAGTGTAGCCTTGAATGACATTGACACTGCTATTTGCTGGCCACTACTTCTGATTCTGGCAGTATATATTTTATTGCTTTCTTTTAATATTGTCTGTATTATGGGAACATACTTTTCTGTATCTGATTTAAACTAATATCTTGAATTTTAGTCTGAATAGAAACATTATATTTCTTGTGACAGCCCTGCCAGTTCAAAGGACATACTTCCTTGGATTTATTGTATTTTAGTGAACCACAGTCGCTTTATTCTTGCTCAGGAATCTTCTTCCCAGCTGCTTGATGCACTACAGAAGGTATTCTTTTAAGCCCATTGCTGGTTATCAGACAAATGATTAATTCACGCATGGGTGTCATCTTGTTAATATTGCAAGATTATTTGTTATTGCTTGGATTTTGTTCTGCAACCCACCCTAACAGTGCTTCATTCCGAGAATAGCTTCTCAAATATTCTGTAGAAAGTGTTGCAATTGATGCATGATAGTTACGTAGTATACTACCTTATGAAGGATGTTTGCTTTTCTTTACTGCCTAAAGTCCCCTTGAATTCTGCAGTTTTTGTGATTTCTTTTTTTGATACCATGTTTGGAATGTTACCCTGACATTGAGCAAGCCTTAGCCTGTTAAAATTTTAAAGGATTTACCACCATTAATTTGATAAATAACTTGAACCTCAAATCCCTGTAATGTTGAAGCCCATCCTATTTTGTTTGTCCTGGAGAACTCATCTTTGCATTAATTTATGATTTTGCTTCTTTGGCAAGAAGTCTTTCTCTATCCATTTTTCTGCATAATTGTGTTTTCCTTCCATTTTAAAATCAAATAGAATCAATTCTTCATGTGTTCCATATTTTTGACATATCATAGCACATAAATAGAGCAGTTCCATGTCCAAGGCTCTCTCCAACATGAGTCTGGGAGTGTTGATCGTAGTCTTAGTTGAGCATGCAGAGTGGCTTTTACTTCTTGTTGCATTATAAATTAAATTGCTCTCTTATTTGACAAAACTTTGTGGGTTCCAATATCGCCTGCCATTTTCCTCCTGATATTTGCTTCTCATGTAATCCTACTTTTTTTTCCCTCTCAGATGGCTAGTTTGAAATGTTCAGCTCTTCAGCCCTTACTAAAGCTATCAGGCCGTGTTCAACTCATCATGGCACAGGTTAGAAATTTTTTACTAGACTTTGGTTTAATATGACCGCTCTTGATTGATGCATATCATCCTCCAGATTAATAAGGCCGGGGACAGCACTCAACCGTTGGAAAGTGACCACCAGGATGGTGGAAGTGAGCATGAAGATGAAGATGAGGACGAAGATATTGATGAACTAGTTTATGGGGAAGATGAAGATGAATCCCAAAACAGTAGTGATGATAATGATGATAATGGTGATGATTAATTTCAATCACAAAAGGTTATTATCCTTCCCATTTTTACCATCGTTTTCTTAAAAGTAATTATATGGTTGATTCTTTTTCTAAGCATGCTTAGTCTGTCATTGGAATTTGGAGTAGATATGCCAATAAATTTGGATGCAATTCCTTGCTATTGGAAGATGATGTGATGATTATAAGGCTGAATTTCTGCATGGCAACCCTACTAGAGGATTTAAGTGATAGAAAATGGGAAAGTAACAAGCATTTTGCTATAACCTGCTGTGATAATCTTATTTTGAAATGTTCTTACTCAAGCTGCCTATTACTGATGCATAAATCTATCTTCTAATAGCACCTTTGAAAAGAAGGGTGCTGCATTGGTAGTCATAAACTGCATGATTCGGTATTATACCACCAACCTAATTATTGAGTTCAACACTATTTATCGAACAATTCTCTCTAGTTTTTCTCCATTACATGCTTCAAAATCACAAATCTTTGATTGTGAATTTCTGACAAAAGCTTCATTTATTTTTGGCAAATGTTGCTGATATCAACCCAAGTAGCAGTGATTATCATTCTTTGCAAAAATATTTTGCTCTGTACCATTGAATCAAGTAAAATGCAATCACATTTCAGCTTCTACTTTGTTGTAATAACTTCTAGATCTTCGATTGTTTTCAGCTCCTACATGTTTATTGGCTCGTCAGAAACTTGAATTTTCTTTGCCTATGTTAGATTGCTGGCTCAGTCTTCAACTCTCGATCATTTTTTGCGATTTATTTGGCATCTCAAATGATGAAATGAAGACTCTAAATCTCTCAAGTGATTGATGCATGTATTTAACGAAATGTTGCCACGAAAAGGCTTGGAAGTTATGGTATTTATGAGCTTTGTACTTGTAAAAACAAACTTACATAGGAAATGTCAACTTCCTATAAAAATTTTGGCACATACTTTTCCATAGCAAAAACTCAAGCATTTATGCACATAGGGAGGGCTTCATGGATTCTTAAATTTGATGTCAGACTTTGTAGTTTCTGTAGACTTTATAGAAAAGAGCTTTCTTTTAACTTTACTAGGTCATTGTCACCAACTTGTCATGTCTCCAAGGTTGAGAACTGTGGTGGTATTTCATTGTCTTGTATGGTTGTGGAGCTTATTAAAAGAGTTGGCCAGTGATGAGGGGGACCAACAGGACAATGAAAGGGTGGGTCGTCATATGCATGCTTTCAAGTAGAGCAGAGAAAGTGCTTTTTACTTGGAGAAATAACACACACTCCTTAAGCACCTCCCATGTGCCATGCAGGAGAAATGTGTGGCTGGTCACTTATAGCAAGACATTAGGGTTGCCCTTTTTTTTCTTCTATTTTATTTTTGTTTATATGCATACATCTATATATATATAAAGTAAATTATGTTCTTAAACAGAATGATTTTGATTGAAAATAAAATAATCGAAAAATTCAGAACAGGATTCTAATCAGAAGATGTTGATTGAATTTCGACAAATTGAAATCCTGGATAAATTTTTATTAATCCAAAGTTGTTAGTTTTATAAGAACATAAAACCAAAACTCGCCAATCCTGATGTACACTTTCACAAATAACCCCCCGAAAGTAATTAAAATCAGATCAAAGCCCTGATCATCTCCCCCATGCGGTGCCCCGTGCCCTCTTTGTTCCATCCGACGGTCCTCGTCGCGCATCAGCGCTTGCATCTCCATCTACTATCTCGGCGAACATCCGCTGCAAGTCCTCTAAGCTATCCGGCTTCTGCATTTACAAAAACACCCCCAAATAATATATATTTAGGTACATTCTTATGGATTTTTCCACACTTGCCCTCAAAAAGATCCAATTTTGTTCTCTGAAAAGAAATATAGAAAAATCCAGGGAGGCAACTGAAATAAAGAAAATACCTCCGACTTCACGCTGTTCATCATGGAGATCATCTCTTGCATGAAATCACAGAAATCCTGACCGTCCAAATTTTCAAATCAATAAAACTTTTTTTCATATAAAATTAAAATAAAGAAATAACTACGAACCTACCTGGTCATCGTCTTCAAAAGGGTCGAGGACGCCGGCGTCGTAAAGCGAGCGCTTACCCTCATCCGAGAGAACTGCAGGCACAACATACCGCAGCCGTCAACGTCCGTCACCCAAACCCAAAAGAGAAACTAACGGCCGTCAAGAACTTACCGGAATATGCCTCCTGGATTCGCTGGAACCGCCGTTTGGCTTCCACCGCGCCGCTAGGGTTCCTCGCAAACCTATCCGGGTGCCATTTCTGAAAACACCCCTCGATTAAACAAAAAATTACAAAAAGACACGATCTTGAGAACTATCTTGAGAGATCCGAGAAAGTACCAGTGCGAGCTTGCGGTATGCGGTGCGGATCTCGGAGGAGGAGGCGGAGCGGCGGATCCCGAGGCGGGAGTAGTAGCATGAGCCGTCGGGAGCGGCCCCGGCGGGATCCATCGGAGGCTTGAGAGAGAAAGAGATCAAAGGGGAAGTCGAGAAGAACGAGAGGTGGATCGATGGGGGTGCATTTTTATTTATATAATTTAAAAGGGGGGTAAAAGAAAAAATATCTCGTGGCGGGCTTTGCTTCCAGGGAGTTCGTTGAAGAAGGTTCCAGATATTCGGAATCCTTCGGAGAAGATATTTTCTTTGCGTTCGAACTCTCGCCACTGATTTTTATGGGTTTTACGGGTTTGCCATTGGATTGCTCCCAGCTGGAGACACATGTGAGAATCACGTGCGTTGGATTTATTATTTATTTATTTGATTATTAATTCCGTCGCTAACTTTTTCGGTATAAATAAATTTAGATGTGCCATTAATTAATGTGATTTGAAATCTCATGGATTAAAATAAATAAGTGAAATTGAGAAGTAGTGATTAAATTAAAACGTGAGAGATTACATAGCTTGCAAAGTTTGAAAAAAAGGTTCTGGCAGGTTCATCAAAAAATGTTGATAAGGTTGTTGAGTTTTTATAGAAGTTGCTTGATCCATCTTTCTTTTTTAATGCAATTGTTGACTTCAAAAGTGGGTTCAGAGTTGGAGGACAAGAATAGTTCAACACCAACTCTTCTCTGCTTGGTATTTAGTTTTTTAAATGTTTTTTTTTTGTTTTAATAAACTATTAACAATAAGATATTTAATTATTTTTATTATAAAAAAAATAACATCAACTGGTAATGAATTAAAGTCCCCCAAGTTTGCGAAATGAACAAAAAAATTCCTCCAAAGTTTGACTTTCCCAAACCATCCCTCCTTTTATAACTAATGAATTATAAGTCCCTCCATCCACTAACTCTGTTAACTTTTATATTTTCTAACCAAAATGCCCTCTGTGCTGCTGTGCAGTTATGATGACATGATGGTTTTTTATTTTCAACACCAACTCTTCTCTGCTTGGTATTTAATTTTTTAAATGTTTTTTTTTTGTTTTAATAAACTATTAACAATAAGATATTTAATTATTTTTATAATAAAAAAAATAACATCAACTGGTAATGAATTAAAGTCCCCCAAGTTTGCGAAATGAACAAAAAAATTCCTCCAAAGTTTGACTTTCCCAAACCATCCCTCCTTTTATAACTAATGAATTATAAGTCCCTCCATCCACTAACTCTGTTAACTTTTATATTTTCTAACCAAAATGCCCTACGTAACAAGCATGCGATTATGATGATTATGATGGTTTTATTTTCCGACCAAAATAAAAGCGGTGAACTTACCAAAATGCCTCCATCTAATGAAGTAGCCAATTTGGGCGATTCAGCTCCGAGGCAGTCGCCCATCTTCTCAAGCGGTGGAGAGAGAACTTTATCTTCTTAAGCGGACTTCTCCTAACGTTACGATTTCCAATGACGTATTTGCGCCCGACTTAAGCCTCGTCTTGTTTTTGAAAACCCGACAGCGTGACAGCGCCTCTGCAGAGAACCTCCCTCTCATTTGTTTGTAGCGCTCCTCGGAGATCAAAGCCACTCTTTATAGCTATATTTTGTTGCATTTTTAGGGTTTAGGCTCTGGTTATGTGGTTTATCCATGATTTTCTGAGTTTCTGCTTATTTATTATGCTTTGTATGCACTTGCGCGATGGAAGAATTCACACATTGGTCAGTGATTTTGGGGTTTAGGGTTCAGGGAATTTGTAAGAAAAAATGTATGGTTTACGGTTTTAATTTTCTTGTCTTTCTGATTTTAGGGTTTAGGGTAGATGATATGTTTGTTATTCAATCGTTACGAATTATATGTACGAGTATTTCCAGTGTTTTCATTTAATAAACAGTTTGTTCATTTATTCTTCTCAGTTCCCACTTAATCGTTGTAGAATCCACTGTAATAACTCTCTTTTGATGCGGGGATCACGGAAATATGGCCGAACCTTGTCAGCGGTAGGTGCTACTTGGTGCCTATATAGTGAGACAATTCGCAGAGTTGAAGCCCCAAATGGTGATAGGCATTGTGCGCTCATTCCGGACGACACCTTTTGCTGATTTGATAGAGATTGAACCTGTTCTGCAGGAAAGGGGCATGCTCGATGCCTTATTACATAGGTTTGATGAGCACACTAACCAATTTAGAATTGGAGAGAGCATGCTACCCTTCATACCTAAAGACGTTACTCTCATCCAGCAGCTGCTTATTTGTGATAGGGAAGGGGTTGTATTCAAGAAACAGAAAGCACAATCAACCTTCAAAGACAAATATCTAGACAAAGTATCACAGGCGGACATAAAAGATATGCGTGAAAAATCTTCTCGGACTTCGTTACGCAAGAAAGGAGGGAAGAACAAAACTTACGTCAAGCTGGCGGTGGCATACCTCCTCGGTTGGTGCTCTTCCCTAACTCCTCGTGTAATGCGGTTCCCAATTGGATTGCATACTATCACGGACAACTTAGTCGCACTAAACGCTATGCATGAAGTATGGCAAGCCACTCCACAAGTGGCTTATGGATGGCGATCCCTAAGGCGGTACCGCCTGTGCAATCCGGGTCTTCGGAGAAGGGAACACAAGCCCAGGTATTTGAGAGGGTGAACTGTCACCCTCAACATATGGTTTTATGAGGTCACCGGGACAGGGAAGAAGGTGCGATTTGGCAGGACACCAAGGATTCTGAACTATGGGGAGAATAACTTCAAAAAGCAAGCGTCCCTTGGTCCTCTCCTTAATTCACTCAATGGAAAGGAGGTACTCCACATTCTACTTAATCTTTGTCAGGTTTTACTTTAAGTTTTGTAGTTTCTGCTTAATATATTGCGTTTGTGTGGTACATAATGTGTTTTCGTTTAATATAAAGCGTTCCCGTTTAACATACATCATTTGATTGTTCCGCGATGATTCGTAACTTCGTCCACTGGCCTTTGAGGAGGAAGAAATCAATGTACAGGCCTTGAGGCAGGAAGAACAACGTTCACATCCAGAACGAAAATTAGGAATACATGCTATTGGAACCCCATCCCTTGGCAAGGGGAAGGCGAATAATGAGGCAAAAAGGGTGCGGGAACACACCCCATCAAGAAGCCCCCCGCGTAATACCCACCGCCGTTCTTCCATTGCGGTCCCAAAGAAGGCCAATGGATGATGGCGTTGCAACTGCGTTGAGAAGCGATTATAAGATGATGGCAAAAGGACATTGGCCGCATCATGTTCCGACTTGACCAACTTGAAATTTGGAGACCGCAGGTGCGTATGCCGCGAGGCTCCGCCCTCACGAGGAGAAAAATGAGGCGGCAAAAACTAAAGGCGGAGGAGGCCACATTATCATCCCTACCTTGAAGAAGCGGACGAAGAGAACGGATTGGCATGCCCAGCCGGTCTCGGCGTCGTGTGACCCATTCTCGATCGCTTTGCGGATCTCTACATTTGCGAGGTCGCTCTCTCCAAAGACATTCCGCATAAGATGAATGTCCGCAAGGGCAGTAGCAAAGGCGATACAACTGAAGAAGTTATACGTACAACCATGTCAGCCGATGTTGATGACGACACGGTTCTTAGCAGCGTTGTTGAATCGCTGCAAAAAATAAAGAACGAAGAGCCCGTATTCCTTATACTCACTGTTGACATTGAGGCACAATTGACCACCGACACCCGATGCAGAACCACACACTGCCACCAAGGATCTACCCATCGTTGTCACCGCAGCAATATCTACCGGCGAGCAACCATCGACCTTCGAGCAACGACCGACCACCCCAGACGATGAATTTTTTTGTGTTGTCCACACAGATCCATCGGCTGACCACATTGCTTTCGACTCACAAATCGCCATGGCTGAGTCAAAAGCGACTACAAGCCGGGCGCAATATGATGAATATACAAATTTACCGGTCACGGTCAATGAATCGCTTGAACATCTGCACGGATAAAAAATGTAGCAAGTGAATTGCAGGCATCACGCGGGAACAATCTAATGCACCAACGGATTGGCCACCGATCGAGGAGAGGAGAGGCGTGATCCTTGCGAGGAGGCCTACATGGAGTACGAGGACCCGAAGCCAGTGAGGACAAACTTTATAGCCAAGAATAAGCGCCACTGCCCAGGTTACATGAAATTTGAACAACGTGCATGACTGACAATTGGCATGTATACGAGGCTGCAGAATTGACAAGTAAGTCCTCCGTTTGTTTTTTTGTAAATATTTTCCATTTCCGTGTATTTATTTTGTTTTCTGTTTAATAATTATATTTCCCGTTTAATAGTTTCACTTTTTGCTTAATATTAATATTTTTTGTTTAATATTTATATTTCCCGTTTAACAGTTTCACTTTTTGCTTAAGGTTAATAGTTTTCGCGTAATATTTCGAGTTTCCATTTAATTCAACGGTTTCCCGTTTAACATGACGCTAGGACAATCGTATAGAAAAATGAATTATCTTTCACCACGCGGGACCATTTATACACGTTGCTCGAGGGGAAGAATTTGGTTCCCTACGATGTCTTCGATGCGTTTGTCCTGATCCTCCTTGAAGCCATGAGCTCGACTCCATATCCATACAAGAAGCGGGCCACAGTTACTAGGCCGCTGGCGCTTCTCATGTCGAAGAGAATGGATTCCAGAAATTCGGCCTTGGCGCTGATGAAGGACGCTGTGTGCGCGTTCCACCAAGTGCAGTTGGTCCTTATGCCCATCATTCTCAATAGGCACTATCATCTTCTTGTCATCGACAGGGAAAATAAGGAGTATGTGCATTACACGTCAACGAAAAGCCCTATATATAGCGGCCTTAAAGGCTGAATGGTAATATTCCTGCGCTTTATTTATACTTTTTTGTATTGGTTTTCTCTAAGTGGTTCTTATTACGATAACAACGGGCACTATTTGATTCATGCCTCCAAATTAAGCTTGGGGAGGAAGCCGAAGCGGCGGTGTACCCATTTAGAATCGAAAGCAAGTTCCCGCAGAAAGGGCGGGGAACCTCAACCTACCTGTAGATATATTATGAGGTTCATTGAACAAATTCTTGATCTTTGAGAAACTCCACCTCCCGGCATGGACGTACCTATATTGCGTTTACGCTTACGCTTACATACGCATAGTGATGGACGGCGTAAAGCCTAGCGTCACGAATCGAGGCAAGAAAGAAGAGAGCGATGACAAAGATTGTACACGTTTAACAAATTTTATACCCGTTAACTATTATGGTTTTCTCACCCGTTGGACAACATTTCACGTTTAACAATCATATTACATATAAATAGACACGCTTTTGGCCAAGAATCGGTGCATTGCATGATCTCTGTTGTGGCGGACCTCGTGGCGGCCCAGGCTGCGGTCGCAGATCACGCGTCTGGCAAATTCTGTGATTCTATCCTCTTAGTCTTAGGCGACCGGTGGCCTCTTCGTGCATGGCGGCCCTTGAGGAAGTAGTTCACGGTTTGCATCGGTCGGTTTGTCATTGTCAGGAGCGGGATAAATAGCCGATATATGCCATCCGGTAAGCTTCAGTATAAAGTACTGCGTCGATATACCAATGAATCTTTGGGTGCATCGGCATTATAGCAACGTATGCATGTTTGCAAGGTAGACCGTATACCTGCCACCTTCGACATGAACATGTCCTTGAAACCAGACTGATGGAGTTGTTGTTTTATTCAACAACCTCGAAATAATCACCATCGGATCGTCCAACAAGTAGGTTACGGCTTTCTTCAACAATGTCCTCAAGCTTCTTGTGTATGACAGGGCATAAGTGGGTACATATCATGTTCATGAGCTTGAACCTTTATTCGATAATGTCCTCATCGTAGAGAATGCTCACGGCGGGTACACATCATGTTCATGAGCTTGAACCTTTATTCGATAAAGCAAGACAATAGTGACGATGCAAGAACAACGGATATTAATTAGAAACTTGTCATGTTAAATAGAAACGCTAGAAAATAAGTAGAAACACAACCTATATATTAAATGAAAACCTGAAAAAATAAACAAGAACATCTTATATTAAATAGGAACGTTATATACTAAACAGAAACCTGGTATATTAAGCGGTAATAACGGAATCGAAGTATAACAAAGTATTTTAATTGAAAGATGGCACTATAAATAGAACCTTGCTTACCTTATGGAATCTACCATATTCGTCACGGGGAGGTTGCGTGTCTCCTTGATCCAGGCATTGAATAACTCTGCCACATTGGAATACATCTCTCCCCATCTTTCACCCTTGAATATATAGTTAGACCAGTGGGAAACATCGGATTTCTGAAATAGCCAGCGATGTGCGTCAACCGATGCGGCTAGCAAATCGTTGACTACGTCGTCATGTTCCCTGGAGGTACATGCGTATGCAATTCTTGTAATGATGGACCAACACTCCTCCTTCAGTGCTTTCCCAAGTCTAACATTCCCCTTCATGAAGTTCGATTCAAGAGTGCATTAAGCAATATGTATGCGGGGCAGTGGGGAAAACCTTTGCGACGGCGCTGATGAGGCCCTTCGACGTGTCCGACATGAATGTAATAATCTTCTCATAGTCATCATCCCCATACAACGCATCTCCTAGCTTTGACAGGAACCACTTCCAGTTAGCGTTGGTTTTATTGTTAACAATAGCGAACGCAACATGAAAAAAGCCCTCGTTCCTATCTTTACCCGTCGCTCCCAACAAAGTGCCCCCGTATTTCCCAAGCAAGTGAGTTCCATCAACAAACAACAATGGCCTGCAACCTTACTTGAAACCAACAACACAGGCACGGAAGGAAAAAAAAACGCGTCTAAACAGCTCACCTTCCTTCTCTACAATGGCAACGCTATCAGGGTTCGTCTCCACCACCTTGTTTGCGTACCATAATAACAAGTCATAGCTCGCCACCTGACTCCCATGGAGAGTATCCATGGCCACCTCTTTCCCCAACCAAGCCTGTTTATACGGCAGATTAACACCATGATCACGCAACATATCCGTTGAATATCAATAGGTCTATACAAGAGGCGGTCCTTCAACTTCTGTACCACCTGTGCACTGACCCATTTCTTCGATGCTTTTGGATCTGACCACGTAACGACACCGCCGCCGCATACATGTGTGGGATGCATCGTCTTGATTGTAAATGTTCCAAGATTACATTCTCTCGATGCGTGGACACGCCACTCGCATGACCAGCGGCGACACATTGGGCCGGTCAGCCACGCTTATGCGTTCTTTATGAAAGTAAAGTCAAAATTCCGTCTTATAGCGAAATTGCGAAGTGAATCCTTGAAGTGGTCACTGTCACGAAACCGGTCACCTACTTTCAGCGACAGAATTTCATTCTCCATAGTACAAATGGCTAAGGCCCTTGAATATCCTTGTTGGGATGCCGATAAGTTATCCGAGAATGAATCCCTCCTGTTGGTTCATATATCACCAGTGAGAAAATAATAACTAAAACAGAAATGTATTATATTAAGCAGGAAGATAGAATGGTAATTGGAAACAACGGAAAATAAACGGAGACCATGTGTTACACGAAAACTACAAATGTTAAGCGGAATTAGAAGAAACTAAGCGAAAACCCATATATTTGTATGGAAACACGAGATACACATAATACAAGAAATTTCAAATAGAGGATTGACAAGCTGACGGGTTGGTTTGTTCAATCAAGGGAAGGAATTATTTACGACGATAATGATGAACCAGAGGGCACGCGTCCAAATGGTCTTGAGCAGTTTCGACAATGAGGAATTGACGGCGGTATTTGTTGAACATGTGGTATATGTGGCACATACGTTGAAAGTCGACCTCGGTATCAATTGGGCAAACTGTTTTGTTCAGATCCGAGGTGAAAAACTTTACCCTTACACTAGAAAGTTCAAGATCCAGTATTTGGCGTATCTACGCTGAAATCTTGACTCCAAGAGCTCAAGATTTATAAGCTGCAACACTCGTCCCTTCCCTTATATTTGGCAACCGCTTGAAGGTTTCCATTGCCAATACGCATCTGGCGAGTACACCGCATGATTTTAAACTATACAAGATATGGAAAACCTTTTTCGGAAAAATGAGAAAAGGAGCTCACGTCATGGCGAAGGTGTATGTTTCTTCAACTAGCCTTGTGTGGTGACTCACCGAGAAACAGATGGTCGCAGAACTTGTCTCACCGGTTCACCGAAGAGACAAATTTCTCTCTCATGGCCGGATGGAAACAAAGGGAACAGAAACAGAGTAGAGACAAAGTTCTATCTTGCGGCCGGATGGAAACAAAGGGAGCAGAATGGATTGAGGAAGAAGAAAAAGGTCTGAAAAGCTGTCAAAAAGGTACAAAAGTTAGTGGAAAGATGGCCAAAAAAATGAGGATGTGATGGCTTGTGTGCTAGTTTCAAAATTCATGACATGGCGTATGGCTAAGGAAACCACTTCACCATTAGGAGGGCAATTGTGGCATTTTATAAAAATATGACTGACGGAGTAGCCTTAAGGGACTGGAAAGTCAGTTTGCCAAAAAGGAGGGACTGTCTGGCAAATACTTATGTCAGAGGGACTGTCTGGGAACCTTGCAAACTTTCAGGGACCTAAAAATAATTCTCCCTAACATCAAATAAGGTCTTTAATATATAATAAATTTTTAAGGGTAAATTTAAAAAAAAATTATATGATTTCACAGATTTGTAAAATAGGGAAAATATTTTATTTTTTTCTTATAAAAACTTGTCGTTAATTTCTCCAGTTAAAAAAAAAGGGAAAAACCGTTTACTCTCGTTAACAGCGCTAATCCCTACTTAGTTGGCAGGAGCATTTTTGTCAAAATTTTTTTATTGTGATCTCTAAAATGGATGGAGATTTGCAAAAAAAAAAAATCTAATTTATGACAATTTTCATACAAAATATGACGAAATGCCCTGCCAACTAAGCAAAAGTTAACACCATTAGCAGGAGTTAATGGGTTTTCCCTTTTTTGTTAACTAGAGAAATCATAAGTATTTATAAAAAAAATAAAGCACTTTCCTCCTTTGCAAATCTGTGAAACTACATGGATTTTTTTTAAAATTTATCTTTTTTTTAATTGAGAAATAAAGGATTTAATTTAATCCACACAACTGTATAGTATTTGGTTAAGTCTGAATTATGTTTTTTTTTTTTTTCAAATTTGGAGTTCAGTAGTGAACGCCTTGGGCCATGGCCCATGTTTGGTTGGGATCTCTCCCTTGGCCTTGGGCTATATTATATATATATATATATATATATATATATATATATATATATATAGACGTGAAAGGAAATTATTTATCCATGGCACTGTTTCCGAGGACCTTAAAGTCAAACACACACACAACACTAAATAATAAACAAATACCCCTAAGGACCCCAAGGCAATTTTTGCACTATTTTAGAGACCAATAGTGAATTAATAATAGACGGTGATAGGGTGAGATCAGTCGAATCACTATGCAGATCCGGTCGCCTTCCATTTGGGCACTTGGAGAGTATTTCAAAGATTTCCAACCATACGGATGGAAAGATCCTCGAAAAATAAGCTAGCATGTCCATTTTCATACAATTTAGTGACCGTTTGGTCCATAAAACTAGCGGTTGAAATTACGAACTTTTAAGATTTACATAAAATAAGAACTTAAATTGAGATGACCAAACAGTGACCAAATTGTATAAAAATGGACATGCTAGCTTATTTTTCAAAGATCTTTCCATCCATACGGTTGGAAATCTTTAAAACTCTCTCCAAATGCCCAAATGGGAGGTAACCGGATCTGCATAGTGATCCGGCTAACCTCACCCTATTATATATATATAGACATACTATCCCCCTGTAGATGAGTGTTAGAGTGGGTCGGTCGCCTGATTTTCACCTATTATGAGAGTGGTTTTTACAAATCCAACCATATGGATGGAAAGAACATCGAAAAATTAGATAACATGTTGATTTTCATACAATTTGGTAAGGTGATGATCATTCATCTTAACGGGTGAAAATTTATAGAAATCTAAACGGGTTAAATTTTCACCCTTTAAGATGAATGATCATCACCTTACCAAATGGTATGAAAATTGACATGTTATTTTATTTTTCGATGTTCTTTCCATCCGTACAGTTGGAAACCCTAAAAATACTCTCAAAATGGGTGAAAATGAGGTGACATTATTTGAATAGTAGTAAGGCCGGCGTCACTGTATCATGACCTTATATATATATATATATATATATATATATATATATATATATATATATATATATATATATATATGATTAAATTAATATATCTTTTAATAAAAATTTTAAAAATTGATAATATAAATAATAAATATCAAATATTAGTTTAAAAAATATGAATTTAATTAAATCAAAACTTAATCTAATTTAATATTTTTTTAAACTTTATTTTCAAACAATGTTTAGACCCACATTTGCGGAACATTTTTTTTACTATGATTTGGATGAGTTTTGATTTATAGAGAGGGCAAAGGACAACCCGATACCATAAAACTCTCGCTATATGCGGGGTCCAGAGAAAAGTTGAACTAGAGGTGTCAAACGGGTCGGGCCGGCCGGGCCCGGCACGGCATGCATAGTGCCGGCACCCCAGCCCGGCCCAGGCACGACACACTACAATAGCGTGCGTCTGCGGCCGAGGCCGGCGAGCGCATCTTGACCCGCCTATATTTTTTTAAAAAATAAAATTTTATTAAAAAATCATAAAAAAAATCTGAAAAAATCCAGAAATTTTCTAAATTTATATATATATATATGTTTAAAGTATAAACTATAGAAAACATATAAATATTGGTAAAATTTCATAAATCAATCAAATTATCATCAATGATTCAATTGTAATTTGTAAATAAACCATTTTTTTTTTAGAAAAACTTATAAAATTTAAAAATATACATTGCACATTTGCACATAATGTCATAAAGGCATAAACACAAACACAATATTTCAAAACCAAATAAACAAATTATATTGATGAAAAAATATGAAATTATTATTAAGATTCCAAATTAACTCATAAATTACAAAAGAATCAAATTATAAAGAATTTGATTTTATTGAAAAAAAAAACAACTAATAAAAATATTATGATTTATTTGAAAAATATGACAAATAAACATCATAAATTTCTAAATACAAATGTCTTCAAGTATTGAGTATTCTAGGTATTTAATCTTCTTGGTCTTCACTTCACTTTTCAATGTCTTCATGGTCTTCATTCTTCAACTTCAAGCTAGGTCTTCAAGTCTTCATGGTCTTCATTCTTCAACTTCAAGTTAGGTCTTCAAGTCTTCAAGCTAGGTCTTCAAGTCTTCATGGTCTTCAATCTTCATCTTCATGTCTTCAAGTTTTGAAGTCTTCTAGGTCTTCATGGTCTTAATGCCTTCAAGTCTTCTATGTTTTACTCCCGGTCCGATCTTTCTATTGTTGTATCTTTTTCAGTGCCACTGCTTGTGTCATGTCTTCCTCGATCTTGAAGTCTATCTTCGGCATCCAACCAATCCTTTAAGCAAATGCACATCTCCAAAGAAGCTTGGTTCAACCGGCTCCTTTTATCATCTAACACCCTGTTCCCTGCACTAAAACATGACTCCGATGCTATTGTGGACACCGGGGGAGTTAGTAGATCATGTGCCATGGCGGCTAACACAGGATAATTATGCTCCTGTTGTTTCCACCATGACAAAATATCTAAATTATTAAATTCCTCCGAAGTGAGGAAAGAACTAAAATCATTTGATAAATACAAGTTTAATTCATGCAAAGAAGAAGTAGTAGTAGAATAAGAAGAAGAAGTAGAAGAGCTACCATGTTTTCTTCTCATCATATTAAATAATTGTAAAGGGGTTTTACTACTCTTAGATTTTGTTTGAGAAATATTTTGATCATCATCACCCAATTGGGATGATTTTCTACTACCATAAAGTCCATTATAAATTTCATACATTTCAAAAAACATGGATTTTTATTCATCTTTTAATTGACTATGGTCTAAACCCATGTTTTCATCTAATGAATCTAAAATAAAATTAGCACCTTCAATTTTAAACCTAGGATCTAGCATGTAAGATAAAATATAAATTGGACTAATTACACCAAAATATTTTTTGAATTTTAATTCCATGGAAGCAACAATAGATTCAAAACCATGACTAAATCTATATTTGTTAAATATGCCACTAATAAAATACAAATGACTTATAGTTAAATAAGATGTAGGATAATAAACACCCGAAAAAACATTTGTTGCATTATAAAAAATTTCTAAAAATTCCCTAATCATATTTCCTACTTCCCAATCAAATTCCCTAATTTTATTTTCTCTAAAATGTTCATTACAAAAATAAGTGATTACATCCTTATACTCATAAACACAATCTAACATTAAATAAGTAGAATTCCACCTATGTTCAACATCAACAACAAATTTTTTATATCTTTTTCCATATTGAAGGCAATATTTTTTAAATTCTTGTCTTCTAGTAGGTGAGTTTCTAATAAATAAAATACAATTCCTAATTTTTTTTATGTGAGGATCAATAATTTTAAGTCCATCTTGCACACACAAGTTTAAAATATGGCATGCACATCTAATATGAAAAAATTTACCCGAAAAAATAGGTTTTAAATGATTTTTAAGAACATCAATTGCGGCATTATTACTAGAAGCATTATCAAATGTAATTGAAAAAAATAGAATTTTCAATTTTATATTTTAAAATTGTGTTCATGATGCACCCGGCAATGGCACTACTAGTGTGCCTATATTCTAATTCATTAAAACTTATAATACGTTTTTGTAAATTCCATTCATTATCTATATAATGCGCGGTTACACAAATATAGCTTGCATGATATTTGGAAGTCCAAATATCCGAAGTTAAAGAAATCTTGGAAGAAATAGTAGATAATTCACAAATTAATTTTTCCTTATATTCATTAAAAATCGAAAAATGCATTTTTCCTCATTGTATTTCTAGAAAATTTTTTAAATTCGGGAGAAAATGCATTATTAATCATTCTTTCAAACCTAGGATTATCGGAAAGACTAAATGGTTGTTCATCATGCACAATAAATTTAGCAATTTCCTTTTTTGCATTTTCATTAGAAAAATGAAAAATACCTAAATTGGAAGTAGAAATATGTTCTAATTGAGTTTGAGTTAAATCATGTTGGTGTTGGGTCAAAACATGTTTGTCGGCATGTCTTTTAAGATGGTCGGTGCCACCCTTAGCTTGGCATGAAAAATCCTTTTTGCATTTTTTACACCTAGCCCGGGTACCTTTGTTTTCAATTTCAATAATATCAAAAAATTCCCAAACCCCCGAAGTTCTCTTCCTACAGCCGGCACCGACACAGGCACCACCAATAGATGGTCCGGCACCATCACCAGTATCGGATTCATCGACACTCGGGTTAGTGTTATCATAAAGATAAAATGGAGTAGTATCATCCCTAGGGAAATTCGATGAACTGGCCATTAAATATAAAATTTAAAATACGGGTTTTGAATTACCTCAACTACTTGTGGAAGAAATTGAGAAAGCCGGAAAAATAGAGAAAAATAAGCCCGGGTAATCTCCTTGAAAAGTAGTTGAGGATTAGTGAAGACTTGATCTTGATGAAGCTTGATTCGATTGTAGGCTTGAACTTGGAAATTTAGAAATAATTTGATGAAGTTGAAAGGTTGAAGCTTTGAATCCTTGATGAATCCTTGAATCTTGATTGCTTGAACTTGAATGAGAAGAAGTAACCTTGAACTTGAAAGTCTTGAATGAGAGATTGCAATTAGAAGAGAATTAAGAGTTTAGAGATTAGTTCTTGGTATATGAAAAAAAGAATTGGAAGAATGAGAGGTTTTATTTATAGATTGTTTCTTATATTTTTAATACCCCTAATACCCTCATAAACTAGTTGTTGGAGAGGGTAAATTTGACATTTTACTCAAAAGACCCAAATACCCTCTAATATAGTCGTTTTATAGTTGTTGGAGGGGGTAAAAGGGTCTTTGAATCCTTTATGTGCATTAAAACAAAAAAAAGGTGGTGGGCCCAGGCCGGCCCACCAACGGTCACAAGGCGGGCCGTGCAAGCCCGCATGCCGCGGGGCTGGCCCGGCACACGCGGGCCCGTGCCGGTCCACGGCCCGCTTGCTACAGTAGCGGGCCATGCTGGGCACTGTCCGAAGCGTGCCCGGGCCAGCACGGCCCGTTTGACACCTCTAGGTTGAACCACTTATTGTATTTTGTATTTTTGTAAGAGGTTATTTCCACAATTTGAATCTGATTTGCAGGTCACATGACGACAACTTCACCATTACACCAAAGCTCCTTTTTTTTTAATTTACAAAGAGAATGAAGAAAAAAAATGTTATTAATAAATAAATAAATGGATCTTATTTGTTGATATAAAAAATGGGATTCATCATGAATCAACCAGTCAATTGACTTAAACAATCGAGATGGTAATTAAGAGTCCTTTAGACTAATTCAAATATATAAGTTCATACATTTTTCTCTAAGATTTAGTAACAAAATTTGCAATTGTCCAGGCATTGCAGAATTCTTGGTGTAATTTTCTTCCTCTCCAATTGTCCTTGCTCTCTTAGCCATTGTGTCTTCCATTGAGTTACTTGTTCTTGGGGTATGTTTGACCTCCCAGTTGGTCAGCATTGTTAGTAGAGCTCTGCTTCTTCCAGTTATGTTTTTGGTCCTCCAGTCTCTGCTAGTTTCTCTTCCATGTAACAGTCTTGCAACACTGATGTTGTCAGTAAGAACTAAGGCTTCTTTTGCTCCAGATTTGATCAGTTCTTCTAGCCCCACTTGTATTGCCTTCATCTTTCCCTCAAAGGTTGAGTCTGCATTCACTTGTTTGGAACCTGATGTACCTAGTAGCCATCTCCATGTGCTAGTTGTCATCTTTGTCTCCACTTGTCTATTAAGGATAATATCTGATACATCATGTCCAAATATGTATATTACTAGTTCTTCCTCCCATTTCTTATCTTGCATTAGGTTACTGATGGCCATGTCATGCAATGTGTAGTTCATATTTATGTATGTTGGTTTCTTCATAATTGGAATGTCATGGAGCCAAGGTTCTTGTTCTATTTGTGTTTCAGCTGTTATAGACTCAATTATGAATTTGTCCCTAGTTCCTTTAGCAACTTATACTATAGATTTATATATGTGGGAGGTATTCCTGCATTGCATTGTGGACCATATATAAGTTCAACTTGCCATATTTGAATGTTATTGAGCCCAAGGTTTGTTGTTGTTATTTAGTATATCTAACACATGCTTAAATAGTAATGCATTTCTCATTGTTTTAAGGTCCCTAAACCCTAGACCACCCTCAGCCTTGTCACTAGATACAATGTTCCAGTTTATAAGGTGGAGTCCTCTACCTTTGCTTGAACCTTGCCATATGAATCCCCTCACTAATTGTGCTAGTTTATCCAAGATTGAATTTGGTATTGCATAGGCATTGAGCCCATATATGGGGAGGGTCATCAAGGTGGATTTAGCACGAGTAATTCTCCCTGCCTTGGTTAAATGTTGTGTTTTCCCGTATATCAGCTTGCTTTCTACTTTGTTTATCATTGGTTTGAATTTGATGGTAAATTTGGAACTTTAGTAGGAGCAACCCAACATCCTTGATACTTGAAAGGAAAAAAACCTAGTTGTATTTTGAGGATTCTAAGAAGTGATCTCACGATTTTTGAGTTAAGCCAAGAAGGAAAAAAAATCTTTGATTTATTGATATTTGGCTTACATCCTATCAATAATGAGTAGATGTTTAGGCATAAATTTATGGCTTTTGCATTTTTGGTGGCTTTACAAGCAATCAATAGGTCATCAACATATATACTATGGTTTACTAGTTTTGGTTTGACTGATTTGTATTCCAGTGAGTAGACCCATGTCACTTGCTTTGTTAAGTAATTTGGTCAAGACTTGAGATATAAGGATGAACAGATAAGGTGATAATGTGTCTCCTTGCAAAAGTCCAACCTTGGGTTTAAACCATTGCCCCACCCTACCATTTATGATGAAAGCCATGGTGGATGATTCAATGCATACTTTGACCCATTCTATCCAGGGTAGGGGAATTTCATTTGCATAAGTATAGCATAGATAGAGTCACACCTCACCACACCATATGCTTTTTCCATATCTATTTTTAACATCATCATTGGGTGGTCTAAAATATTTTTTTTTCTAAAGAGTGTGCTATTTTTTGGGCCATGAGAACATTATCAAAGATGTTTCTCCCATTTACAAATGCAGTTTGTTCAATTCCTATGATGTCATGCAAAATTTATTTCAATCTTTCAGAGAGAATCTTAGTGATAATTTTTATAATTTGTGTTGCACAGTGATATAAGCTTGAAATCAATTACTAATTTAGGGTTTGGTTTTTTGGGCACTAAGCATATATAGGTCCTGTTCCAGCTATATGGTAATTGTGCATTATTGAAGAAGTACTTAATAGCCTTTGTGGATCAATCTCCTATGGTGTCCCAAAAGTATCTAAAGAATTCCACATTTAACCCATTAGGGCCAGGAGATTTCCCTCTAGGAATAGATGCAAGGGCTTTAAAGATTTCGTGTTTAGTTATTGGTTTAGTTAATCTGTTTTGCTGTCTATTGATAATGTGGGTAAATCATTAGGTATTGACCTGGTGAGTTGGTTTAGATTTGTGGGTTCCCTGATTTCCATAAATTAGAGTAGAATTGAATAAACTCATGTTCAAGTTCTTCAAATTCAGTTACAATTTGTTGTGATTGTGTTACTAGGTATGTTATCTTGTTTTGTGCCCTATGATTCTTAGTTATTTGATGGAAAAATTTGGAGTTATTATCACCATCTTGTAGCCATTGATACCTTGATTTTTGGGCCCAATATGTTGTGTTTTGTCTTAACAATACTTGATGTTGATTATATAGGCTTTTCATTTTTATATCTAGCATGGGGTTGTCCTTAAACTGGCTCTATTCAAATTAGCCATTTCAACTATCTTTTCTTCGATATTTCTGATTTTATGTTCTAACCCTTGGTTCATACTACTGCAATTTTTTATGAGGCCTTTTCTTAGATTGAAGATCTTATGATTCAGATTGTGCATTGGGTTACCCCTTGATTTTGGTCTCCATATTTCTTTTACACTGTTTTGATAGATTTTGGTCTATGCCCAAGTCTTTGTGAATCTAAAAGGTTTGTGTCCTTTTATGTTTTCAAATTTGCATTATATAAGGATTGGGTTGTGATCCAATTAGCATCTAGGTAAGCGCTTAATGTTATATGAAGATACTAAGTCATACTATTCACTATTTACTAATGCTCTATCTAATTTTGCGCAAATTCTAGCACCACCCTTCTGGTTGTTACACCAGGTGAAGTGTGTTCCATAGAATTTGGGTTCAGATAAGTTGTGATTGACTATAAATGAGTTGAAAAAAGTTCAGTTTTCTTACATGTTCCTCTCGCTTGACTACCTCCCTGATTTTCTGAAGCTTCACGGATTGTGTTGAAGTCCCCGATAATGATCCTTGGCGCCTTTATCCCAACTAATCACATTTGAGCTCCTTCCATACTTTCTTCTGTTTCTTCTAGGATTTGGCTATTGTATACGCATTGATACTAGCCAAACCTTTTTATTTTAATTGTCATTACAAGGTGAAGAACATACCTTTGATTGGGCAATTGGTGTTACCAATTCACCGCTCTTCCTCCATAAGATGATGATACCCCAGGTATCCCTCAGTGAGGATGGCCGCCTAATGCCGCCTCTTGTCGAACTTCCTGCAAAATCTAACAAGTCTTACGCCATCGGCCTGGTTTCTACTTTCTACTAAGCAACATAAATCTAAATGATTTTCTTGAATCAATAATTTGATCCGACTCACTGTATCCTTTCCCAAAATTCCTTTGCAATTCCAAATCAATAAATTCATTAAGAAAATAAGTTTTGGGGTGAGACCTGTCGAGAAAAAGGATATCTTCTAAAGTCCAGAAGTTCCCTTCCGACCCTTCTTAATGACCTTTCTAATGTCCAGAGCATCTCCCCTTCCTTGTTTATCCTTCCCTTTGTTTGGGGTGGCTTCTATTTCCATGCCTTCCTCTTCTCATATATCTTCTTCTTTTATGAACTCCATGTCCTCACCTCTGAGGACTCCTGTTACAGCAGTCACTAGGTAGGCATGATTTTGTGGTTCATGCTCCATTCCTAAGCCATTATCTTTATTTGAGTGAGATCCCTGGTTTTGATTTTCCCCTTTTATGTTATTTGTGAGTGAAGTCATCATCACCGTTGGTTTTATTGGTGGCTTATCCTCACCATCGGTTATATTTCCAATTGGGAAATACTCCAACGAATCGCTTTGTGGATGATCCATATCTATACGCTCCATGCGTCCACTTTTGGGTCTGTCAAGCACTGGTGATTTGGGTCGTTCCATGTGTCCACTCTTGGGCCTGTCATTATAATACCCTGATTTTTTTTCGACTTAAATAAATCACGAAAATAAGGTGGAATGATAGATTAAACAAGAAGAAAAGAAAAGAAGAAATGTAGAAATTAATACTAATTATTTATTTCATGAAGTAAAGGAGGTTTGGGATTTAATTGAAGAATAGGGGTTAAATTGCAAAATGTCAATTTGGGATGTTATAGGGGTTAAATTGCAAAATGTCAAAAAAATCCTCTTCTTAACCGCCAGATCATGTTTTCCAGGAAGTTCTTTCTCTTGTTAAATTACTATATTGCCCTCATCTCTTCTCAAAATCATTGCAATGTCCATGCCTCTCCTCTCTATAAATATACACTTCTTCTCCAACGATTAGAAAGCTCTTCTCTTCTCTCTTGCTCTCTTAATTTCTTCTTCATCCTCCAAATTCCATTGGTGAAGCCCTGCAGAAATCAAGAGTTCAAGAGTCTTCAAAGATCAAGACTAGTCTTCAAGTATTAAGTTTTCCTTTTAACAACTTTCTTTGATACTTATACATATAACCATCCATAACCATCCATAAGAATAAGTTATGAAGAGTTTTACAATGGTTTTTCATCTCTTACACACATAACCATCCATATAAAAGAGTTTTCCAATGTTTTGAAGAGTTTTACCAAGGTTTTTAATCTCCATAGAGGAACATAAATGTGTTTTAACAATCAATCATATTCCTACTGTATTTCTCTTTTCTGGAGCAGTAGACGAATTCTTTTTCATAAACTTTGTATACAAAGGTTGTAGATCATGATGTCTCCTTCGTGACTCCAAAGTTTCAGACTTTTTCATGAAAAATCCAGTTTTTAATGATTTTCCAAAGAGAGACTGCTGGTCTGTTTTTAGTGCAAGTTGTCTACTAGAAACAAGATCTTGTCATCTCTGTTCTGGAGTAATAGATGAATTATTTTTCAAAAACTTTGTGAACAAAGGTTGTATATCTGGATGTTTCCTTTATGCCTACAAAATTTCAGAAACTTTCATGACAAATACAATTTTTAATGATTTTTACAAAAAGGGCCTGCTGGATCTGTTCTTCTGCTGGAACCTGGACATGTCACCATATTTCTGGGGACCATCCAGTGATCTTTGGAACTGGATACAATAAGAAAGTTTTAGTAAAAGATGTTATCTACCACATACAAAAATTTCAGCATTTTTGGACATTTCCTCAGACTTGTGTTGAACTTTTACCAAGACTGATGCAGTTTTACGAACCTGCTGTGAATACGTTTTTTTTGACCTCTTAAATCTATTCATATTCACAAGATCCAAACCTGGAATGGTACTCAATGGTTATAAGTACATACCGGTAAATTTTCATGAATTTTAGGGTTAAAATCAATTTTTATATGGAATCTACAAAAAGACTACTGTAGCTTGAACAATCATGCTTTTAAACTATACGAGTGAATGAAAGATTTGAAACGACAATGACCTCACTTTTATTATGGCCGTAGAAAATCCACAAGGGGGTTGACAATAAGACAAGACAAAGATGAGCTAAGGTAAGGGATCCACTTTTTTGACGGGGTAAAGTTAACCCTTTTCTTGCAGTATTTTGATTTCTATGGGTTAACCTTGAAGCTTTTCCATGGTTGAATTCTTTATATGTGCTCTATGGCTATATTTTACGGCCTCCTTATGAACAAGAATATTTGCAATCCTTTATTTTTCTTTGGGATTCAATGCTTTATTTACGCTTTTTAAGTCCGGATAAATGTTATGTTGTGGGTGGGCCCGGAATTATCTGACCCTCCAATGCATTGGGTAAAGCATATCCCTGGAATTGGTAGACCCAGTGGATAACAAGTATGGTGTCATGGCGGTTAGCCCTGACACACTTATGAAAAGTAAGAATGAAGTCACGGCGGATAGCCTTGACAAGTTTTATAACATCCAGACTATTCATGATATCTTTTCACCTGTTTGATGCTTATGTTTGATGTTTAGTACCTCTATGACTTTGTTATTTCAATGACTCTACTTTCACAGTTCATGTTTTTACTCGTACAGTTCATGTTTACCTTACTGGGCTATTTCAGCTCACCCCTTTATTTCTTTGATTCCCATTTGGGTGAACTAGAAGTCTAAGGAGGAGAGTAGGCGTAATAGGACGCTTAGGTACACTCAAGACTTTAAGTTTATGTGTTTAGTATTTGCTTATGTATAAAAGGTTGTAATAATGTATATGGTGTCCTAAACTCCTAAACTCCTAAACTTTTGATATGATCTTGGGAGATGTAATAAAGTATGTAAGGATCATGTATGTTTACGTTATGTTTTTTGGATTAACGCACCCAATCTGGAGCTCCCCGATTTGGGGGCGTTACAGTCATGCACTGGAGTTATGGGACGCTCTTCGTTCACATCTTTTAATCCATTCTTGTCACATGCCTACTTCTTTGTGATGTGTCCCCCTCTCACAGTCGCATGGCAAAGCAACTTACTGCCTATAAATCGTCCTCTCATTACTTTCACGTGTCCCGCTTTACTTTCACGGTCTCCGAACGAACTATTGGGAGGCACTTGCGGTCCCTTCTCTGTCCATGTGCTCATCTTTACCGTCTGGTGTTCTCCAGTGTTCCCCTTTCCGATGATCTGGTGGTTCCTTCTGGCCGTCAACCAGTCATTCGTGTGTTGTGTTCCTCTACCCTTGCCTTGTCACCATCCGGCTGTCATCCAAGGACCGAAGCCCGGCTCGGTTTGGTCGTTCTCTAGCTTATCGCTTTTTGGTGGCATGCTTAGGTGTGTATCTATCTTCTATGCGGGAGCTCTGGCGTCCACAACCATGGCCTCCTTCCCCGGCGAGGTTGGTTGGCATAGCTCAGTTCCTCCTGCATAGCTCTTAGCTACAGCAATCTGGCATTTTTCAGCGCCCTGGCCGATTACTCCACACGTGTAACATATTACAAGTAATTTCTCGTATATAAGTGGGATGAAGAAGTTTTATAATGGAGTTCTCACCCAGATTCCTCTCTGCAGAGGTTTGGTGAGGTCGATCTCAACATATACTCGGGCAAATCGAGCACGATCTACCATAAGTGTGGTTACATCAACCTTCACCACTCATCCAAGCATGGCCCCGAGTGATTCTAGGCCTTCAACATCCTAGTACTAAGGGGTAGATTGTATAGCTGAACCCAGATAGTGGTTATAGATAGTTTCTCATAACATGCTTGGAAATCTGGTTTCCATTTCATTAAGTGGAGGATAATTCCATTGATCGACCATAGACCTTCCAACAGGATTGATTCCATCATCGTCTCCGATGAGCAACGGATGAAGAAGAACCCATTTGTCATGTCTACAACGGTAACATCTCCTATTTATTCCCACATCCTGCTACATTTGTCCCTGACTATCTCCAGGGGAGGTGGCTTCCCGAGAAACTTACCGTAGAGGCAACCTTTCATCTTCTCCTGCAATCGTTTGACTAGATTCGCATCCAGTATGATTGTTTCTTTTACATATACCATTAGCCTGTCTAGCACAAGTCCAAGCTTAACGATGAAGCCTTCCATCAGATCAGGGTTCCTCGATGGAACCACCTGTGCAAAGGATCTGCGGTTCTACAATCCGGGGGGGTGGGAGTTTACTTTGATGTTGCTGGCGGCCGGAGATCGCAGGCGTCTCAAGCTCTCTTGCTTTTCTTGGTCCTACCTTGATGGTTCACTTTTCACGTATATATTTTTACTTATTAAGTATTCAGTATAGGTGTGCGGACATGATCCATGAATGAGATTTTCAAATTGATTGTCATCTGATCAGAACACTAAAAGGTACAAATTTCTATATATGTTCCAAAAACGTATATATAAAACATTTTACTAATTAATATTGAATAGATTCATATTATGGGGCGTTTGGTTCGGGGGAATAGGATCATTCCCATTCTCCCATTTGGCTGTCCAGATTCGGAATGAGCTGAGTATGGGAGAGCAATGAATGACTAGATGTGAGGGAATCACCATTCCGCCCAACCCAAATTGGTCGGAATGTTGATTCCCTCCTTATTAAGTTACGTTTTTGTCCCCTACTTTATATTCAATACTATTAATTAATGCAAACATGTTTATAATTAATTAATTAATTATATTCAATACTATTATAATGTAATTAAATATTTATTTTATGATAATTAATTAATTATAATGCTTAAATAATAATTAATTAATTACAATATTTTAAATAATAGTTACTTAAATATTTATTTTTAATAATTAATTATTTATAATGCTTAAATATTTTAAAAAATAGTTAGCATTTAACCCACCTCATTATTATATATATAACATCATTTATTTACATAAGGGACATAAAAATCATTTTATTATAATTTCTTCTTTTACTTCTCTCATTCTCAATACATTATCTTTTTAATCCATTCCAACCAAACACAGTTTTTATTCACATTCCGTCTCATTCTCATGTCGCCCCACTCCCACTCCATTTCCATTCCGTCCCACTCCATGAACCAAACACCCACTATAATAAATAAACACATTGAGTGGTGGAGTTTCCGGTGAGAAGTGATATGAGAATCAAATGATTGGTAGAGTTAACACAAGTCTCGACAGAGACTCTGTTGAGTAATAGGACTCTATCTATTCTTTTTAATAGAATAAGAGTTAAATTCCTATTCCTTTTCATCCCTCACATCAAACCATTTTTTATTTTATAATATAAACAGCAAATCATTAAGAAATTAAGGATGTGCATAAATCTTGGTGGAGCAGACATAAGAGCAAGCCCACACATATGTGGGTGCTAGGATCACCCACCACAACCATGGCTTATATTCTTAGAAATATACCATCACCTATGAATCAAACTCGAGATCTCTTAGTCATTAAAGTGCTACGAGAATCTGAGATACCAATAAAGCAGTGCGTTGGTCTCACATCAAACCAGTGAAAAGCATACTGCGTGAGACATGGTTTGAACAGAAGATGGGCTAGCCAAATTTTTTATTTTTAAATAAAATTTTAACTACAATAATATATTTCAAAAATATAACTTGTCTAAGATTAAATATATAAAACGAAAAATATTAATAAAAGAACATGATGCCACATTCCAACATAACACCTCCATGTGAAACCCCATGATTCTCCACAACTGTATAATAATAATAATAAATAATAATTCAGAAATTTAATATTTGTATTGGAAAAAATCCTAATATCTTATCTCTTCACACACATACAAATGCACATAAAAAGGAAAAAGAAAAAAAAAAGAAAAAGATAGAATTACATATAGGATGAGGGAGGCTCCATGCACGTGATCAGCTGGGTTTCTCAGCCGGCCGACGGAGTGATGTGGGGCATTCCGGGAATGAACGATAATTCTCAAAACACCTCAATCTCGAAGAAGAGATCGAGATTGATCTAGAAGAATAGGAACAAAATGAGAAGAAAATGTGGGAATAACAGAAACGAGGAAGGAGCGAGGGGCGGGGGAGACGAACCTGGAGGTAGGTGGAGGGTTGTGGAAGTAGTAAGGGAAGTAGGGCAAGATCGGGTTCGGCGGCGGCGGTGCTCTGAAGTAGATGCTCCCACCTCCGTCTCCGCCGCCGCCGGAATAGGGAGGTGGTGGGGAGGCGTAAGAGAATGATCCGGATCCGGGAGCAGATCCCGATGGCGGAGGCGGGGACGAGTAGGAGCTCGATATCGGAGGAGGCGGGCAGCTGGATGATGAGGTGGCGGGCTGTGGCGGCGGCGGCGGCGGCGGAGGAGGAGGAGAGAGAGGTTGGCAGGGGTTGTCGCAAGAGGAGCACATTGTGCACTCGTCTCTCCGCGTGGCCATCGATAAAGAAGACGAAGGGTGTGCTGCGATGGAGAGGAGGAGAAGGATGAGGGGAAACGTCATCAAGGAGTGAGGAACAGAGAGCGAGCTCGATTGGGAGCCGAGAGGAATGGACCATGGAGAGGAGAGCGAGAGATCCGGTTTATTTAAAGAGGTTCCGTTTTTTGCTTAATCGAACGTGATGAAAAGAGGGGCTGCGATTAGAGGAGTGTGCCACGTGTTGAAGCCGTGGTCGGTGCAGCACGGCGATAAAAAAATAAAATAAAATAAAATAAAATAAAATAAAACTAGTATTTTAATTTTTAAAAGAGAAAAATATTCTTCTAAAATGACTTATATTTATTTAATAATTGGAAAACTCCTTTTGGAGAATTAGATGCTATTCTCATCATCTGAACGTGGACTGTTTTAAGTAGAGCAGCTTTATTGTGGCCCATTAGATCCAATTTTAATATATTTTGGATTTGTTTATGGAGTTAATTAGATGGCTTAAATTGCTAAATCTTCATAAATACCCCTAAGTTGGTATCTTCTTGTGGGCTATAATAGATTGAAATAAATTAAAATAGAAAAATTATATTAATAACAATAATTTTAAATTAATCCAGGATATTAAATATTAAATCCAAAATATTTATTGAATTAATTTAATCCTTACTAGTTAAAACAATTTTTTAATATTTAAAATAACATACAACTATATTTAATATATAATAAAAATATAACCATCTATTTCACTTACAATAGATGGCCAAAACAAAATATGTTAATTTCTTATTCAGGAAAACTTGTTTTAGTTTTTTATACAACTTGGAAAATACATGAAGTTATAGGGGAAGTTGGAAGCCCGGATATTCTTCAAGAAACAAGAGACATTATAGGAGATTAATCACTAGAGTATATATCAGTCCAGAGGACGTATGAAGATATCTCCAGATAGGAAGAAACATAGTGGAGGTAATGCTTCAGAATTGCATGGCTAAGAAAAGGGGACACAACACTAAATTCTTCTGCATCATGACAAACCAGAGTAGATTTAGAAATTGGATGCATAAAATAGAATATTAGGGGAACACTCTAACAACAAAGGAAGAAATATCAACTGCCACAATTGCTCACTTCAAAGAACAATCACGAGAGGTATGATACTCCCCCAGCTGGAGTCAAATATTTTCCCACAAACCATGCATAGATCTGGAATATCTGGAGGAGCCATTCAACGAAGGGGAAATCAGACAGACGATCAAATAGCTAAACCCTCACAAGGCCCCGTGCCTCAATGACTTCTCCATGTCAATCTACCAACAAGGCTGTGAATTTATGAAGGGTACAACATTCTGCAACTCTTCACCGGTTTCCACAATGGCCGAGTTTAGCTGGAAAGGCTAAATTGGCCACACATCCTTCTCATTCCCAAAACAGAAACACTAGTAGAAATTAAGGATTATTGGCCAATAAGTCTCATAAACTACTCAATGAAGATCATGAGAAAAGTGCTGGCAAATAGACTACGATCGGTAATCAATAAGCTCATCGATGAATTGCAAGTAGGGCTAGCTAACAATCAAACTGTTCGCGAGCAACTCGAGTTCGGTTCGATATTGGCTCGAGTTCGGTTTGATTATTTTAATAACAAACTGAACTTGAACTCAAATTTCAGCTCGAAAAATAAGTGAGTCGAACTCAAGCCAGAGTCATCTCGTTTGAGTTCGGTTCGAAGTTCAAATAAATAATATATATATATATATATATATATATATATATATATATATATATATACTATGTTGTCAGTCTTATCACTGTGCAAGTGCGGTCGCCTCTTTTTGGCCCACTTGCACAGTGTTTTGAGGAAATCCAACCGTACGGATGGAAAGAACATCGAAAAATAAACTAGCATGTCAATTTTCATAAAATTTGGGAACTTGTAGGGTCTTCATCTTAACGGGTGAAATTTTGAACCAGTAAGATTTTTATAAATTTTCACCAAGTTAAGACTTAAGACAAAGCTTCCTAAATTGTATTTAAAATCGACATCGCTAAATTATTTTTTAACAATGTTCTTTCCATCCATATATAATTGTAAATCCTTCAAACACGTCTCCAGTGACCAAATGGTAGTGGCTGCAAATGAATAAATGCTTCTCACACCTTTACCCTATTATATATATATATATATATATATATATATATATATATATAATTTAATATAAATATATTATAGTCTGGTTTGATGTGACATAAATATAATAATATAATATATAAATTTAACAGTATATATTATATTATATTATATTGTTAAATTTATATTACATCAAATCAAACCAGAATAAAAAAAAATATATAAGATTATATATGTGTGTCAGTGACTGTGTGTCAGTGTGTGTGTGCAGAACACAACAGAAGCAACTCATTTAGTCCCACATCGGAGAGGAACGGAAGTGGAGGCTGTCAACATCCTATATAATTCGATGCTGAGCCCTCCCAAGATGTTCACACATCTGCCGGGTGACTGGTTCACCGGTTCAACGGAAGTGGATTTCGCCTGTTCGAGCCTACCTAAAAATTTTATTATAATTTTAAAATTATTATTTAATTTAGGACTCGAACTCGAACTTCAATAATAATATTGAGCTGATCTTGAATCTAAACATTTCGCGCTTTTTCGAACTCGAGCCTAATTCGAATTATAAGCATTCGAGCCGAACTCGCGAACTCGCATTGGGCGTTCAAGTTCGGCTCGTTTTCAACCCTAATTGCAAGTGACCTTTATGGCGATCCCATAAAAGAATTAATTCATAAAATGAAAATCGACCACCAAGATGGGTTATTATTTAAAGTCGACTTCGATAATGAATTTGACATGGTTGATTGAGACTTCCTGATGAAGGTTCCCAACGCATGTGGATTCACTCCCAAGTGAGTCTTATGGATTAGGGAAATACTCAAAACATCAAAATTAAAAAAAAAAAATCCTCATCAATGGAGCACCCAAAGGATATGTGAGACACTAAAGAGGTCTAAATAAGGGAGACCCCCTAACCACCCTGTGGGATCGAAAATAAGCGCCTGGCGTCGTGTGACACCAGACGATATATCGAAGCACAAATATCATTTTAGTTTGTTTGTGGGTTCTTTTATTCCTAATAGAGGCAAGCCTCTATTATTAATTACCACAGACAAAGTCGTGAGAACCTCCGATTAAGGGCAAAAGAACAAGTAGAGGCAATGAAAAATAAAATTTATTACAGAACTTGACAGTTTATTACATATGAATATCATCATGGGTATGTGAATATATATTCTTATTTTTATTTATTTATTTATTTATTTATTTATTTATTTTTTATTTTTACGACGCCGCCTTGTATGCCTTGCCGCCGCCTTTGAATTCGAGCCGCTATACCGACGCCTCGAGATATGTGCTTTATCGTCGGTTTGATATTTGCACCATTTTGTATTTTAGCCGCCTTAATATGCGTGCTCCACCGCCGCTTTGAGATTTGCATTTTTTTTTACTTTTAGGACCTGTATTTGACCATGAGTATTTCATCGCCGCCCAGAAATGTGTGCCGCTTTGAGGTTTATATTTTATCGCCCGCTTCAGGATGTATGTTCCATCATCATCACACTTGGATTTTGAATCTTTTTTTTTTTTTTTTATATATAGAAAGTGGGCCCAACCCATCTTTATTTTTGCATAATCTTCCTCAAGTGGGCCCAATTCTCTCTCTCCTTAGTATGTTTTTATCACCAGCCCTTCCTTCCAAATGGGCTCAGTTTTCCCTTCAAATGGGCCCATCTCCTTCTCTTTATTCTCAACTCATCATCCATGTGTTTTTTTTAAAATGAGTGAGTTTTGACTTATGTGAGCTGCAACCATAGCTTTGTTGATGCATACTTTTAGAATAAACCAACAACATTTTTCCATGGCTTAGTGTCTAGTATAATTCCATTCCATCATGAATTTCAATATTCACAAGTATGGTTAGATAAGCTTCCAGGCATATGAGTATTAAACTTTTCCACAGGGTCATGCATCAACTTTGAAGTTCATCCTTTTGGCTATTTTTTTTATGGAGATATTTTTACATATTATCAATGATATGGCTTTAGAATACAATCATCACTCCCACGTGGCCAAGTATCAACCAGAATTTGGAATAGGTGTCCCACACAATTTGATATTTAACATAATCTTATAATTCATTTCATCAGAATGTTTGACTTTATCAACCAATTTTTTTCCTTACATAAATTTGAGATAGAGGAATATATTGTTAGCAATCAGCTCCATCTTTATCCAGAAATTATCCAAATGCTCTTCTAATTGCTTCCTCATTGCAGTAACTAAAAATGACCTTTGTAATGTCAAACCTACTTAGTACTCTCTTCCATTGAACAGAGCCATGTTTGCATTCCTTTTGGGCATTTCTTCAAACAGGTCATATGCACTTTAATCATTAACATAAAATCTTTGCCATGGAAAAATCCACACAATCCATTTTAACACATAGATCACCATAGTTATTGCTTCTAATTATCACCACAAAAGACTGACATCCCAAGTGAATTTGTAGGAATTTACACATCCCATGGGCAGACAGAAAAGGAGAAACAATCATCTCTTTGGCAACTCATTATGGCTAACACCTTGGACAGTAACTTTTAAACATTGTTTCAAACACCCACTTAGCATCTCCCTTGTCACCTTCCACTTCCTTCTTCATATCCTCAGTTTCTTCCATCAGCATCTTTAACTTTTGCCATCCGAATATCTTCGGTTTCCTTGACATCCCTGCCTTCTTCCAAAATGACTTGAGTGTATGGTGAAAGCCAGGGTTCAACAAACAACATGGACGTTTTCAAAGCTCATAGACAATGATTGCCTTTGCCATTGACACATTCCCACAAAATTCTGATTCCATGGCATTTCATATAGATTTTAATATGAATAACTCTGCACCTCATTCATTCCAATAATTTCGGCCAAGACAATGGAGTATATATATGATCCCAATGTGCTTTTGAAACCCTTTTGGTCCACCGCTGACTGTTGTTGTCACTATGATGAAGATGGAATTGTTGCTGTGCCGCTGCTACACTGTGATGCTGAAGAAGCCGTATTGCTGCCGCTGTTTTGTGCTGTTTTTTTTTTATACTGTTGCTATGCAATTTGAGGTGTTGATGACACAGATGAAAGAGCTATTGCTGCCACAAAAGACCAAGAACTTGAGATCGAAGGAAATTGGGAGATTATGAGAGCTGTTTAACAAAAGGTTGCTGCTAAATAAAGGATGCCGTGACGATGTTTGCTCCATTGAAGCCACGATTGTTGCTGTCACTTCTATGTTGCTGCGAGGGAGTTGCTGCAAAAGAAGTCACCAATCGGATGAGTTGAGGTTAACATTTGAAGCAACTTAAGTTGATGGAGTTGATGAAAATCGTTAGAAGCTGCTGCTCTAATAAAGAAAGAGTCAACACCACAGGCATCAATAGCACGACGGCGGATCAGCTGGGACTTGGGTAGATCTGCGACGGTGAGGGGGTTATGAAGCAAATCAATGGCGATGAAATGGAGGGCTTTCGCAGCATCAGGCTTCAACGGCAGAGAGCAACAGGCAGAGCTTCTGCAACGACTTGGGCTGGGAGGCTTCAACGGCGGCTGGAGGTTGGCAGCAGTCTTCAGAGGCGGCTATAGGATCTCTGGGAGCCTTATCAGCAGGCGGCGGTGCTTCAACAACATCAGGGACTTGATGGAGCGGAGGTGATGAAGACGCAGCGGTGCTTCAGCGATTTGGTGGAGGAGCGGAGGAGCAGCCAGATTTCAGATGCAGCTTGGGTGGCATCATCGGGCTCGAGCAGCGGCTTGGGCGACGGCTGGAGACTTTCACGGCGGTGCAGAAGGCTTCAACAGCGACTAGTGGTCCTCTGAAGCGGATCAGCAACGATCGGTGCTCGGTGGCGGCGAAGGGATGCTTGGGCGAACTTTTAGGCGGATTGGTGGCGGAGAGGCGGGACGGTGCAGATCCGGTGTAGTGGCGGCAGGCAATCTTTGAGATCGGGGAGGGAGCAAGAGATGGGGTTGGGTCGTGGGCTATCGACGGCTCCTTCTCCGAGGGCAAATCGGGGCCATGTGCAGGCGGTGCTGATGTGAAGAGGGAGAGGGATTTTTTATTTTATTTTATTTTTATTTTCTTATATAATATATAATATATATATCGCACACTTTTTTTTTTTATTCTATCTGCTTATGACTCCCATCATCCTCACACTCCCTCAGATCTAGATTTACTTATGTCCCCTGATTCTCCAATACGAACAAAAATAAAACGGGAGGGGTTCTAAGGCTTTATATTATATATAAAATAATAATAAAATTTCACCTTCTTTGTCTGGTGGATAATGGCGAGCTTCTTCAAAGAGACAATGAGTTTCTCTTGACCAAAAGCAATTTTTCTGACAAAATTTCTCTCCCTCTTCCCCTTTGTTTGTCTTGCCTCCTCGTTTTTAAAAACTCTCTCATCCTTATCCCCACCACGAGAAATCCCCCGAGGAATCACAACTCCATAACGAGTAGATAAGACCAAATCAAAATTTAATTAAATTCTAAAATTTAAAATTTAATTAATTCTTTTTTTTTATTAAAAGGCAAATTTTGCCTCAGGATTCGTGCTTGGGTGCCTCGGGATTTGTATTCGGCATTCGGGATTTGTATTATTTTATTTTATTTTATTTTATTATTATTATATATATTTTCTTTGAAATACCTCGAGATATGTTCTCGGGCTATTTTTTTTTTGAAATTTAGGATCGCCTCGGGATTTGTGTTTGGGCTATCCTGAAATTCGGGATTGCCTCGAGATATGTTCTCGGGGGCAATTTTGTAATTTGCATTTGCCTCGAGATATGTGTTCTCGGGCCATCTTGGGATTCGTGCCTTGGGTCCGCCTCGAGATTTGCACTCTTGGCCCAAGATACAATCAATTTATCTCATAAGAGATTTTATATTAAATTTTATTTATTTATCATGAATATCCTAAATATAAGATTAGGATATATTAAAATTTAAAATTTTATCAGACATTTATCATATATTTTTGATATAAACAAATGCCCCCTTCCTACTTTTCTCACGAAATCTATTGAGTGAGAGAAGTAGGAATCCCCCAATCCTTCTTTTGTCATGGCCAATATCTCTTAACCTTTTTGGGATGTGGCCCAAATTGCAATGAGGTCCCTCAAGGTCAAGTCTTCATGCGCCACACTCCTATCTTTGACTCTGAAGCCGAGCCCGCAATCAGATATGAAGGAGAAGAGCAATCAGAGTGGGTGAAGCGCTATCCAAATCATATGGCTATTGCTAAATTGCACACAAATCGTTGGTTTGAAGACGGCTTGACCGATGCAATTTGTCTCAAACTGAAGGAGAAGTAAAGGATTTGAGGACGTTCCAAATCCTCGGATCTAAAATCATTAACCACCATCCGGGATGGAGGGGTAAGGAGCCTGTCCAAACTAGTTTAATTGATCTTCCGTATTATGCAGAGTGGGCCAAGCACATAGTCAATAACTACTCCAAGGAGTTATCTCAAGGCGAGAGTTGGTGGTAGGGATTGTGGCTTCGATCGGCCCTATGACTTTGACTTGAACTTTTATAAAGCATTAGTAGAACTATGGTGTCCCGAAACTAATACTTTCCACTTCTTGCATGGAGAAGTTGGGATTTCATTATGGGATATCAAGGAATTGGGAGGACTTCCAATTACCGGAGACATCTATGATGAAGTCGTACCTCCTAACGACACAATCTGCCGAAGGTATGATCCTGAATTTTCTGTTTTGAGAAATCTTTTCGACATCTTTCAGTGGCTCTCAAGGCGAAGTGCTGGCCAAGATGTATCTTTTGAGGATTGGGTGGAGTTTTTTAAGAAGTCAAGACTTAGTTCCCGGCATGGGTCGACTTCTAATCCCCCTCCAAAGCCCGTTTCCAAAGCAGATTTAGTTGCTTTTATAGCTCTTTGGATCTGCTTTTTTATTATGCCGGGTAATTGCAAGGTGATTAGACTGGGGGTTTTTATGATGGCATGCAACATCGCGCATGGAAGGAAATTAGCTTTTGCCCCCGCAGTGCTGGCGCGCTTGTACTTGGGCTTAAATGCCATGGTCAATCACAGGAGAGGGCCTGGATCTTCTACCACAGTATTCCCTGTTCACTTTTTGTATACTTGGGCTGGTTATTATTTCCGGAGCATATATCTTAAGAGGAAGATAGATGATAATACTTTGAGTATCCCTGGGTTGCTGAGAATACCAAAGATGTTGCAATTTATGAACGCCAGCAACTCCATTTATCCATCCCTGTGAGTGTGAGGAAATTCATCCGACATAAAGACAATTTCATATCCCGCCCTTTCTCGCTCATGCATCATAATGACGAGGTAGTCGCGAGATTCAGGATATCCATTTGGGCCCAAGTATTGGATTCATATACCATGGAATATGTGATGAATCTTCGTTGTGGAGTCCTTCCGCCTTTAATGCAGGAGATCTCTTTGCGGAGCCTTACAATCCGCATCGATTTGGGCGCCAGTTTGGATACGATCAACATACATCGGCGTATATTGATGTTCCCCGGAGGGCTCCTTCCCTCGGTATTCTTGCGGGTTATTGGCTTCATCTTTCTCGCCAGAAGACGTCTAGCTCATTCTACATCCCTGAGCATGACAGAGAGGGGAGACTTATACTTGTCTATGCACAGAAATGGTTGAGGACTGTTGAAGCCTTTTTCCATCAGGACTATTCATCTTTGATTCAGGATGACTTCAGAGACAGGAGAATTATTAATAGGGGGCGAGGGCAATCTTCAAAGGGCTACAGATTTATCAACGAGAGCATATTCATTGATCATACTGACCCTGCTGTTGACCCAGTTGTTCCAGCAAAGCGGCAAAGAACTGAAGGTATGTCAACTTTATTTATTTATTTATTTATTTATTTATTTATTATTATTATTTATTATTATTATTTTTTTTTTTGAAAATTGAAAGTTTTGCTTTTCTTAATAAGCTTTTTCCAGTTTTTTTTTTTTGTTTTTTGTTTTTTGTTTTTTTTGAAAACTGAAATTCTGCAGATTTTCTTCTTCTTCAGGATTTTGTCTTCAGAATTCCGTTTTTTTTTTTTTTTTTTTTTCAAAGTCTGAGTTTGACTCAAAATTTGAATCTTTATTTGACTTGAAGGCTGAATTTTAATTGTAAAATTCAGAAATTTTTATTTGATTCAAAATCTTACTCTTTATTTGACTCAAAATGTTTGGTCACCAGGCATACAGATTCGTGACACCCCATTGGACAATGTCAGGGTTACTCACAATCCTCCAAGGATCGATGATATTCCTCCATCAGGTCTAGGGATGCTTCTGGACCCTCACGTTGGTAAGAAATATCTTTTTTTTTTTTTGCTTTCTCTTTCTCTTTCATCCATACATTTTTGATGAACTTGATAACATCTTATTTCCAGATCAAGTAAACCCACAAAGCTTAAATGTCGGTACCGAGGAGAACGTTGGAGTCGGCGAAAATGTTGGGGTGGGAGAAAACATTGGAGTAGAGGAAAATGTTGGGGTTGAGGAAGCTCTTCCCAATCCACCACAAGGTATTATAATAATAATTATTATTATTATTATTATTATTATTTTTTTTGCACCTTATTTATTTTCAAATTTTGTTAGGGGATATACCGGTTGCCTTGGAAAATGAGCCACCGCAGAACCCGCCAATTATCCAAGAAGGTTTTTTTTTTTTTACCACAAATAATGAATTTTTTTGAATTCCAGCTATTGAAGAGGATGAAAGTACTTCATCTTTTAATCAAATTCCTTCTGCAAATTTTATAAGAGATGCCCCCTCTTCAATGGAAAAATTGGAGAGTGATGGCGGCAATGCTGATGTTGAGAGTGCACCTCGGGATGGTGGAAATGCTAACGTTGAAAGCCCACCTCATGATGGCGGTAACGTTGATGTTGACAACACATCTTCAGCAATGCAGAACAAAGGTGGTTTTTTTTTTCTTTTTTTTTTTTGCACGAATCAACGTGAATATATATGTATATATTTTTAGTTGTTCGAGAAGTTGCCAAGGACGTTCATACTCCCACGGAGGAATTGGAGAGTGGTGGCTCTAACGCCGACATTGGGATTGCAAATTTGCCAAAACAAGATCAAGGTTTTTTTTTTTTAAGAGAGAGAAAGATATATGTTGACAACTTTTTCTTGAAATCCAGTTGCCGGAAGAAAAAGTGACTCTCCATCTTCGCGACAGACTCTTTCAAAAGGAATTGTTGGGGATGCTCCTCTTATGGAGAAATTGGGAGATGATGCCGTTAACACCGACACTGGATTTGCAACTTCACCAAAGCAAGACCAAGGTTTTTTTTTTTTTTTTTTTTTTTGGAGATATGAATACTGATAGGTCTTTCTTTTTCTTTCTTTTCTTTTTAGTTGCCCAAAAAGGTGACGACCCTTTATCTCTGAGAGAAAGTCCTTCAAAGAATATTGGTGAAGATACTCCTATCCCTGTGGAAAAGTTGGGAGATAATGGTGTTGATGCCGATGCCGGACAAAAGCAAGACCAAGGTGGTTTTTTTTTGATTTTTTTTTTGATTTTTTTTTTTGATTTTTGATTTTTGATTTTATTTTTTTTTTTTGAATTTCAAATTTTATTTGTGTATTCTCTTTGTAGGTTCAAAGAATATACCAAATGTGGTGTTACGCCTGCGAGACGAGATGATCAACAATATCAAGTCCCTCAACTATCACAACTACCAAAGCATTATCAATAAAGTAAAGGAGTCAAAATCACTCTTTGAACCTTTCAACATTGATTTGACCAGTCTAGAGCCTTTCATAGAAAGAGTAGCTCGATGTGCAACCTACGCCAAAGAAGCTTCAGAGGACCCCAGCGTACAAGCTCATATCCGTACTCAACGAGCCAAGGAGTGTGTGCATGAAAGGACTTTGGCACTTGAGCGTCTTAGCAAACGCAGGATGGATTGGGCTAATGACATAAATACAGATAAAGAGGAGTATCAAAAACTTGCTGAGAGGGAACATCAACTTCAGGCCGAGCTCTGTGAGATTCAAGGTACAAAGAAGGCTTTGGGTGAAAAGATAGCGGCTTCAACTGGCTTCTTTGAAGCTTCCGAAGACACACAAGCGAATCTTCAAGTTGCGTTGGATGAGGCAAAGGCACAGCTTACCGAGGATCAAGGGGATCATTCAGATACTCATCTCATAGCTATTTTCACCAAGTGGCTTGATGAGTTGGAGGAAGCAAAAGAATCATTGTTGAAATTTGCTGGGCATTAAAGAGTCTTTCTCCTTTCTTTCTTAGTTTGCTTTCCTAGTTTGTTTATGCTTTGGTAGTTGATTTTGAGACATTGGTTATGAACATTTGACTTTAATAAATTCTAGTTCTTTTCTTTTCTTTCTCTTCTTCTTCTTTTTTTTTTTGTTTTGTTTTTTTTGTTTTTTTTTGATTTTTTTTGATTTTTGATTTTTGATTTTTTGATCTTTTTTTTTTTGTTGAAAAATTAAGGGGTCGATGTGTTTGCCTCAAGAAGCATATTTAATCGTGCATGACCGATTTGCCCCCAACTAGGAGCCGGACGTTCCATCGTAGACAAACACATGCCTCTTCATTTCATTGAATGAACTTAATACAAAAGTACATAAAATTAATGTTTTGCCTCGGGAAGTACATTTAATTGTACATGACTAGTCTACCCCAATAAGGGACCAGACGTTCCGTCATAGGCATACATTTTTTTTTACATTAAGCATAATATTTTTTTAGAAAACGACCGTTGATAGGTGGCATTGGTCTTTCTCCGTTAGCATCAATGAGCTGGTATGCGCCTCCTTCGTAGACAATCTCCACGACGTACGGACCTTCCCAGTTTGCTTTGAACTTGCCCCCAGCTCGCTTATTGGTGATGATAGGTCTTCTTAGGACAAGAACCATTTCTCCTTTGGTAAAAGTCCTAAACCGAGCCAATTTGTTGTAGGCCTGAGACATCTTGGCCCTGTAGACTTCGAGATTCTGTTGTGCTCCCAACCGTTTCTCGTCAAGAGAGTCCAACTCATCCAAGCGAAGCCGAATATTATCTTCATTTGAAATTTCATTTTGTACTGCCATTCTCAGTGAGGGTATCTGGATCTCGAGGGGTAAGACCGCTTCGGTTCCAAACACCAAAGAGTACGGCGTACATTGTGTTGGAGTCCTATAGGTGGTGCGGTAAGCCCACAGCATCTCCGGGAGTCTTTCATGCCAGTCCTTTTTATTCTTGGACACAGCTTTCTTCAATAGCTTTGAGAGGGTCTTGTTGAATGCTTCCGCCAACCCATTTGCTCTAGCATTATAGATGGAGGTATATCTCCAATCTATCTTATGGTGCTGCGCAAATCTCCCAATTTTGAAGCTTCTGAATGCAGGGCCGTTATCTGAGATGATTCTCCTTGGAGTCCCAAATCTGTATAGGATGTTCTCCCTGAAGAACTTGATGACATTTTCAGTCTTGACTTCTCTCAGTGGAATTGCTTCTGCCCACCTGGAGAAGTAGTCTGTTGCAGCCAATATGAACCGATGCCCCAAAGATAATGGTGGTTCGATAGGACCGACTACATCCGTTCCCCATATCTCAAAGGGCCATGAAGAGACTGTGGGGTGTAGAAGGTTTGGGTGTTGGTGAATGAAGTCACCATGTATTTGGCATAGATGGCATCTTTTGGCATAATTGATGCAATCTCCAACCATAGTTGGCCAGTAATATCCCAAGCGCTTGATCTTGAGTCGCATCTTGGGTCCGGATTGGTGTGCACCGCATATCCCGGAGTGTACATCATGCATCACTTCTTGGATTTCTTCAAGTGAGAGACATCGCAGGAGTAATTGATCGTATGACCTGCGGTATAATATGCCATTTATGAGGGTGAGTCTTAAGGCTCTTCGCTTTATCTGAAGACCTTTTGATTTATCCTCTGGGAGTTTACCATATTTCAAATATTCTATAAGCCGTTGTCTCCAATCTTCCTCTGGCATTTCGAGGGTGAAGACTTCCGCTTTGCCCCCAGTACTTTCCTCTTCGACATCATCAAGGATCGTACTTATGGGCCTTCTATTTCTTATGGTTATATGGATTTCTTCATAATCTGGATTCGCCAACTCCTTTGCAACTTTCGCCAAAGAATCAGCTTCTCCATTTTCTGATCTTAAAACCCTCCTCAACTGCACTTGGGGGATTTTCGTCATCAGATCTTTGACCTTCTTGTGATATTTAAGAAGTTCGGGTTTGTATATCTTGTAGTCTCCTTCGACTTGCTTGATAATGAGTTGTGAGTCTCCAAATATATGTATGTGTTGGATCCCCATCTTGATTGCCAGTTCCAAACCAGCTATGAGAGCTTCATATTCTGCCTCATTGTTTGTGCATGGCTCCGTAAGGGAGAGTGCATATCTGAGAATTCCCCCTTCTGGTGTGACGAACACAAGCCCTATCCCAGCTTTGATTTGCGGAATCGTGGACCTGAGTGCCGGCTTTATAGATGACGCTCCATCAAAGTATAGTCGCCACCTTGCTTCTTCCACTGTTAATGTCTCTTCATCGGGGAGATCATAATTGAGTGGTGAGTCATCGTGAGAGGATGTGCCGCTAGGAAGTCCGCCAACGCTTGCCCCTTAATAGCTTTCTCGAGTGTGTATGTTATGTCAAATTCCATCAGAATCGGCCACCACTTTGCGAAGTCTTCCGTAAGCAGCGGCCTCGCCATAAGATATTTGAGAGGATCTATTTTTGATATGAGTATGACTTTATGTGCTAGCAAGTAGTGCCTCAACTTCTTGACTGCAAACACTAGAGCTAGACAATGTTTTTCAATTGGGGTATATTTACTCTCAGCTCCTATCAACATTCTGCTGAGGTAATATAGTGCACTTTCCTTGCCATCTTCATTGTTCTGGGCCAACATAGCTCCCAATGACCCTTCCAATGCTGCAGTGTATAGAATCAACGGTTTTCCGGGGATTGGGGCCGCCAACACCGGTGGGCTTAGCAAGTACTGTTTGATGTCTTCAAAAGCTTTCTGGCATTCATCATCCCATTTGAATGGGGTGTTCTTCTTGACCAGCTTGGAGAAGGGCTTACACCTTCCAGAGAGGTTGGAGATGAATCTTCTGATATATGCCAAACGCCCCTGAAAGGACCGCAGCTGCTTCAATGTTTGAGGAGGTGGCATTTCCAAAATTGCTTTTATCTTGGAAGGGTCTATCTCTATTCCCCGGTGCCGTACTATGAAGCCCAGAAACTTCCCTGAAAGGACTCCAAAAGCGCATTTCATGGGGTTCATTTTCAACTTGTATTCTCTGAGGCGTGTGAAAACTGTCCTCAGATCATCAAGATGCTTGTCTTTGGAATTTGTTTTGACTACGAGATCGTCCACATAGCATTCGACAACTTTGTGAATCAGATCATCGAATATTCTGGTCATGGCCCTTTGATATGTTGCCCCCGCATTCTTCAGACCAAATGGCATTACTCAGAATAAAGATATGCCCATGGGTGTCCGGAAGGTCAGTATGCTTTTCATCATCACGGATGCATTTTGATTTGGTTGTATCCAGGTATCCGGCCCATAAAGGAGAACATCTCGCACTCGAGGTGTTATCGATCATGATCTCCATAACCGTAGGGGAAAATCATCTTTGGGACATGCTTTGTTCAAGTCTCTCAAATCTACGCATATCCGTATACGCCCATTCTTCTTTTCACTGCACTATGCTAGCTACCCGGTCGGGGTATTTCTCTTCTCTGATGAAATTTGCTTCAATCAGCTTCTTTGTTTCTTCTATCACCCTTTCTTCAAGGTCAAATTTCATCTTTCTTGGTGCTTGCTTGGTTGGCACGGGGTCGATAGCTAACTTATGAATGGCCACCTCATTGTCCAACCCTGGCATTTCATTATAATTATAGGCAAAACAGTCGATATGCTCCTTTAAAAGGGCCATGAAGGATGCTTTTTCTTCTTCTAACAATTGTGCGCTTAGGAAGGTTGGTCTCGGGTCTTCATCGCTTCCCAAGTTGACTTCAACTAGCTCGTCAATTGTCGCTTGCCCCCCGTCTTTTAGCTCGAGTGGCGCACTTTTTATTTTAATTTCTTCTTCTTCCTCCTGGGACGTTGTCATATAACATGAGTGCCTGGAAGGTTCGAAGTAGCCTATCCCTTTCTTATCCACATGCGCAGGGTTCCACAGCCGACGAAAGCTCTGATATGACTTCCTCGACCATTTGATCTTGCCCCCATACCTCTCAACTATTGTCTTGAGCTTGTTGGGATAATGGTTGTGGAAGTTTATGGGTTGAGTTTCATCATCTTCTAAGTCTTCAATATTTATCATATCATCTTCTGAAATCTCATTGCTTTTGGCTTCATAGAAGAGGATGCCTCTTTCCTTTCTATGCCGAGCCGGGACATAGAATGTCTTCAACTGCTCAACGGTATTAACACTCAGATCATCCAAGGATTTATAGAGCCCATCAGGAATCCTTGTGATATGGAATGCGCTTTCTTGGGCAGACCCTTTAGCTTGTCTTCTGCTTTGGTGTGTGTCTTCATCACTTTCATCTTCTGAGGACTCGGTGTCACTACCAAAGTGAGGCAATATTGAAGCTTTCCCTTTGGAGACAGGAGTAGACTTGGGTATCTTTGCCAGAGACTCTACCTTTGGGCCTGGGAATTTGACCCCTTTGGATGGCTTGAGGTAGTATCTCGCATCTTCATAGTGGACTTCATGGATGCCGAAGGGTTGAATTTCTCCATCAATCCTGAATTCTTCCCCATCCACCATGTATTTCACACACTGATGAAGTGTTGAAGGAACCATTTGATTTTCATGGATCCATGACCTTCCTAAGAGGGCTTTGTGTATGAGGCATCCGCAAGGCTAATCGTCGATCATGAAACTTCACATCAGATGTCTTCTTTCCAAATTTAATTGGGAGAGTGATGGACCCCAATGCTTTTTGGCTATGCTGGTTGAAGCCCTGAATGATGATCTTCTCCTGAGATAAGTGGCATATTTCGAGAGCCAATGGCCGGAGAGTGTTGAGGGTCATTAGGTTCACCGAGGACCCTAGGTCAATTAAGACTCGGTTGATTCTCATCCCATCACAATAACTCACACACATATAATGGTTACATTTGTGTTCTCAGTAGTCCCAAGCAACAGATCTTCATCCGTGAAGGATACTGAGGGCGCATGAAATGCGCATAAAGCTTCTTTTCTTCATGTTAACTTCAAAGAAAGTAAGCCCTGGTACTCCTCGTGGTTTTGTAGAGCATGTATTAGAGACTCCCCGACTTCACCGACATCATCACAAGGTCAGACATACACGTGAGAAGTCGCGAGACTTTCTTCAAGTGTGCCAAAATATTATAATTCGGCTTCTTTGAAGGTTTCTTTGGTGAGATGGCTCTTTCTTCAATCATCTTTCCTTTGTTTTTATCATTAGAGCTGGATGCCTGTCTTGGCTGAAGTACTTTCCCAGCTCTGAGTTGCATCTGATGCATATGGTATGGCATTTCATCTTCTTCATCTGGGAAATTTAATTCCTCCTCAGAATCTTCTTGAGAAGTTATGGCCCGGCATTCGCCTTTTTCCTCAAAATAGTCATCAGTAAGTGTCAAATTTATCATGGAAATTTGTTTTTGTACCCATTTTTGAAAATTCTGGCACTCCTCTATAGTATGTCCCACGAGTCGGTGATATGGATGGAGTTAGGATGATCTATCCCGTGATGCATCAAGCGCGGCCTTTTAGGGTTAGGTAATTCCAATCCCATCTCCACGGCTTGATCAAAAAGCTCCTTTCTCTTACTCTTCTTAATCTTGATGTTTTGGAGAGCCGATTTCTCATTATCAGTTGCTGCTTTTGTTGGAGGCGGAGAATCCACGACCTCTGAAACAAAATTTTATCCTGATGCTTCTGGAGGGTATGTCCCCTCACTCCCCCACTCAAAGATCTTCAATATGTAAAATCATAGTAGTATTCTGCTAGTCACTCCTCTCACACCCTTTGAATGAATGCGGGAATTTCTTCAGCAAGCATAGCTTTCCTCAAGACCTTGTATTTTGGGGCCTTTGGGGTGTAATATGGTGTCTTGGGCTCTTCTGGTTGGTGTGGCTCCAAGAGTTTGGCGTTCACCTTCTTCACTCTCTCCTTAAATGCCATCTTCTTCTTCTGTTTTTTACTGATGTAGGGTCGGCCGTGACGATCATACGACTCTTCTGGCTCAGAGAAACTATCGTCATCAGAGTTATACAAAGGGTATCCTTCAGAAATTACCCTACAAGTTTCCACTTGCACATCTTCATCATCTTCTTTGACTAGTTCCCCTAGCAATTCTTCGACTTCTTCGGGAAAATAGTCTCTGAGAGTAATTAGGACCCTTTCTTTCTGCTCATATTCGTCGAGGGACTCAATATACTCTTCAATAATAGATTTTCTGCGCTTTGATTGTTCGCACTTCTGTTTCTTTTTCTTGTTCTTCTTCTTTGTTTGTTTTGTCAGGGGTCTTTTAGGAGGTTCTTGAGAACGTTTCCAAGCGATCCCTGGAAGCTCAGCCAACTTCTTCAACATTTTCATTGACTTTTTGGTTATAAATACTTCCCACAACTCTTCTGGAACAGCAGGAGGCCTGTCGTCTGTTGCTGATGGAAGTATTACTTTATTACCCACTACTATGACTTCCCCTTGGGATGACCCCTCTTGGTCTTGGGTGGTCACATAGCGGATATGCTCGGCTGGTTGCTCCAATAAAACATTCTTCGAGAGTGTAATCTTGCCCTCTCGATATTGTCGTTCAACCCAATCCTTGAAAACATAACAGTCTTCAATTGTGTGTCCCAACACTCTGTGGTATGGGCGTGAATCGGGATGATCCTTCTTGTTCTCGCTTCTTCCGGCCTTTGCATTCGTGCAATTGCGCACCTTCTTTCACAAAGATCTTTGAAGATCTTCAACACCTTATCTCTCACGAAAGAATACTTCTTATTCATCCTTTCTTTCAAAGAGGGAATAGGCTTTGATTCATTACTAGTGGCACCTAAAATTGGGCGCTTTAGCACCGCCTTCCCGCTTATGGGATTCCGCAACACCTTTTCCTTTGTCGATGTTGAAGGTAGAAAGCAGTGTATTTGACGCTTATACATCCTTTTTGGCTTTCTCTGTCATTCTTTGGAGCTTGAAAATTTGAGAATATCTTCGGACTTGTCCGTTCCAATTTCTTAGCTTGTGAAATCAACTCCTGGAATGTAGCAATACCGGATGTACTCAGGAAGGGTGCCATCTAACTATCAATATTCCCAAGCAGTAAACCCACCGCCTGTGGCTGATCAAGGGGTTGTTCACATTTGATGCTCAGGTTTCTCCATCTCATGATATAGTCTACCACTTTTCATCTTTATTTTGACGAGTGGCCGTGAGGTCGGCGATTGTGATTTTGTCACTTACGCCCCCAAACCGTACCCGAAATGCATCTTTCAACTGTTGCCATGTTTGAATCGACTCAGGTTGTAAGCTAGCATACCACTCGAAAGCTACCCTGTAGACTGCAAGTAAAACGCCTCGAGGAGAAGCGAGGGTTTTGCAGACTTGTATCTCCACACCGCCACCTGAAATGAGCCAAGTGTTGATCAGGGTTGCCAATCCCAGTGAACTGCTTGAACTTGGGTACATTGTATCCTTTAGGGTAGGGTACCAGGTCATGATAGCTGGGATAAGGTTTATCTCCATCAACCTTTATCTCCTTCCCTTTAGCTTGCCTCAATTCAGCTGCAACTATCTGTTGTATCTCCTCCCGAGTCATTGCAACCGACTGCTCTGGTATAGGGACATATGGGATTCCCTCTTGATCTCCTGGCCTAGGGATTCCTCTTATAGGAGCATATGAACTTCCCTCCTGCTCTACTGGCCTAGGAACTTCTCTTGGTGGTGAAGGGATTGTCCCTTGCTCTACCAGCCTAGGGGTTTCTCTTGGCTGTGGATTTGGACTTATCGGTCTTTGTGCCTTTTGGCTTTCCATTAAGGCAGCCATTTGTCTCTGCATTTTCACCATTGATTCCATCATAATTGTCATGTTTTCATTAAGCCATTGATATTCAGCTTCTCTATTCTCCATTTGCCGGAGTCCCTCCATTTGCTGGACTCTTCTCGTAATATCATCGCCATTATAAATAAAGGCAGGTTCATTCTCTACTTCTTCATTTGGAGGGTCTGCTTCCTTGTAATTCGTTGGCCTGCGAAATACTGGAAGGTTCCCTGTTCTCTGGCCCTCATGTGGCATTTGGCTTGAACCTTCTTCTCCAACTCCACTGTGAGAGTCTGTGGCCCTTCTACGAGACCTTGTGAATACCCCTGGTTGTTCTGGTTTGGGTGCTAGATCCCCTCGGGCTTCAGTAACCATTCGGACTGTATGTACTTCCACGTCCATATCAGACATTTCTTCATCCTTCATCTCTCTCCTCCACTGAAACTTCGAGCGGGAGGTCTTAACTTGATTCCCGCGAGAAGCTATCCAGATCAAACACCCGTCTTTCTTGTATTGAGTATTAGCCGCTTCTTCTTTTGGTAGAACTCCCTCTGCCATCTTCTCCATCTGCAGCTTCTTTGACGACGTGTAAGTCTTGTAGAGGTTCTTGTTAAAGGAATCCTTTTGGTGAGACTTTGGGGGCCTACCGCCTTTATTTTCATTCGGCTGAGGCCGCAACTCTGCAGTAGTTGAGTTCTTCTCCACCAGCTTGAGTGGTTCAAATGAGTTATTGAAAGAACCCATTCGTTATAAGTGTCTCAGGTTTTGGAAAGACACAAAATCCGATTCGCTTTGGAATCTTGACTTTCCTTGGTGTAGTCTTGAGAACACACTCTTCTTCCCCAGGTGTATCCTCATCGATCGGGAATATCCCACTCTCCCGATCCCTTTGTGGCGCATGAAGGTGGGTTCATCATCATCATCGTTCAAAGAGACTACCCTCTTGGGATGTGACAGTCTCTTGAAAGCAGATATTCTTGATGGTTCCTCATCAGCAATGTCTTCGCTGGTCTTTGGGACAATCACATTTGGGCGACGACCCCTGGATGGTAGGCGAGGAACAGTTAGGTTCTCCTCCGTTGGTGAAGTCTTCCTTACGAACTCCACAGATCAGAAATTGTGCGAAATCTTAGTTCGGCTCCGGCGACTCTAGTCTTTGAAGGGCGCGATTAGGCGGTGGACTTGACTCCCTCTCAGGAAAATGGTGAGCTTTGGGCTTCCTGCAGCTTGAGCTCTTGAATGCCATTTCGTTCTACAATAAGAAAGTAACAACGTTAGTTTTCTTTTACAGGATGCAGGAACAATGCCTCTACTTGTACTTTTGCCTCAAAGATGGGAGGAGGAATAGGTCCCCACCGGGCGTGCCAGAATTTGTGGGATCGAAAATAAGCGCCTGGCGTCGTGTGACACCAGACGATATATCGAAGCACAAATATCATTTTTGTTTATTTGTGGGTTCTTTTATTCCTAATAGAGGCAAGCCTCTATTATTAATTACCCCAGACAAAGTCGTGGGAACCTCCGAATAAGGGCAAAAGAACAAGTAGAGGCAATGAAAAATAAAATTTATTACAGAACTTGACAGTTTATTACATATGAATATCATCATGGGTATGTGAATATATATTCTTATTTATTTTTATTTATTTTTTTATTTATTATTATTTTTTTTATTTTTACTACGCCGCCTTGTATGCCTTGCCGCCGCCTTTGAATTCGCGCCGCTATACCGACGCCTCGAGATATGTGCTTTATCGCCGGTTTGATATTTGCACCATTTTGTATTTTAGCCGCCTTAATATGCGTGCTCCACCGCCGCTTTGAGATTTGCATTTTTTTACTTTTAGGACCTGTATTTGACCATGAGTATTTCATCGCCGCCCAGAAATGTGTGCCGCTTTGAGGTTTATATTTTATCGCCCGCTTCAGGATGTATGTTCCATCATCATCACACTTGGATTTTGAACCTTTTTTTTTTTTATTTTTTTTTTATAGAAAGTGGGCCCAACCCATCTTTATTTTTGCATAATCTTCCTCAAGTGGGCCCAATTCTCTCTCTCCTTAGTATGTTTTTATCACCAGCCCTTCCTTCCAAATGGGCTCAGTTTTCCCTTCAAATGGGCCTATCTCCTTCTCTTTATTCTCAACTCATCATCCATGTGTTTTTTTTTTTTAAATGAGTGAGTTTTGACTTATGTGAGCTGCAACCTTAGCTTTGTTGATGCATACTTCTAGAATAAACCAACAATATTTTTCCATAGCTTAGTGTCTAGTATAATTCCATTCCATCATGAATTTCAATATTCACAAGTATGGTTAGATAAGCTTCCAGGCATATAGAGTATTAAACTTTTCCACAGGGTCATGCATCAACTTTGAAGTTCATCCTTTTGGCTATTTTTTTTATGGAGATATTTTTACATATTATCAATGATATGGCTTTAGAATACAATCATCACTCCCACGTGGCCAAGTATCAACCAGAATTTGGAATAGGTGTCCCACACAATTTGATATTTAACATAATCTTATAATTCATTTCATCAGAATGTTTGACTTTATCAACCAATTTTTTTCCTTACATAAATTTGAGATAGAGGAATATATTGTTAGCAATCAGCTCCATCTTTATCCAGAAATTATCCAAATGCTCTTCTAATTGCTTCCTCATTGCAGTAACTAAAATGACCTTTGTAATGTCAAACCTACTTAGTACTCTCTTCCATTGAACAGAGCCATGTTTGCATTCCTTTTGGGCATTTCTTCAAACAGGTCATATGCACTTTAATCATTAACATAAAATCTTTTGCCATGGAAAAATCCACACAATCCATTTTAACACATAGATCACCATAGTTATTGCTTCTAATTATCACCACAAAAGACTGACATCCCAAGTGAATTTGTAGGAATTTACACATCCCATGGGCAGACAGAAAAGGAGAAACAATCATCTCTTTGGCAACTCATTATGGCTAACACCTTGGACAGTAACTTTTAAACATTGTTTCAAACACCCACTTAGCATCTCCCTTGTCACCTTCCACTTCCCTTCTTCATATCCTCAGTTTCTTCCATCAGCATCTTTAACTTTTGCCATCCGAATATCTTCGGTTTCCTTGACATCCCTGCCTTCTTCCAAAATGACTTGAGTGTATGGTGAAAGCCAGGGTTCAACAAACAACATGGACGTTTTCAAAGCTCATAGACAATGATTGCCTTTGCCATTGACACATTCCCACAAAATTCTGATTCCATGGCATTTCATATAGATTTTAATATGAATAACTCTGCACCTCATTCATTCCAATAATTTCGGCCAAGACAATGGAGTATATATATGATCCCAATGTGCTTTTGAAACCCTTTTGGTCCACCGCTGACTGTTGTTGTCACTATGATGAAGATGGAATTGTTGCTGTGCCGCTGCTGCACTGTGATGCTGAAGAAGCTGTGTTGCTGCAGCTGTTTTGTGTTGCCGTTGCTATGCAATTTGAGGTGTTGATGACATAGACGAAAGAGCTGTTGCTGCCACAAAAGACCAAGAACTTGAGATCGAAGGAAATTGGGAGATTATGAGAGCTGTTTAACAAAAGGTTGCTGCTAAATAAAGGATGCCGTGACGATGTTTGCTCCATTGAAGCCACGATTGTTGCTGTCACTTCTATGTTGCTGCGAGGGAGTTGCTGCAAAAGAAGTCACCAATCGGATGAGTTGAGGTTAACATTTGAAGCAACTTAAGTTGATGGAGTTGATGAAAATCGTTAGAAGCTGCTGCTCTAATAAAGAAAGAGTCAACACCACAGGCATCACACACAGCACGACGGCGGATCAGCTGGGACTTGGGTAGATCTGCGACGGTGAGGGTTATGAAGCAAATCAATGGCGATGAAATGGAGGGCTTCGCAGCATCAGGCTTCAACGGCAGAGAGCAACAGGCAGAGCTTCTGCAACGACTTGGGCTGGGAGGCTTCAACGGCGGCTGGAGGTTGGCAGCAGTCTTCAGAGGCGGCTATAGGATCTCTGGGAGCCTTATCAGCAGGCGGCGGTGCTTCAACAACATCAGGGACTTGATGGAGCGGAGGTGATGAAGACGCAGCGGTGCTTCAGCGATTTGGTGGAGGAGCGGAGGAGCAGCCAGATTTCAGATGCAGCTTGGGTGGCATCATCGGGCTCGAGCAGCGGCTTGGGCGACGGCTGGAGACTTTCACGGCGGTGCAGAAGGCTTCAACAGCGACTAGTGGTCCTCTGAAGCGGATCAGCAACGATCGGTGCTCGGTGGCGGCGAAGGGATGCTTGGGCGAACTTTTAGGCGGATCGGTGGCGGAGAGGCGGGGCGGTGCAGATCCGGTGTAGTGGCAGCAGGCAATCTTTGAGATCGGGGAGGGAGCAAGAGATGGGGCTAGGTCGTGGGCGATCGACGGCTCCTTCTCCGAGGGCAGATCGGGGCCAGGTGCAGGCGGTGTTGATGTGAAGAGGGAGAGGGATTTTTATTTTATTTTATTTTTATTTTCTTATATAATATATAATATATATATCACACACTTTTTTTTTTATTCTATCTGCTTATGACTCCCATCATCCTCACACTCCCTCAGATCTAGATTTACTTATGTCCCCTGGTTCTCCAATACGAACAAAAATAAAACGGGAGGGGTTCTAAGGCTTTATATTATATATAAAATAATAATAAAATTTCACCTTCTTTCATGCGGTGGATAATGCAAGCAGCTCTTCAAAGAGACAACGAAGCTTCTTGACCAAAAGCAATTTTTCTGACAAAATTTCTCTCCCTCTTCCCCTTTGTTTGTCTTGCCTCCTCGTTTTTAAAAACTCTCTCATCCTTATCCCCACCACGAGAAATCCCCCGAGGAATCACAACTCCATAACTAGTAGATAAGACCAAATCAAATTTTAATTAAATTCTAAAATTTAAAATTTAATTAATTCTTTTTTTTTATTAAAAGGCAAATTTTGCCTCAGGATTCGTGCTTGGGTGCCTCGGGATTTGTATTCGGCATCTCAGGATTTGTATTATTTTATTTTATTATTATTATATATATTTTCTTTGAAATACCTCGAGATATGTTCTCGGGCTATTTTTTTTTGAAATTTAGGATCGCCTCGGGATTTGTGTTTGGGCTATCTTGAAATTCGGGATTGCCTCGAGATATGTTCTCGGGGGCAATTTTGTAATTTGCATTTGCCTCGAGATATGTGTTCTCGGGCCATCTTGGGATTCGTGCCTTGGGTCCGCCTCGAGATTTGCACTCTTGGCCCAAGATACAATCAATTTATCTCATAAGAGATTTTATATTAAATTTTATTTATTTATCATGAATATCCTAAATATAAGATTAGGATATATTAAAATTTAAAATTTTATCAGACATTTATCATATATTTTTGATATAAACACACCCTACTTCTTGTAATTGCAGTTGATGTCTTCAACTCAATGCTAATCATAATAAACAGGGAAAACATCTTTAAAGGAATCCAATGTGGAGGGCCATATGCATAATAAATAATTGCGGTTGTAATTGATGACCACCGTTCTTTGATCTTGACCATTCGTTAAGAGTTTTGATACTAGATCAAGGTTTATTTGTTGGAACTAAAGTAGAACTCGAGGATATTACACCGAGGCCATCAATCTGTTGATCAAGTGATCTGCATCGTTAAATATTAACCAATAATAAATGTGCCAAATTATCTGTTATCTTGTATTTGGATTGGGAAATTAAATTAATATCTTTTTTCCTATAAAAATATATATGAATTTTTTTTCCTTCTTACTTCATTTTAATTCATTTTCATAGTTTTATGGACATGAGATCATTGATCAATTTTTACTTCATTTCCTTATCTTATTTTGATAAAAATTTATGAATTTAGGAGGAAAGGATTCCGGAGTTTTGATATTCCCTAGATCCAATCTTTTATGTAATAATTTGAACACATTTCAAATAATACAACTTGACTAATATATGACATTAACTTTCTTTTATTATCATATTTATTAATTATTTAATATGATGACGTCCTTGTTTAAATTTAGAGATTTGTCATTATGATGGAGATCATAATAATGAGAGTCAAAGTCTTAAACTATTTAATCCAACTTGTTCTTGATCTCGGGATCATTAAGAATAGGATAGTGATATGGTTAGATCAATATATGTAGACAAAGATTAGTTGATCTCATTAACTAAATCACATATATAGTGCATATGGAGATATGATCACTGAACCGACTCAATTGAGAATCCTAATGGTTAAAATTACCATTAAATTATCAATATGATATTCTTTTGAAGATGTGATGTAATAGTTTCCTTTTACCTGAGATCACCATAGTAATTAACAAGTTATTTATCATACTTTGATTCTGGACACCTATTGCCCTAGAACGATAGTTGAAAGGATATTGAGTATAACTAAATACTTGTAGGATTAATGGTTGATCAAGACAAAATCTGTCAAGTCTTGGTAATAAGTTTGAGTTCTAAATTGTCATTATTTATAATGACTAAATTAAGACCTTGGCCAGGGCAATTGAATGAAGAAGAAAAGAGATTTTTAAGTCATTCATTGGTCAGTTATAATTGACATAAAACATAGTTGGCAGCCTATTGAGATTTAACACTCCAACCATATCCTAGAGTTGACCTTGAGTTTTATTGACAGGAGAAAATATTGGTCAATGGGTTATTAAGAATAATTGTATACTTCATGCTATCCGGTCTTTGCTAGACGCCAACCTTGATTAGTAAATTAGTATGACTAATTTGCCACCGGGTTAGTATTGAACTTATGGTGTTACACACTAACGAGTGTTCTGATCTTTGCTATTGAATTAATTATTTTATTATTCGGTAAGTCTATTCAGTTTATTTATTATTACTCTTTTTCTTTTAAGTCCAAATGGAATATTATTATATTCTTTACTAGCATAGAGAATATAATTAATATTATGGACAATGATTGCATGAATAATGAAGTTATTTTCAGATCCAAACTTACATGAAAAATGTAGGAAATAAACAAGATATTAAGGGCCCGTTTGGTATGAGGGAAAGTAAGAACTTTGCAGGGAAAGTAAAAGCCAGGAATCACTTCACATGTTTGGTTATAAAATGAACTATGTAAAGTAAAGTTTGACTTGTAATTACTTTCCCTTTGACCAGGGAAAGTGTTTCACATGGGGGGAGGTGTGAAAAGGATTACAAGGTTGGTGGGAAAGTATAGAAGAGGTAAAATGTCAAATTTGCCCATCTATTAACTAGTTATGTCTTTTCTTGCCATTTCTTTCAGTTTTACTTAGTAGAGTAATAAAATCATAATTTACTTATAATTTTAGAATTTATTAATTATTTATTAGGCATAGATAAATATAATTTAAAAAAGGGTATTTTTGTGTTATACTTCTCCGATTACGTTGTTTTATAAATTATTCAAAACTTTTGATTGAGAGAACTAACTCAATGGGTGACAAGTGAAAATAAAATAAAATATGGGGTTATGGGGTATTATTGAAAAACGAAGAGGTGACAAGTGATTTGGCTATTTTTCAAGGGATGGTAAGTAAAAAGTTCTTATATAAAACCCAATTTTATTAATAAAGTAATCAAGGGCAAAATTGGGAATCAACATTACTTTACATGGTAAACCTATTAATACCAAACAGATGAATCACTTTGCATGCATTTTAATTACATTTTTTTATTGGGCATAACAAACATTGCAATGAGAAAGTGATTACAGGGAAAGTGATTGCATGGAAAGACTTTGCATGCAAAGACTTTACATGCAAAGTACCAAACGGGCCCTAAGGACAAAGAAGACTTGTGAGTGATTTGGCGATAAAACTCTTATTTAAATCTAAAGCCAATGGAGTAATCACTCCAATTTCTCCATTGAACTTAGTATCACACCTATCCTAGGATGAGTTTATAACTTTATATAGCCATCAACACACAAATCTTTGAACATCACGCATGAATCTAATTAAAATCCTAAAAATCTATGTCATGAATCTAATTAAAATCTTCAAGCATCTATGCATGAATCTAATTAAAATCTTTGAAAATCTATACCATGAATCTAATTAAAATGTCCGAGCATCTATGCATGAATCTACTTAAAATCTTTGAAAATTTATGCCATAAATCAAGTTAAAATCTTCAAGCATCTATGCATAAATCTAATTAAAATCTTTAAAAAATCTATACCATTAATCTAATTAAAATCTTTTGAGCATCTATGCATGAATCTAATTAAAATCTTTGAGCATCATGCATGAATCTAATTAAAATGTTTAAGAATCATGCATGAATTTACTAAAGGGATTTTTCTATTGGTTGAATTTGGCTACTAAAACTCTATTGGTAACCATTTATGTTTATTAACTAGCACAAATATGGAATTTGGTCATAAATGCGTGGGAAATGAAATCTTGTTATACATTTTACATAGAGCATTTTATTTTTGTAAGAAACATTATCTAAAAAATGAATGAACCTATAATATAAGCAACAAATAGGAAATGACATAAAGGTCCACCATCAAATTTTCAACCTTGAAGTAATCTGTAATTAAATTTACCATTTGCCCCATGTATATCAATGACCTTGTTATAAAATTAATTTTTATTACAATACAAACGTTTTCAAAATTAATTGATCTATTAGAATTATTGTAGCAAAGTTATTTGCATTCAAAGGAAAATGAATAGACAAATCCATCAAAAAAAATTTACTACGTATCTTTTAAATAAAAAAACTATGGCTAGTAAAGAAGATAACTAAATCTTGTAGTTTGCAATCAAGTAAAAAAAGAAAGAATAAATAATAAAATGTTTCATAAGTAGTTAAATTCTTTTTGTGAGTTGATAAAATTCATCGAAATTGTAGCTTTTGACTACTGTTTCACAACATAAGAGTGAATTAAACATAAAGGAAATATTGGCTAGATAGCACACAATCTCACCTTCATAGAGAGGAGGTCTTCATTGATAGAATGCGGCGAGAGGAAAATAACAAAGATGACTCATCTAATTAGGCTTCACAAAAAATAATATGACAATTATATAGAGAGCAAATAAAATCTAGACCGATCATTTTTCTTGCCATATTTTCCCTTTTTCGATTATACTATTTCGATTCACACAAAACAAATATGTTTCGCCAATCAACATTTGTATATATTAATTGATATTTATGTTTTGTTATTGAAATACTTTCATGAAATATGTTATTTTTAAAAGATTAGCGTGAGCTATACACAAATGAATTACATTGACCGGAAATAATCACGAAAACGAGTAATAATTTTAATTTTTTATTATTTTATATTTAGGTTTTTCACTCACAAGTCCAATACAATTCTAAAAATCAATGTCTAAAATAATCTATTTTATTTAAGAAAAAAATCTAATTGTGTTACAAAATTATATTTTAAACCATTTGCATGGTGCATTTTATAGTGGATGGCAAATGTTTTTTCAAAATTCACCAACACTTTATTGAATTTTTTACTAATAATTTCCACTGACAGTTTGAATTAGTTCTTTGCTATTTTGATTTTTATATATTGGGTAAATAATATTGAAAACTCATATATCATTATATTTCTCATTTTTTTTACAAAAAAAATTCTATGTTTTCAAACATTTAACAAAATATAACAATGAAAAAGTTGCCTATATATATATATATATATATATATATATATATATATATATATATATATATATATTCTAATTTGAACTTGAATGTAGTTTTATTTTAAAAACCAATGAACTCATGCAATTGTTCACATTATTGTTTTTTATTTTTGATAATTTTTTTGTGTCTATCATGTACGTTGATCACATTCCAATTTTTTAATTTTTTTTATTATAAAACATTGTCAATATAGAGGGAAATTAGAGCCATGAGAAAAAGATAAAAAAGTAATTTCTTGTTTTTTTAAGGTGCATTATGAAATGCTCACATATATATAAAAAATAATAATATTAATAAATAACTTTATTCATAAGGGTATATTTGTAAATAACACTTATATTGTAAGAAGGAAACCATGGTTGCCCACAATTTTCTATAACACGAGAGCCATGTGTGCGGGTTGCCACGTTTGCAATCCAACATGACCACTGTCAATGTATCAGAGCTTACTAACTTGACCAAAAATCCTATAAATAGGACCTTCACCTCCCCCTATCTTCACAAGCATCACCGTTGTAGCCTCTCCATTCCAAGTTCTTTAGACTTTAGCTTACCTCCAACAATGAGCTCAGAAGGCACCCAAGATTGGGCGTGGCAGGACGAGAAAGTCGATTACTCGTTTTGAAAGAATTGGACTCCAGTTTCCCGTTGGACGCATTGCCAGCTTCCTAAAAGGGGGCAAGTACGTCGAACTTGTCGGTGCTGCTCTCCTGTATACCTTACAACCGTCCTTGAGTACCTAGCTGTTGAGGTTTTTGTTTGGTTTTTCGGGGGTTAATTAGGGTTTTTCATTTTTCGTTTTCACTTTTGGTTTATTCTTTATGGGTGTTTTTCTCGTTTCTTATTGCGAGTCTTGGAAATTTTCAAGGAAACGCTTGCCTAAGGATAACAAGAAAACAGTGGATAATTTCTAGGCATATATAACTGCGGTGCTTGGAATGATCGGGAGTTGAGCAAGCCGCTGGGATCGGTGACAATCGCTTGATGGTGGTGTTCTTCCAACATTTATGAGAACCTCGCTGTCGCTTGCTAAGGAAGCATGGGAAGGCAAAGATAGCGGAAGTTGCTTCTATCTCGCAGTAGTTGTAATTTCAGTATTGTTTTAAATATAGTTTGTGTAGTTCATTGTCTATAGATGGAGTAAATTAGTTTCCATTTTTCTGTATGATGCATGATGTAATGCATTGGTTCATCCAAAGATATATATAATTGCCTCTAGTTCTCTTTGGAAGTTGTGTGCTTTTTTATGATTTAATTTCTTGGGTGGTTTTGTGTTCTCTATATTCTTCCATCTTCATTTGTTTGTATGGATGTTTTTCATCCAGTTTCCTTTTATTTTAGGAGTCCATTGTATGGTTTCAAGGCAGAGGTTTACAATGATCCTTTTATTTTAGTTGTTCATTTGTATGGTATCAAGGCAGAAGTTGTGCACTTTTTGATGATTTTTGGGTGATTTTGTTTTCTATACCTTGCTATATTCATGTTCTTTTTGTATTGATATTCCTCAATGATTTCCTTTTATTTTAAGTGTTTATTTGTTGGTATCAAGGCAAAAAGTTTACTGATGATCCTTTTATCTTGTGGAAGTTCTATTGATTTTATCTTTGTCCTTTTTCCTAGAGTATGTGCAAACCAAGATTTGATTTTTGGCTTCCTCCTGATTAGAAGAAACCCTAGCTTGTCTGGAAATGAATGTGGTATTGAGATCTGATTGATGTTAAATAAGCCAAAGATGCAGAAGGGATTGTGTAGGAGTTGTTTCTAAACTTGTGGGAGAAAATGCAGTTTATTAATGAGTTTATATATGTTCATGATGGGTGACTGGTGTTTTTTTGCATTAGTTGAATGTTCTTAATCATTTGGTTTAATGTTAGCATTTGATCTTTTGAGATTCATGTATATTGTTAGGTTTAGGGTTTAGGTAGTACTGGGACATGCAGATACTTTTGTTCATGGTGACTGTGAGAAAACAACCTCTTTGGTGTCTTTGCATGTGAGGTAACAATGTCTTCATCTCTTGCTGATGTGAGCTCTGTGAACCGATGCTACGTCTATTTAACCCTACTGGACTGCAAATATCTGATTTGGTTTTCCTATACTTGTCATCCTTTTAATTGAATTCTCTGCTAACTATTCCAACTATAATTGTCTTTTGATGATGATTGCAACTCAATAAACCCTTTGAAGATTGATTTTCTTGCTTTGTGTGAATTGACAGTTTTGCTAGTAGTTTGTTGTTGAGAGATCTTAGGGCTTCTTACTCTATTCTCTTCCATCATTATGTAGTACTTGCTGTTAGATTCTGTTAGAGTATTAATGTGCTGTTAGATGTGTTGACTAGTCCATGTAATGTATTTAATTTATTGTTTCTCTCTTTTCAAACATTCTGCAGGTGTGTGTGGTCTTATCAAGAAAAGTAGATCAAAAAGCTATATGTGTAGAAGCGAAAGTAAGCTGGAATTAAGTCTTGGAAAAATCCCTCATCTTTGGCTCCTCTGCAACTAATATATTCTTGAAGATGTTTTGAATGAAATGAAGCTATGAAAAATTGAGGTTTCTCTATTAAATGTTTTGCTGAGAATTTCTGCTCTGAAGCTATGTCTTGGCTCTCTTGTCTTTGGATTTTCTTGTCCTTATTGCAAACAGATAACAGAGTAATGGAAAGTGAAAGCAACAAGGAATTGTATGTTCCCATCATATAAAAGTTGTATCTCCATCAAGTAAGGATATTGTTACTCTCTATTTCAATTTTTCCTACAAATCTGGTATCAGAGCTACATGGTTCTCAATTTGGGCTGATTTACAAAAGAAAAACATGGCAAACCAAAGCACAATCCTCCAATTCCTGTATTTTCTGGAGATCATTTTGACCATTGGTGTGTTAAGATGAAAACTTTATTCAGAGCTCAAGACTTGTGGGAATATGTTGAGGAAGGATATGATGAACCTCCATCTACCACAAATCTTAGCAACCAAGAACTAAAAGCACTTATAGATCACAGAAGGAAGGATGCCAAGGCTCTCTCATATATTCGACAAGGTGTGAGTGCAAATATCTTGTAAAATCCATGATTTTTTTTTTTATTTCCTTGGGGAAAATATTTAAAATATTTACTTACCGCGATTAGTGATAATGTGGGATTAAATGATTTATTTAATTTAAATGGAAATTAAAAATTATTATGGGGTCTGTAGGGACCTAATAGTAATTTTGAAAGACATGAGGACCTTACAGAAGTTTTCCTCTCTCACAGATTTGGACCTAAGTATAATATTAAAAGAGTCAGGGACCTCTCATAAAATTTCGTGAGAGAAAACCCCATCAGAGAGAACGAACGGCCGAGATTAAATGATCTCAGACTGTAGCAAATCGCGAGGCATTATAAGGGCTTACAGAGAGCCACGTGGCGAGTCCAGATTTAATCCATCTGGTCGTGGATCGGATACGAGGCAAAGTGGATGGGTAAATTGGAGATGACCTCACGGTCTTGGTGGCCGCGGAGCGGTCCATCTCATGATCACCCGTGATCTCAAGACGCAGGATGGAGATCCGCCGCCGATCTTCAACCAATCCTGATAGTTGATCTGGACTGATGCCGGATACGAGGAGGAGAGATTACCGTTGATGGTGATCAACAAATCACCACCCTCCATCGCCAATCGATCTCGGCATCACCGCTCTCTCTCACCGGCCGGAACGCAGGAAGCCCGCTTCTTCCGCCAAGCATGGCGGAAAGCCGACAGCTTGGTCGGCGTATGCTCAGCTAACGCCTCGTCCGCTTCGTCCGCCATGGCGGGGTCTATAAAGGAGCTCTACCTCCTCTGTTGTGGCACTACCAACAAACCAAGTTTCTCCAAGTTCCGCGAGGTGTTAGTCGGAGAAGGGAGGAAGGAGGTTGCCAATCGCTACCGAGATCGAGTTGCGTTGGAGTGTGAGAACGCCGCGCCATTTTCCGTGAGAAGTAGGGAACCGACAGCAAGGGCGCATTTAGAAGCCGGATCGCCGCCGAGAACGAGCTCGCCGAAAAAAGAACAGAAGCGTTGTACCGACGTCTCCAGCATTCCTCCCCATCAGAAAACCCACGGTGAGTGTTCAAAAAAACCCTATAGAGTAAGTAGGGATAGCTTTTGCATGCATTTCATCGGAGGTGTGAGCTCGCCGGCGAATTCTTTCTCGCGGCCGAGAGCGCTACCGACGCTCAGTGGGGAGACGTGGCCCGCCGGTGCAACAGAGGGTTCGGCCGAGATCGGGAGGCCGCCGGCGACAAGTTCCAGAGGCATGGCAAAGGCCCGGGGTCGAGTGGCCGGAGAGGGTAGGTGGTAACATCACGCCTCCCAGTCGGTCGCCCTATGAAAAGAGAAAGAAGAAGAAGTGAAAAAAATATATATATATATATACTAACATTAATCGCTTAATTATTTCAAACTTAGGGGTGTGACAATAATTAAACATTTATATACTTAGGGTGTGACACTCATTTAGTTAATTAAAATAATTATTTATTTTCCCTCTCTTTAATGAGAACATTAGTTGTTTATTATTGGCTATACATGGTATTAAAAATGGGGAACTTAGGACAAGTGACAACAAATAAAAGTTAAATTTAAAGGTTAACTTATATTGTCAAGCTAATAATATTAATGAATTATTAGTTTTGAGCTAGAAAATTAGTTGATTATTGTGACAAACAATAATTAATTAGACGAGATAATTATTTGAGGACTATTGGTATGTCACAAATAATTTTAATGAACCTAGGGAGTGTGACAAATATTATAGTAGATAATATTTTGCTAGTGTGACATAAAGATTGTTGTGAAATATTGAATGTGACGAATGAGAATTAAATAATTTCTTAAATTTGGATAATTGGTTAAATTATGGAAATTATTTGGTAGGGAAGCTTAAAGGGCTAAATAAGCCCTAACCTAATGGAACCTTAAAAACTTTAGGGTCAAAAGTTGCCAAATGACCAAAATGCCCTTCTAGGGTAAAAAGGGGTTGAAATAAATTTGAGTAGGCCCAACTCAACCAAAATGACTAAGTAAGAGTCGACTCGACAGATGGACTAAAGTTGACTAGGTGCGACCTAGGAAGGACCAAAAGTCAACTTCGGGGCAATCAAACGGGAATAAGGGCCTCAGAATCTCGAGAGATGGTCCCTAGGACCCGCTAGTGGGCCTAAGCCCAACAAGTAATGTGAGGGACATGCATGTGAAAATAGAAGCTTGTGGAAAACTTGACTCTAATAAGAGTCTATGTATGCCAGATACTCTCAGGGGAGACGTAAGGCATTTCAAAGGAGTCCAGGAAGACATTTAGTCTTTCCAGAGGTAAGTTCACTTGCCTAGTTTCCACCCGGTAACGGGATTTTCTTGGACTTGCTATGTAATCTTGATACATGCACTGTTGATGCCATACATGCTGTTCTTATCTATTCTTGAATCCTGTTAAGCATGTATGCTTGTTTACGGGACGTTGGTGTCCCCATTGCTATGTTCTATCGCTCGGACTCAAATGGAGCTAGGGAAGCTCCAATTTAGGAAATGTTCGTGGTTAGGACCCCTTGACTTTCCCTCGATGCTCTACCAGAGAAACAAATCTCGGAGGTCTTACCCGCCGCTGGGCATGGTATTAACCGACCAGGTGTTAACACGTAGGGAGAGGTAGTTCTACCACCATTTGATCGAGGGTCAAACGCACCATCTAGGTCGTGATTTATATCCAAAAGCCGGACATACCGGGCCGGAGTAAACTTTGAGTTCTCTTGGAACTCACCACTGCAGCCCGAGGGCTTCGTGTTGGGGTCGCACCTTTTGATCGGGCTTGTGGTAGACTCATAGGACTTTATTGTTGATACTATGATCCCGCTGACCGCCGCTTTTTCCTATTGATGACACCGTGACTGCTAGGGGTGCTTATCGAAGCTTTCCCTTCAAAGCTCATGTGTTTTCTCTTTTCCTCTTGCTGCATTCCGAGGTATAGGAGGGAGAGAGCACTGGGAGAGGGACTCCGGAGGACCAGAGGTTATAGGAGTCTCCATTATCTTTTGCTTTTATGAGCTTTGTTGTTTGTAGGACCCGTATAGGGACCTGACTATCTTAGGGCCTATGGACCCTGTTAACTCTATGTTCTTGGGAACACGAGTTTTAATTAATTTATGGAATGTTATCTGCTTATCACATTAGTAGGCCTTGTATTCGAGTTGAGTTTATCTCTTCTTTAGTACGGCCGGTCTGTTGACGTGCTCGAGGTCCCGGGATCCGGGTCGGGGCGTTACATATCTTTTCAAGGATTATGGGAGCAAATTAAGCCAAGGAAGCATGAAAAATTTTACAAAAAAGAGTTCCAAGGGAATCTCAAAGTGAAAAATGTTACTCTTCAAACATTGAGAAGAGAGCTTGAAAATATGAAGATGGGTGAAGAAGAAAATGTGCAATATTGCTACACAAAAATCATTAAAGTTGTGAATGAAATGAAAGCTTTTTTTGAGGAGATTAAAGGCAGCAGAGTTGTTGAAAAAATTCTTGTCAGTTTGCCTCCAAAGTTTGATTCTATGGTGTCAATAATTGAGGAGACAAAGGATATCTCGTCAATGAATGTTCAAGAGTTGATGGGTTCCTTGATGGAAAGAAGAATTGAAGGCATGCTGAAAAATCGGTTGAAAGTGCTTTTCAAACAATGCTAAATATCAGCCCCAAGAATGATGAAGGTGGAGAATCAAGTAGAGGTGGAAGATATGACCTTGGAAGAGGAAGAGGAAGAAATTTAAGAGGAAGAGGCAGGAATATTTTTCCAAGAACATTTATTGTAGAAAATTTCAGGTCTTGCAACATTTGTGGCAAGGACATCACCTTGAGAAGGATTGTTGGCATAAGGGTAAATCTAAATGTAACCATTGCAAAAGACTTGGTCATATTGAGAAGTATTGTCAACTCAAATACAATCAACAAGCACATTTTTCAAAAGAGGAGCAAGGTGATGAAGGAAATTTATTTTTTGCTTGTCACATGGCAACCAAAACCAATGAAGATGTATGGTTCCTTGACAGTGGTTGTAGCAACCATATGGAAAAGAAGAGCTTTATCTTTGTTGACTTGGATGAGTCTATAAAAACTCAAATCAAGATGGGAAATAAAGGCATTGTACAAACACAAGGAAGGGGAACAATTGGTGTTCAAACAAAGAGAGGCACCAAGTTTATTCATGATGTATTATTTGTCCCTGGATTAGACCAAAATCTACTGAGTCTTGGACAACTCCTTGAGCATAGATATACACTAAACTTTGATGATAATTAGTGCTCTATTATGATAAAAAAAAGGATGGTAACCAGCTGATTGCAAAAATCAAAATGGAGACAAACCAAAGTTTCCTAATTAATCTCAACTATGGAGGAAATCAAGCATTGAAGGCTCATATTGATGAAGACGCATGGTTATGGCATAAAAGGCTTGGGCACTTAAATTTTTGCAGACTTAAACTACTCCAACAAAAGGGCACTTGGAAAGGTGTGCACTTGGAAAGCAACATCGTCGGCAACCATTTCCTAAAGGAGTTGCTTGGAGATTCAAGAAGATGCTAGAACTAATTCACACCAATGTATGTGGGCCAATGAGGATTATCTCACATGGAGGTAACAAATACTTCATCCTATTTATAGATGATTTTACAAGAATGACTTGGGTCTACTTCATGAAAGAAAAGTCTCAAGTATTTTCAATTTTTAAGAAGTTCAAAAGCTTTGTTGATAATCAAAGTGGCCATCACATCAAAATTTTGAAAAGTGATCGTAGCAAGGAATACACCTCAAATGAATTTCAAGAATTTTGTGAATATGAAGGCATGGTAAGATAGTTGACTGTTGGCTACACTCTGCAACAAAATGGTGTTTCTGAGAGGAAAAACCAAACGGTAATGGAAATGGCAAAATGCATGTTACATGACAAAGGTCTACCCAAAATTTTTTGGGCGAAAGCGGTGTATACAATTGTATATTTACTCAATAGAAGTCCCACTAATGCCTTGCTTGGATGAGGGGTTTCAGAGGTTTCATAAAGGAAGGGTTTTGGGGGGTTGACATGAACCCTTGTTTGGATCTATGAGGGTTTTGGAGGGCAAGGTATTAGGAGGTATTTGGAGGTAAAATGGAGGGTTAAAGCCGCTCATTTTACTTCACTTTTCAACCCTCCAAATCGGAGGGTTTGGAAGGGTTAGTCATACAAGATTATCAAAATGCCCTTAGTTGAGAAAAAAAAAAACTTATGTTATCTTCTCAAATCTCACATCTTCATAAAAGAAGTATGAACTTATATTCATATTAGTAATCCATATTAGTATTTTATAATTTTAGAAAAGAGAATTATTAAAATTATAAATCAAATTACAAGGTGTGTAAATAAATTTTAAAATTAATCAATCTATTAGTATATAATTTAAGTATTAATTGAATACTAGTATAACATTCTATAAATTTTGTATTATTTCTTTAAAGGGTATTTTGGTAATATTGGTATCTAACCTTATCTTCCATTACCTTCAAACCAAACACAATAAGGTTTAAAAAACCTCCTGTTACTTTATCTTGGCCCCAAACAAGGTTTGGTTAAAAACCTTACTTTCCTTTCTCTTACCTTCCCTTAGCTTCTCTTACCTTCCTTTATGAAACCTCCAAAACCCCCTATCCAAGCAAGGCCTAAAGCGGTGTGGAACCAAACTCCAATTGAAGCTTGGAATGGAAGGAAGCCATCGGTGAAGCACTCGAAGATTTTTGGAGGCATTTTCTATATTCAAATTCCAAAAGTGAAAAGGTACAAGCTTGATGAAGTAAGTGAAAAATGCATTTTTGTTGGCTATAGCTCACAATCTAAAGGCTATAGATTGTTTAACTTCAAGACTAACAAAATCATCATAAGTCGTGATGTTTTGTTTGATGAAAGTGCTACTTGGAATTGGAAAGAAAAAGATGCAGATGAGCATGTTGTTGTGCATCATGAAGAAAGTGAAAATTCAACAAATGAAGTAGAAATGGAGGAAGATTTATCACCAAGTAATGCACCATCATCTCCAAGCTCAAGCACTAATGGCTCAACCTCAACTCCAAGGAAAATGAATAATATAAATGATGTTTATGCTAGATGTAATTTTTGCATCCTTGAACCTGAAAATTTTGAAGAAGCAAATCAAGATAAAGATTGGAGAAAAACTTTGGATGAAGAGATTCAAGCCATTGAGATAAACAAGACATGGAAGCTAGTGGAGAAGCCTAAAAACAAGGAGGTCATTGGAGTGAAGTGGATCTACGAAGTAAATCTGAAATCAGATGGTTCTATCCAAAAAAAAGAAGGCAAGGTTAGTTGCTAAATGCTACTCACCACATCCTGGTATTGATTACAATGAAACATTTGTGCCGGTTGCAAGACTTTATACCTTTAGAGCAGTAATTGTCATTGTTGCCCAAAAAGGCTGGAATTTACATCAACTAGATGTAAAATCTGCTTTTTTGAATGGAGAATTAAAGGAGGAGGTGTATGTCCATCAACCTCAAGGTTTTGTCAAAGAGGGTGAAGAAGACAAGGAGTATAAATTGAAGAAAGCATTATATGGGTTGAAACAAGCACCAAGGGCTTGGATTAGCAAAATTGACTCATATTTTTAGAGCAATGATTTAAGAAGAGCAAAAGTGAAGCAACCCTATATGTAAAAGCACAAGGTGCGTCAAAGATTCTAAATCAAGGTAATATATGTGGATGACTTACTTTACATAAGCAAAAATGAGAAGATGATTGTTTAGTTCAAGAAAGAAATGATGAGAATATATGACATGAATGATATGAGATTATTGCATCATTTTCTTGGTATGGAGACTCATCAACAAGATGGAGTTTTTATTTGCTAAAGGAGGTATCTTTGAAAATATACTTGTTAAGTTTGGCATGCTAGATTGCAAATTAGTAGCTACACACTTTGTGGTTAATGAAAGGCTTGTTAAGGAAGATGGAGAAAAGAAGATTGATGCTACATTATATAGAAGCTTGGTGGGAAATTTATTATATCTCACAGCCACTTAAGGCCGAACATCATGTTTGCTTCAAGTTTACTTTCAAGATTTATGCATAATCCTATCAATTACATCTTGGAGCTGTAAAAAGAGTATTGAGGTACATCAAAGGCACAATATTCATCTATGGAATTAAATACAACAAAGGTGTTGATGCAAAGTTAATTGGATATTGTAATAGTGATTGGGGTGGCTGAAAATGAAAAATCCAAGGGATTTTGAAATAAAAAAATTGTGTTCAAATTCCTTTAAATTAGTTTATTAATTAAAGAAAAGAAGGTTCCCCAAGTATTTAGTGATTGAATTAAGAAGGGAAAATAAGGGTTAAAAGGTTTAAAACCCTAATTAGGGTTAGTAGAGAGTCGGGAGGACCTATTGGTAATTCTGTAAGTACCAAGGACTAAAAAGTAATTGTTTTCTCTCGCTGGGGTGGACTAAACTGTAACCTAAAGAATTACAGGGGTCTCTGGATAATTTTCCAGAGAAAATCCTTATAGAAGAGAAGCGACGGCTAAGATTAGATGATCTCAGATTTGCCCTGATCGCGAGGCATTATAACGGCCCATGTTGAGCCAATGCGTTTGGCCAGTAATCGATCCATCGACGCGATCACGGATCCGAGGCAGAAGGAAAGGTTTGTGTGAGGATAACCTCACAGTGCGGATTGTTGTGAACCACCCATCTTCGGATTGTCTCTAGTCTAAGGCGATGGATGAGAATCAGGCCGTTGGTTGAGATTTAATCTCGGCCGTTCATCCAACGGGGTGACGGATACGAGGTATTAGTAGGCGACATCCACCATTGAAGCTGGAGGTGTGAGATCTGGCCGTTTGATTGAATGGAGTGTCGATCTCGAGGCATGGGGTGGTCGCTTTCCTCCGCTTATGCGAAGCCGCCAAGGAAGCGCCAGCTTCTTCCCTCAAGCATTACTGGCCGAAAGCCCGCTCGTCGGACGACGGCTTAACTCCGGGACATCACCAAACGCTTTGGCTGCCCTCGGTCTATAAAAGCCCCTCCCTGGATCCTTCTGAGACACCGAGAAGAAGGAGTTCGTAGAGGTCGCCGGCGTGGTTGACCAGAGAGGATGGGAGAGACGTTGGGAGCTCCGATCGCCTTCAAACGCGTTCTTTGGGAGCTTGTCGCAGTGTGTACGACTCTCTCTCCTTTAAGTAAAGGCCTCTCGCATTGCATACATTTAGTCGAGGTTTCGGGTCGGGAAAAGGGGCTCACTACGGTAGTGAATGGATGAGGGAAAGGTTTTGGGAACAAAACGTCCGCAGTGCATGCGTTTTCTTACTCGAAGGGGAATCTCATTGCGGATTTTTCAGGGAAAAGGGTTCTCGGACTAGGAAATTAGATACTCGCAATCTTCTCCGGTGAGGTTTGGACAGAGAAGGAAAGAGAGAATTTGGCGGTGGTGATTAAGGACCGTAAAGGGTTTCCTGGACAAGGGGAACTTCGACCTTGGTGGTGCTCGACCCCAACATCTTCTCCGACCGCCATCTAATCTCCGTTGAAGCTCGGCTACGCGATGGAGAAGAAGGAGATTAAGGATAAAATATTTTAGTTAATTTAATTAAAACAGTAAACAAGGTTAAATGATTGATTTTAAATTCCTTAGTGTGACAGCTACTAATCAAATAAATCAAAAGAACATATAGGTGAATTAATCAATTTAATTGCTTAATTAGATTGGTAGAGGATCTAATTAAATTGATTAAATGATGTTGGACATCTAAATGTTTAAATAAATAATACCTAGTATGATTTTTTTTAAAAAAGAAAACTATATCATGGTTGATCAATTGATTAATACCTAGGCATCTACATGATTAAATAAAATCATGTAATGGCCTAAGTTGATTAGATTAAAAGGACCAAGGTTTGGACCTAAGTAGTGAGATGACTGATTTAATTAAATCAATTGAAAAAAAGCTAATTGAGGGGTTCATGGTGTGACCTAATCAGATTGGCTAGAAAAATAAGTGGTGGGTCAGGCCAAGTCTAATGGGCTTGCTAACCCATAAGAGTGGACCCAATTAACCTTATGTGATTAGATTCAATCTAAGAGGCTTTAAAACACGACAGAGTGGGACCAGGGAGGTCAGTAGACTAGGTATGACCAATTAAGGTTTGTACCATGACAAATACAATTAAAGTTTGACTAGAGTTGACCAAATGAGGGTTGATAGTCAACTAAAGGACATGGAAATGAGGGAAAAAGGGTCGGTAACCAGGGAGATGGTATTTAGGACCCGTTAGTGGGCCTAGGCCCAACAAGAACGAGAGTCATGCATGTGCAACTAGAGACATAGGGTTTTATTAGAATTTTGGCTCTAATAGAAACTATATCTGTCAGATACTCTCGGGGGGTCCTAGAGGCATTTCAGGAGGTGACTAGGAGGAGTCCTAGTTCCAGAAAGAAGTAAGTACTTCTGCTTAGTACCGTTATCTTTGATTTGATACTTGTGTAAGTACACTTGCCTAGTACCCACTCTTCGGAGTTTTCTTTGGACTTGCTTATGCCTTGTTGATATATACTTTATTGATTCCATACATGCTATCTTCTTGTTTTAAATTCCTGTTGAGCTGTATGTTTGTTTTGGGATGTTGGTATCCCTGTTTGTTTTGATCTACTGCCCGGACTTAGTGGAGCGTGGGAGCTTCGATAGGGAATGTTCAGGGATAGGACACCCTAGCATTTTTGCTTGCCGTGCCAGAGAGGCGATGCTCTGGGGGTCCTACCCGTCAGTGGGAATGATGTACTGGCCGCGTGTCCATATGTATAAGAGTGATACTACCGACTTACTTACGGGAGGGTCGAGCGACCCGTGAGGGTCGTGTTTACGCACAATTTGGATCTACTGACCGGGAGTGATCCTTGAGTTTTCTTTGAAACTCAACACAGAGCTTGAGGGCTTCTGTTGTTAGGGGTCGAGCCTTTGGATTGATTTGTGGTAGACTCCTACAGTTTTGTTTTCTTGGGATGTGGTCCTTTTACTTGACATGTTGTTATTGTGTCTTTGTTAGCCCGCAGGGGTACTTACTGAGCTTTTCATTCGAAAGCTCATGCATTTGTTCTTTCTCTCTTTGACAGATCCTGAGGTTTAGGGGCCGGTGCTGAGGAGATTGTCTGGGAGGTTGTTTTAGGAGATCCGAGGTCTGAGGGTCTCCCTTTTCTTTTGAGAGTTGGTATTATGTAGGACCCGTATAGGGATCTGGTTTTGTATAGGGCCTATGGACCCTTATGACTCTATATTCTCTTAGACTTGAGTATGGTTTTATTATTACTTGTTATATGCTAATTTACACTTAGGCCTTGTATTAGAGCTGAGCTTGACTCTACTCAGATACGGTCGGTCTGTGCACGTGCTCGGGGCCTGGAATCTGGGATAGGGCCTGACAGAATAGATGACATGAAGAGCACCTCAAGCTATTATTTTTCATTGGGTTCGGGAGTGTTTTCTTGGGCATCCAAGAAGCAACAAAGTGTTGCACAATCTACAACATAATCTGAATATATTTCAGCTAGTTTTGTAACCTCTCAAGCTATTTGGTTAAGGAAGATATTTCAAGACCTTGATGAGAAGCAAAAGGAGGCTACCATATTGTTGTTTGACAACAAATCAGCCATAAATATTGCAAGAAACCCAGTTCATCACAATGTAACCGTATATTGTAATCAAACACCATTTTCATTTGAGATACAATTGAAGATGGTGAAGTTGTTGTCAATTTTGCAAAGGGAGAAGAACAATTACTTGAACATCTTTACAAAAGCACTTCCAAAGGATAAGTTTATCTACTATAGAGAAATGCTTGGAATTCAAGAAGAGCACATTAAGGGGGAAATTATGTTAGAGTATTAATGTGCCATTAGATGTGTTGACTAGTCATAGTTGACTAATCCATGTAATGTATTTTATTGTTTCTCTCTTTTCAAATATTCTGCAGGTGTGTGTGGTCTTATCAAGAAAAGTAGATCAAAAAGCTACATGTGTAGAAGAGAAAAAGCTACATGTGTAGAAGAGAAAGTAAGTTGGAATTAAGTCTTGGAAAAATCCCTCATCCTGGGCTCCTCTATATCTAATGTATTCTTGAAGATGTTTTGAATGAAATGAAGCTATGAAAAATTAAGGTTGCTTTCATTAAATGTTTTTGCTGAAAATTTGGCTATGAAGCTATGTCTTGGCTCTCCTCTCTTTGGATTTCTTGTTGTCCTTATTGCGGCAGGATAGCAGAGTAATGGAAAGTGGAAGCAAATAAGGAATTGTATGTTCCTATCATATAAAAGTCGTGCATCTCCATCAAGTAAGGATATTGTTACCCTCTATTTCAATTTTTCCTACATATTCTATCATAAATAATAACATGTTATTGCTTGAATTGTATTTCATTAACATGTGTTTGGAATACTTCAACAAAGAACTTCTAATAGAATATGATGACTCATGTGTTTAGTGGTCATTTCTTTTGTTAGAAAAGTGGATAAACCACGTTTTATTTATAATATGATATTAGTTCCTTAATTTGTTTAGTGGTCATTAAATCATTGAAAAATGTTGGTTCTTTTGTTTTCTCTCCTTCCAACTGATCACTTGTAAATTTTATTTTAGGTATCTTTGTCGTTGTGTTGTTCTTATTATTATAGTTGACTCTAAAACTTTTAATCTTGTGATCCAGAAAGTAGCTCATTCGAACTTCACGTGGATTTGACGTATTTGCATGATGCGCGATACTTCAACAAGGACCATCTAATATAATCGCATGCCTCATGTGTTCAGTGTTCATTAAATCATCAAATAGTATTGGTAAAACAACCAATTCAAGAGTGCTTATATCTCACTTCAAAATTTTACTTCGAATATCTTTGTTGTTGCCCTCACTATTGTGTAAGTTGACTTCTAAACTTTTGATCCTGTGATCCAGATATTAGCTCTTTCCAACTTCACTTGGATTTGGCGTATTTGCATGAATGCGTAAATTCATCTTTATTCGATCCTCTCGCTCCATTTAACATTCTCTTGAGTTTTGATATCTCATTTGTTCTCTTATTGTTGCTATGCTTTTAATTAAATATCTTTGCTTATGTACCTATTATAATTTCCATTTTATGATTATTTCACCTCTGAATCTATTTGGTGAGTTTCTTGTTTGTGAGAATTCTCCTTTTCTATTAGCCAGTTGTTAAGAGGTCATTAAAGCTATTCATTTTGTTGCATCCCATGCTTATGTAGCATCTGTTGTTAAATCAATTATAAACATGTTGTTGCTTGATTAGCATTTTTATTAACATTTATATTTAACCCTTTCTTGAGTTTTGATGCCCAGTTGGTTTTCCTATTGTCATCATGCTTTTAATTGAATACCTGCTAACATTCCTACTATAATTACCATTTCAGGATTTTTACAGCTCTGATTGGAAATTTACCAGTTTCTTGTTTTGCTCTGGTTGTTTCATTAGTAGTTTGTTGTGTTAAATTAATTATGAATAACATGTTATTGCTCGAATTGTATTTCACTAACAATGTATTTAGAATAACTTCAACAAAGAATTATGTTATCAACATCTAATAGAATCTCATTACTCTCACATGTTGAGTGGTCACTACATCATTTAAGAATGTTATATTTTTATTCAAATATCTTTGTCATTGTTGTTGTCATTATTATTATAGATGAATCTTTTGAACTTTGTGTGAATTTGCCATATTTGTGTTGCGTGATAAAGTTGTCTTTATTTGATCACTACAAGAAATTAGGTGTTTCGCGGTGGTTTTAGAAAACCACTACTAAGTGTAGCATTTGAGGCGGTTATCATGGCGGTTTATTGAACTACCACTAAATGCATGGATAAATTCATGCAATTTGCGACAATTTTCTGGAAACTGTAGCTAAATAAATGCAATTAGTGACATGTTCCCCATAATCGCCGAGAATGGCAGGTTCTCACTTTTTTTATTTTATTCCCTATTAATTTTCTTTCTTTTTCTTTTTCATTGAGATTAGGCTCATTAAATTGAATCAAATTAATAATCTCATTCTATATTAATTAATCCCTCATCAAATTAAATAATTTTTTTAAAGCAGAATTATATACCTATAGAGAAATTGTTATAATTATAATATTCATATTATTATAAATAATATGAATATCACAAGAAACACACATTCATGTACAAATATGAATGTGCATATATACAGATATAGATATATAGATAGACACAAATGTGTCTATCTTTTATTCATATAGATTCATGTCAAAAAAAATCTTTTATTCATATAGATAAAGAAAATAGATAGACCTTTTTTTTTCGTCTCAGGTCGATGGATCTTCCAATTAGAAGATCCCCCATATGGATAATACACATTCCAGTTGACTGAGCCTAATTCGAATTGTTTCGTTTCGAAGCAAAGATATCCACGGAGGCCAGTTTGTCCTATTTAGATATTCACATTCGGATAGGCCTTGAAAGGAGAAGGGGGCCCAAAAAAAGTAATCTTTTTTTATGAAGTTGGTTGATTAGGACAAAATTGTATCTCTCAGAAACTTTACGTGCACCTTCAGAGGCATACGATTCAAAAAAAAATTGCGAAAAAAATCAATGTGTCGATTCCAGTCCCATTTCCTTTTTTCTGCAACAAGTTTTAAAATGGAATATTAAACAATTTAATGATAATTATTTATGTAATTTTATTAATTAATTTTTACAAAAGTGTATATCCAACAATGAAGGAATTAGAAAAAAAAAATAATAATATGTAATTTTATTAATTAATTTTTACAAAAGTGTATATCCAACAATGAAGAAATTAACCAAAAAAAACAAATAATAATTTTCATTTCATATCTTAATATAGAATAAATTAATTCTAGGGTGATGTCCAAGAAGTTTATTGAATTTTTATTTCTAACCCGCTAGGAATCAAGTCTGGGTGTTCATTTGCACGAAAGTGCTTGGAAGTCTAGAAGTGGGTGAAGTGGGCGGAAGTCCCAATTCCCCGAAGTGGCCAGAAGTTGACACTTCTGGTGTTCATTTCCACTAAAGTGTGAGCGCACCCTATAGTTCTAATAATAATAATAATAATAATAATAATAATAATAATAATAATAATAATAATAATAATAATAATAATAATAATAAGTCCACTTCGGTCACTTTCGTGTAGTTTTGGCCGAAGTGGGCCTAATACAAATATAGGGAAGTGCCAACTTCCCTAGGGCGTTCACTTGGGGGAAAGTGTTGGAAAGTGCGAAGTGAAGTGGGTTGGGGTGAAAATTTTGAAGTGAAGCACTTACAGTGTTCATTTCACCGAATGAAGGGCACCAAAGTGCAGCCACCTCAAAAATGTTTTATAATAATAATAATAATAATAATAATAATAATAATAATAATAATGATAATGATATTAATAATAATAATAATAATAATAATGATAATAATTATTATTATTATTATGATAATAATAATAATAATAATAATAATAATAATAATAATAATAATAACCCACTTCCTACAAAGTTATTTCGCCACTCTGATTCATTTTATGCGAGAAGTGGCCTTAAGTCCAAAATCGTGAGCCACTTTCAATTCCTGGTAAGGGGAAGTGCCACTCTTTACGCGCAAAACGTCAAAAGTGGCCGAAGTGGATCACTTCCCTACTTCCCCCAGACACTTACCCTCAGGGGGCGTTCACTTGGGGGAAAGTGCAGGGAAGTGCGAAGTAGGCTGAAGTGGGTGGAAGTCCCAATTCCCGAAGTGGGATGAAGTGAAAGCACTTACCTGTCATTTCCACTTAGAGTGAAGGCGTGAAGTGCCCACTCCAAATGTTTTATAATAATTATAATAAAAATAATAAAAATAATAATGATAATAATGATAATAATAATTATAATAATAATAATAATCATAATAATAATGATAATGATATTAATAATAATAATAATAATACTAATAATAATAATAATGATGATGATAATGATAATGATAATAATAATAATAATAATAATAATAATAATAATAATAATAATAATAATCAAAATAATAATAATAATCATAATAATCATAATAATAATGATAATGATAATAATAATAATGATAATAATAATGATAATAATGATAATAATAATAATAATAATAATAATAATAATAATAATAATAATAATAATAATAATAATCAAAATAATAATAATAATCATAATAATCATAATAATAATGATAATGATAATAATCATAATAATAATGATAATAATAATAATAATAATAATGATTATAATAATGATAATAATGATAATAATAATAATAATAATAATCAAAATAATAATCATAATCATAATAATAATCATAATAATAATGATAATGATAATAATAATAATAATAATAATGATTATAATAATGATAATAATAATAATAATAATAATAACCCACTTCCGCTTTACTTCTAGCCACTTCTGCATTTTATAAATCCGTGGCCTTTAGTGTAAAATGTGGGAAGTGACCACTTCACCGAAGTGGGCCAAGCCACTTACGCCAAGAAAAGAAAAACATGGTCTATGTGGCATCACTTCCCCACTTCCCCGCATTAACTTACGCCTCTGAACGCTTCCCCAAATAACGCCATGTACAAAGTGTCACTTTCGAACAAAGAAACATCAGAAGTGGGCCACTTCCCCCAAACACTTACGTGCAAATGAACATGCCAAAATAAACCTTTTGTGATCTTGTAAATAAGTATTTAAAATAATCTAATGGATTAATGAGAAAACAATTAATGAATTATAACAATTTAAATGAGTTCATAAGGACATATTTATATAATTAAAATGTTACTTCATAGGTGTATATATTTTTTATATGTCTAGATATTCATATTTTTTTTAAGGTTATTAATGTAAATTCTTCTACTTGTAATATTAAAAAGATTTAAATTATTAATATCTTATTTTATAGTTTGTTGAGGGCTATCACTAGGGGGTGTAAATGATACATCATTACTCGTAAGTTACTCGAACTCGACTTGATCATAGTCGAGCCGAGCTTGAGCTCGAGTAGCTCGAGTAGTCAAGCCAGTAGGGTTCGAATATCTTAATACTTGACTCGAGTGCTCACGAGCCTAATCGAGTAGTTATATATATATATATATATATATATATATAAGTTGGCAAGAGAGGGTGGAGGATGGCGGGGTGAGTTGTAGTTGAGGATGTTTTCAAGATTACATATAACTGTTGGATTTTGATCCAACGGCAAATCTAGGGACTTCCCGCCCCATATATCTATATATAATTTTCTATTGAATTTACAATTTTATCCTCCAATAATATTTATTTTATTAAAATAGTTAATTAATTATACACCCCTGCACTGTTCACTTATTCACAATAGGTCCCTCCCCAAGGACCTCCAACTTCCCCCTAGGGTCCTTGGGGGGGACTTAGGTTTAATAGTAGTTTGGGTGAAGTTTTGGAAAAGGTGAATAGTGGTTAAATAGTGGAGGGACTTATAATTAAATTCCTCTATTTAAAACTTTAAAATATCTTTTTCTTTATTAAAAAGTTAAATATATTAAAACTTAATTTTTTTTAAAAAAAAACCTAACCCTAATTTCCATCTTCTCCACGCCGCCGGCCCGCCACGCTTCTTTTGCTCTCTCACTCTCTCACTCTCTCACTCTCTCACTCGGCAAAGAAACCCGAGAAGACGAGGGCCAAGTACCAGCCACCATTCAGGGCAGTCAAGGACGACACTGAGCCTTTCCTCCGCGATCCCGTACGATTTCAATCCTTTTGATCCTATTCTCCAGCATGCCTATGTATCTAATCGCTGATTGCTTGTTTTCAATCGTTGTTGCAGATATCTCGTTCCGATCCCATCGAGACCGTGCAAGCATTGCTCCGGCTTCCTCCCTTTAATAAATCTCAGTTCTGCTCCAAACAATCTGGTACCTTTCTTTAATTTGCCTTTTTTCCCTAGGTTTTAAGAATCAGGACTGCAAACCTAGCTCCTATCTTGTCTCCATTTCCTGGAATTGAAGCTGACTATCGTTTGTTTAGATATTCTGGATTTTCATTAAGTAGAGGGTTAATAATAGCACTTACCTGCACACAACAGCAAGTGTTTTTCCCACTGTTTGGTTTCCATTCAAGTGCTTTGACATCTCTCTGGAATTCACTTGTCAGAATGCTTGGATCTTTTCCTTCTGTTCAGAGAGCATCCTATATTAATGGTCATAATATATTTCCAAGCCCGTAATTGGCAGACAATCAAATGAGCAAAATAATCTGTCTGAACAACAAAAGAGATATATTTTCAACCTGAATCCTCATAATCATGTATTGTAACTAGATTCTGCTAGGTGAATACTAAACTATGCTTATGAGGATGCCAGCTTACTCCATAAATATATTCAACTCCTGTTAGCACATTCGACTAGAAAAATAGTTGTTAGAAAATAATTGAGAGAATCAATTATCATTCTCCCTTATATAAACAACAGACTCCAAGACAATCAAATGAATAAAATAAAGCAAGAGACAAAGCCATATATATGCAAAGTCATGCGAAATGAATGAAAGCCAGTAATCACAACAATAAACAAATAACATATGAAAGGCCCATAGTCAAATGACTTGTACCATTTATTCTGATTCTTAATTATTATTGGATAGCAGACAATATTAAGGGCATAACTCAAAGTGGATAGGATCTTTTCATTAAAAAGACAATGGTCCAAATACCTTAACAATATTTCTTATGAAACCTAGAGAAAGTTTCTATGAGAAAACAGAATAAGCAGTAAAACAGATGACAAACTTTGGCCATGTCCAAAAGAGAGAAAACACGAAGCATCAACAGATTCATTAAATGATTCCAAATCATGAGAAGACAATATATATGTATATTTTTTGAACATTTTGGTGAACATTTTGATATTTTGAAGTAGATGATCCGAATGATATGCAATCCTCTAATATTGGTGAATATTTTGAGGTTGATAACAACAATTAAATAATTGTTTGAGATTAATTGGTAATCATTTCTTTTATTTATACTTATTTTGATATTTTATTACTTTTTAATATTATTAAATTGATTCATTGCATATCTGAGTTGTTTGTAAGTATGTCGAGGACAAAACGACATGTTACTTCTAGCCATTCATCGAGATCGATCGTGGACTATGATCGTTCTACATGCCCGAGTACATCTTTGACAACACCACCAATTGATGCACAAGAACACCAAGAGGCCCCAGTGCAGCAAACAGAAGTTGAGACTAGTGAGCCTCAAGTTATCAGGGGCCGTAAAAGAAGTTCAAGAATGTGGGATGTGGGGATTAGAGGTGAGTAGTATATATATATAATTTATTTTTTAGCTTCAAATGGAAGGTTTTCAAGTTTATATATGATTGTATGCTATGAATGATAATCATATATGTGATGTCTTAAACATCTTTTTTTTTTTTTAAATGCAGATGAAAATGGGGTAGTGAAGCGGCAAAAAATGCGAGCAATTGAGATATTCTTTCTTCCATCAGGAGACAAAGTTATTGTGGAATGGAATCGTCGAGATCAACCGGTTGAATTGTCTCGGGGGATGCTTGCTCAATTTTTAGGCTACATCGCAAGTAATTGTCAGAACTTTCCCCTTGGATATGAAAAGTGGCAAAAGATTCCAGAGTGCTATAAAGATCATGTATGGAACAACATTATAAAGGTCAGAGATGTATTTTTAATTGATATTTTATGGATTCCATTTTTTTTTTGTATTGTATGTTTCGTAATGTGTACTAATATATTTATTTATTTGTAGACTAAATTGGAGGTTAATGATGATGGACATAAGAATTATATTATGAAAAGCTTGGAGAAAAAATGGCGAGACCACCAATATGCCTTGTATAACTTTATGAAATGTGACCCCAATGGTCCCCGCGAAGCCAATATTGCAAAGAAACCTCCAGAGATTCCTTTGGAGCAATGGGTTGCTTTTGTGGATTATAGAGCTCGCCCTAATACAAAGGTAATTGCATAAGAAAATTTATTTGTTGCATTATTGTTTAGTATTTCACGTCTCATTATTATGCATGCAAAAGCAAAACAAAATACTAGAAATCGCACCCACCTAATAATGCCTCACACGTTAGGCTCAAAGTCTTTTGCTCGACTGGAAAATGAGATGGTTATTATTTTCATCTTAAAAGCAGATTTAATTATGTTTATTGTGTATATACAACTTTCTTTGAAAATTAAACATATTTATTTTATAGGAAACTCAACTTGGTACTGCTATTACAAGAGTTGAATTACTTCAAGCCAGTCACTCATCGGATGGGTCTTTTATAAATGAAGAAGTAAGGCATAATCATGTAAGTTAAAAATCTTTCATATTTGTTATGGTTAATGTTCATACGATAGTACGTTACAATATAAAAAATTCTGTAACTTTATTTTGCAGGAAGATCTAATTTTTTGGAGTCAGAGCTCATCTGAAAATGAGACATTTACTAACATTTTCAGCGAAGAACACCCCAGGTATGTTCGAGGTATGGGACTTGGAGTTGTCCCAACCCAGATTTATGGATCATCTAGCAGCTCGGGAAGTAGACGTGATGGTAGTAGGGGTATAGATGCCCTCAAGAATGAGGCACTGCACTTAATGCATCAAATTGAAGAAAACAAACAACAAATAGTGTATCTTACCCAACAGCTGGCGGGCCAAAATCAAAATATGACATCTACTCAGGTTTTATTTTTTTAGTTTCTATGTTAAAGTTTTTGTTTCATATGTTGTTAATATTTGTTTTTATGTTTTTAAAATTCATATTTTTTTAACATTTGATACTCATTTCATTTCAAATAGGAAAATGTAGGGTCCCCAGCTATTGGAGGATGTTCATCACAGGGTGGTCACTCGGCTCACGACGAACAAAATTCAAACCATACTACATAGGTTTTTAAGTTTTTGTAGAGCTTTCTTTTTTCCTTAGCTTTTTTTTTTTTTGAGATTTTGCTTTCGTAAGCTCCATCTCGGGTTTGTGATCCTGCATTGGTTTCTAGTCTTGCAAGAGGGGGTTTTTATTTAATTACAAAAATGCCAACAAAGTTCTCTGGCGCTTGTCTCTTGAGTCCTTCCTTGAATGTTGATTTCTTGAGCTTCTGCCTGGTTTTGAGATCCGGTATTGGTTTCTTTGATTTCTTGAGCTTCTTGTCACGCTTCTAGCTCTTCAACTAGACAACGTATGCACTTAGCTGCTTCGTTGCACTAAGCCTGTCTTCCACCCGAAATTCTCCCAATGAGGTTAAGAGGAACTTAGAGATTTTAGAGAAACAAAGAACTCAAGAGAGCTTTTGAGAAGAGAACTTTGTATTGCTCAATATCCCAAGGATGATTACAAATGGAGGCCTCTTGGCCTATTTATAGAGTGGCACCTCCATACCTAGGATGGTGCCATAATTTTCTAGATCCTTCCTAGTTCTAGAAGATACAAGAATTTCTTCACACTTTTACTTTTACTTTACAATATCCCACAAGATTCTAGCCATCTCTAGAACCTTCCGAATTTGTGTTGAGTCTATCCAACTCTAGATTCATCTAGGCATCTCCACACCGCTCCGAAAAATTCCGGATACTTCCCGAGCCAACTTGAGCGTGACGTGACATTCTGCTCGGTTTTGAGATCCTTCCTTGAATGAGGTGGTTTCCTCATCCGATGATGCGGTGAGGACTCTCACAAAGCTAATAACTTTTTATTTCTTTGAGAATTTCATAGAATGTTCCAATTTTGAATCTCATGATCAATGTGTTTTGCATAACATCTTTGTCATTAGTGGGCATGCTTATAGTGTTTGATGTTCATTGCTTTTAATTATCTGTGAGCTGAATAGAATTCATACAGGATTGACAATTATTTTTGGTTAAAAGAACATTCTTAAGATAGTCTTGGTTTCTTCGCAGTTGTACTATGGTGTTGATGAATCTTATAAGCTGTCCATTCCTGCAAAGTGGAGATCCTATGTATGGACATATTGAGGTGGGCATGAGCTTTTCATTTGCTTTGAGAATTGTTTTCATTGTTGGGTAGTGATCATAAAGTTTGTATATTAAAGCTGCGTATGATGTATTGGCTTTTTATTTAAAGATGAAGGATTTTTTTGCATGGCTTAATGCCTATCCTGCTGGTGAAAAGTGGAGGATTTATTGTAGGGATCCATTGAAATAGGTCATTTTTTTATTATTGGGGTCTAATTTTGTTGCATATGAATATTAGGTTGTCTACTTCATGAAAGGCTTGTTTTTTTTTTAAAAATTAAAAAAAAAGAAAACTTCTTTATTTGACTATAGTAATGCATTTTGTGTGTTTGAAACATGCAAAGGCACCTTTCTTGGCTAGAGAGCCAAGGATGGTGCACGGATCGTTCAGCAAGAATCATTAACTATATGTTTCGGAATAAAACCTAGCTTATATATTGCAGGCAGCTACTGTTTATGGAGCACTTCATGCCTTCCAGGTACTTATAAATTTATAAATTAATAGTAATGATTTTGCTAGAGTGAATTTATAAATTTGAGAACCTGCTGAAGCTTTTGCTGTTAACATGTGTTGCTTCTGATATGCTGTTGTGCAGGCAACTAACATGTTTTGCTAGAGTTTTTGCTTCGGATATGCCTTCCAGGTACTTATAAATTTATAAATTAATAGTACATGATTTTGCTGATTTGCGGGCATCTTATAAATTTGAAACCTTCAGCCAACTTTGTAATCTCAATTTCAAAACAAGAACTGTTGAACTTCATGCTGCTCCTTGGGATATATATGATCAACCATGGTTCACTCACCAATTGGTAAGTTTTCATCAAGTTATCGATTTGCTTTTATTGTTGAGTGAGTGTTTGGACAATGTATAAGATGCCTGCACATACCTGACTACCTATCTTCTGCTTTTTTGTTCAGAGAGCCAATTGCTGCTCAGGGTGTCTAGAGTCAATTTTTGAATTTCTTGCTGAAGCAACAATTTCTTATTGAATGTTTGTAAACATTGTTCTCAATTGTTTGAGAACGAGTGTCGGTTTTATTTCATATATTCTTCTTTGTATTGTATGTATGAATTTGTAAATTTAATTTTGTAATTATTTGTGAATTATTAATATTTTTTATTTTTAAATTTGAATTGAATGGTGTTCACTGTTGAATGGTATGAGATAAAGGTTCAAAATTCTTATTATTGTAAAAAGCAAAATAGGTTAATAAATAATAAAAAAATAATTTAAAAAATTGATTGGCACTCACGTGGTTCAAACTGCTGCGAAATGTTGATATTATGTAGAGTTAAGTAACATATAGTCCTTATAAACTTTTGAAATCTCTATATAGTTTCCATAACTTTTGGTATCTTTATATAGTCCCTCTTTTTATAAAGACTTATTTTTCAGTCCATTTTTACACAAACAGTTACTTTTTATAGAAAAAGACTTTGCTGCCCTCTCTTTTCTCTCTTTTCTCTCTCTATCCCATTTCTATCCCATGTTCTCTCTCTAAATCAGAATTTCTTCTTTTTTTCTCGCTCTAATCCGATTTAATTCTCTCTTCTCTCTCAAAGCCTTTGTCTCTCTCTAACTCTCTCTCTTGTCCCATGTTCTCTTCTCTCTCTACCCCATGTTTTCTCTTGTTTTTCATATCTTCTCTCTCTATCCCTTGTTCTTTCTCTTTCTGAGTCTCTATTTATTTTCATTTTTTCTCTCTAACACTCGGTTTATTTCTCTCTTCCTCTCTAAGCCTGTGTGCAAGGTATTCCATAGACTTCCCAACTTCTGCAAGAGCATGTCCTTGTCCGCAAATTGACCGCGTAACTACACTGTTCGATAACTTCGAATTGCTCACCGTCCGAACGGCCTACGCGGAACAAGCGGCTTGACTCGATAGTGTCCTCGAGCTTTCGATGTATTGTTGGGTAAAGATGTGTTCCCCAGCGTCGAACTTGCTCGCGTTGGGCATACATCATATTCATAAGCTTGTACCTGCGAACAGTAAGCGTTTGTAAGAGATAATCAAACTTCCAGCAAAGAGTAAAGTTTTAAGCAAGATAGTAAAGAGTTGTGTTGGATAATAAAGCTTTCCATTCAATAGTAAAGACTTAAGCTAGATAGTAAAACTTTAGGCCTGATAGTAAAGAGTTATACGGGATACTAAAGAGTTACACTCGATAATAAAGCTTTAGGTCTGATAGTAAAGAGTTATACGGGATACTAAAGAGTTACACTAAATAGTAAAACTTTAAGGTAGATAGTAAAGCATTAGAGGCAATAGTAAAGATTATCCCTCAACATTAAAGGATTTTTAGTCACATGTGAATATTACCTGATTGAGTCGACCATTTCGGTGACCGCGAGGTGGCGCACCTCCTTGATCCACGCATTGAATTACTCAACGATGCTCGAGTACATCTCACCCCATCTTTGCCCCTTAAACAGATAGTTCGACCAATGAGCCACATTAGACTTTTGGATTAGCCAACGGTGCGCCTGTGCCGATGCGACCATGAGGTCGTTTACTGCATCATCGAATTCTTTAGCAATACATGCGTATGCGATGCGGGTAAAGAGGGCCCAACACTCCTCCTTCAATGCTTTCCCAAGGCTAGTATTTCCTTCATGAAGTTCGCCTCTAAGTGTCACAAACAATAGGCGTGAGACAATGAAGGGAACATCCTTGCGATGGCATTAACGAGACCTTTCGATCTGTCGGATACGAATGTAATGCACTTGTCGTAATCGTCATCACCATATATTGTATCCCTGAGAGTGGTGAGGAACCAAGTCCAATTGTCGTCTGTTTCATTGTCCACTATGGCTAATGTGACGTAGAAGAATCCTCGCCAGTCTTTGCCCGTCGCTCCTAACAAGATGCCACCGTATTTCCCAAGCAAATGTGTTCCATCAACGAACAACAGCGGCCTGCAACCCAACTTGAAGCCGACAACACAAGCACTGAAACAAAAAAAAACCACGTCTGAATCGCTCGCCATCACTGTCAATTACAGCAACGCTACCGGGATTTGTCGCCAACACCTTTTCTGCATACCATAACAACAAATCGTAGCTCTTTACCTTACTCCCATGGAGAGCGCTTCGGGCAACCTCTTTTCCCATCCATGCTTGCTTGTACGGAAGACACACGCCGTGCTCTAGCAAAATATCCTGTTGAATGTCAACGGCCCGATACAAGGGACGATCCTTGAGCTTCTGGATCACACGACCGCAAACCCATTGTTTAGATGCTTTCAGGTGCAAACTTGTCCCGATACCACCACCACACACATGTGTGGGCTGCAATGTCTTTATTCGAAAGGTTTGCAGATTTCCCTCTCGAGAAGCATGGACCCTCCAATTGCAGTCTGCCTTGGCACATCTGGTCGTCACTCTTTCTCTGTCATTTTTAATGAACGTAAAGTCAAATTACCTTTTGATAGCAAAGTCACGGAGGGCATCCCTAAAGTGTTCCACATTTTCAAATCATTCGCAGACTCTAAGCACTGCAATCTCGGGATATTGAGAAGAACCCACAATGTTCAAGGACATGCTCTCGGCTAGAGGGTCCCTGATGATTGAAAAAAGATTCTTTTAAGTAAGACAATACTAAACAGAACAACGCAATACTAAGCGTATACGACTGATGTTAAACACGTACTGTAAATAATAAAGAGATAAGATAAATACTAAAGATTTTACAGTCGATAATAAAGAGATAAAACAAATACTAAAGACATTTGGTCGATAGTAAAAAGATAAGAGCAATTCTAAAGACTTAAAGAAAATCATAAATGCTTACGTGTTTGTAATATACGGTTGCGGGAAATAACAAGCACATACTAAAGGCTTACATTGCCAGATAACAAAGACAATAAATTATATTGGAATCGAAGACCCACACTCTTCGCCAACGGTCACTTCACCTGTGTCCACAATAAGGTCGACCATATTCTTCTCGAACGATTGCAAAATGTTGCACATACGCACAAAGTCTGTAGAATTGTCATGGGACAAGTTGTTTTTTGTTTGTCTAGTGTGATATAACTCACTCTTACGCCAGAGGGGTCAAGGTCCTACAGTTCATATTTGTCATCCATTACTGACTCCCAACAAGTGAGCACTGTAAGCGCGACGACGAAAATGGTTTCTATCGAACTTCTACAACAAGAAAACCTTTTGCAAAAACAGCATAATTATACGACGCAAGCCATGAAAAAACAATGGGAAAGTGGATCTACCTTGGTTGTTTGTCTTTGCAAGACTTTCCCACCTAACTTGTTACCGCCCCGGACTCAGTTACGTCGTAACTTTTCTCCAAAACTAAAAACACAACCCAATCGCTCTGAAAAGAAGAAAGGAAGGAGAAGAAATGAAGGAGAAGAGGGGAAGGAGAAGACAAGAAGGAGGAAAAGAGGCTTCGCTTCTTTTGCAAGAATGGAAGTACAAAAGCTGGTTGCATGCTCCTTATCCTTTCAGCCAAAAAGATGAATTTTGGGTGGAAGGAGAAGAGGGTATTTTGGGGTTTTAATAAAAAAGTAATGGGTAAAGGTCACTGCAGGGACCTAAAAGTAATTCATTTTAAAAGGGAGGACTGAAAGGTTTAATGTTTTGTCAGAAGGACTGAAAAGTCAGAAAGTAAACAGTCAGGGACTGAAAAATAATTTTCCCTATTATGTATTTTGTGACAGTTTTCACAGTGTTTTTCTAATTGTTGTAAAATTCAAACTCATCAAATGAAGACTTCGAGGAGGGGGAAAAAGAAGAAGTCATGGCGCCACCGTACACCTATAGACCCTGAATGCAGGAGGGCAAGAGGAGTGGAGACTCAGGAGGTCACCAAAGACACCTGTATCCATATACCACATACACACTGTATGCCACACTGTATGTCAAACCACTATTACAACACTCACATCTAAGTGCTTTCATACAACTATGTAATACCTATAACATCGTAAACATTATTAATGAATGTGGTTTATCCACCTCTTCAAAAAAATAGAAAAAAATGCAAACTCATCTCATGCCCATGATATTTGGTGGCGGTTTTGATGGTGGTTTATAAACCGCCAGGGAATGCACCTTACAATTAGCGGTGGTTATTCCGGCAGTTATTCAAAATCGACCCTAAATGCTCTCGCGATGCTGGTATTCACGGTGGTTTGTTAACCATCACCGAAAGCATTTCGCGGTGGTTTTAACCGTCACAAAATGTCTTTGAAACCGCCCCTAAATGGTTTTTTTTTTCTTGTAGTGGATCCTCATGCTAATGTGAAGCTTGTGAACCAACGGCAGTTCCATTTAACACTCTCTTGACTGCAAACATCTGATTGGTTGTCTTGTTGTCATTGTGCTTTTAGTTGAATAGGCTATTTATATTCGTGTTATAACTGCCATTTCATGACTATTACAGCTTTGAAAACCTTTTGAAAATTGATTTTCTTTTTTTGAGTGAATTGGCAGTTTTGCTAGTAGCACTCATGTTGTTGAGGGGTCTTTAAATCCATCACTCTGTTGCCTCCCATGCTCATGTATCATCTGATGCTAAAATCAATAATAAATAATATGTTATTGCTTGAAGTTATTTCATTTTTCATATACTTGGTATACTTCATTAAAGATGATATTATGAGCATTTGATAAAATCTCATGGTTCTCATGTGTTCAGCAGTCATTTAATCATCTGAGTATGTTTTCTCTTTTGCCATCTCACTTCCTTTGTTATTGTAGATTTGTTGCAAAGCCTTCTTGATCTTGTTTGACAACAGAGAGATAAGTCTTGATTTCATCTGCTAATGGTACCTTATACAACATTCGAGGACATTAGTTTCTTATAACTGAAAAAAGAAAATATTCATCTGTTGTTTTGTGTAGCCTGGTTATTACTTATTGTCATAAAACATATATATAACAATTATAAGATTATATATGTGTCTCTGTACCCCTTCAAGTTTTCTTGTGTTCTGTGAAACTTCAATATAGACAATTGAATGTGTTTGTGCCGCCAACTAACATATTTGTATTTTTTTTTGTGTAAAATTCATTAAAAAAAAAACACGTGTTATGAGTGTATATGATAGCAGTGATGAGAATTCTGTATGGAGCACACACTTTCATGATCTTTGGATTTACTTGAACAAATCATTTGCCCTTTTTCTTTATGCCCTTCCTTCCTTTTTCATCTTTACTTTCATAACAACAGTTGTACTTTTATTGTTGTGATCCAAATTCCAAACAGTTTTCTGAATTTGTTAAGTTTTGTTGCAGAGAATATTTAAAATTCTTCTATTTTTCAGGTGTGATCCTGGTGAATACCCTAGTGAATGGCATTGAAAAGCATCTCTTATCTGCATATGTATAAGAGTTTTTCTTTGCTTAAGTGGTTTAGGGAAATCAAAGGTCACAAGATAGTTTTCGTTTGGGAAAACCAAAAGCTATATGGTTTGGAAAAACCACATGCAAATATTTATAATGTATAGGCTTGCATATTGATTTAGAAGAGAATGATCTATCAAGAGATTGGCTACATAACATTAATTTGGTTCAATTTGTTTGTAAATTCTATTCATCAAAGACTTGATAGCAAAGATTGGTCTCAGTGTGAATACGTATATAGTTTTCGTATTATAAAAAAATTAGGTCTAATACCCAATTTAGTCCCTCTATTATAACGAACGAGCCCTTTTGATCTCTTTAATATAATTTAATACTTTTTGGTCCATCTATTTCCCTGATTGAGAAAATTGGGTCCCTCCCTCTAATGGACTTCTGTTTTTCCGTTGAAAACACTGATGCTCATTGAGATATATATATATATATATATATATCATCTAGGGGCGTCCCTAGATAACAAATCTAGGGAAGTCCCTAGATTGACCGTTGGATAAATATCAAATTGATCCAAGGGCCCCTGTTTAAACTTTAAACTAATCTCTTATTTCACTAGAGATAAACCGAGCAGAGTGTTTAGAAAGCGAGCAACCTCCGCCTCTCCCCACCCCCTCCGCCTCCGAGCAAGCGAGCAACCTCTCCCCTCTCTCTCTCGGCCTCACCCTCTCCGCCTCTCCCCACCTCCGCTTCCGCCTCCGCTTCGGCCTCGTAACAAAAGATTCAGTAAGCAAGCGAGCAACCTCCACCTCTCCCCGCACCCCTCCGCCTCCGAGCCCTCTCACGAACTCAACCTAGACATTAAGATTGTATTTGCTTGGGTATGAAGGCCAGACTACGATTTATGAGGTTGTTTGCTTTTTCTCCCATGTTTTTGGCTTTTATTCAGATTTCAAGAATAAGATAACGCTAATGAATGTTAGTGTTATGTTATTAGGGTATGAGGCCCTTTAATCCTAATAAGGGGGAATATGATCATCAGTGATTGTTTGGCTCTTAATCCTTCGGACCATGTTCTTGTCTTATTCTCTATTCAAACAAATCCTAAAGGGAAGTAATTGTTTGGTAAATGGGCTATATCTCTACTGTATTTGATTAGAGCAAATTTTGGGGATTTTTTGCAATGATAATTTGTATGAAGTTTTTCTTTTCTCATTGTTTTTATCCTTTAGTGCAGGGAAGAATGGTAGAGATTTATGGGCAAGAGGCATCTGGAAAGACTACACTTGCTCTTCATATTGTGAAGGAAGCTCAGAATCTTGGAGGTTTATATGTGCTGCTAATTTCTTTCTAATAACTTATTTGATTACTTTGAGTGCTTGACTGATAAAGGAATAAATCTTTTAGTCGCATGTGTGTCATGAGGTTGGTCATGTGCAAAACAAGTATCATTCCTAGAATTGAGATAGTCATGAGTTTGATGCCTAGTGCTTTTTTTGAATATTGAGAGACATCATTTCTTGTTGTTTGTTTGATTACTGACTAACATCAGTGGAACGTCATAATGACTTTTAAAATTCATATTTTCAATATGAGTTAACTTTTTCTAAAATACATTGATAGACTAGCCATTGAGAAAAGATAATCAGAATAGTATTTTTCCCTACTTGTCATGCATGTTCATATGAGCTAATTGTTGTTCTAAATTGGATTTAGTAAATACTTCATTGTAGTTAAACTAAATTATTCTCTTTGTCTTGCCACTAACTTTTATTTTAGAATATTTTTGTTTATTGTGGCATTTTGTTAATTGTTACTATACAGAAGGTAGGCATTTCAAGTTTGCCAATAAATTTTGCTAGCTGTGAAGGTTATAATTTTTTATTGCTTGAATAATGTAGAAATCACAATTAGTCTCTGAAATGATTATGATCCAACAATGGATAAACATATATTAATTGGTATCTAGCAAATTTCATATATGAAGAATTGATTATAGAATTGGGAAAGGAAACATCATGTTTCAATTGTGTGATAATTGTAGCTTAGAAAATAGAAAGTCATAAAGGATAAATTTTGGCTGAACAAGTAGATATTGGACGAGAAAAATAAATATTGCGTAGATTATGATGGCTCTATTCTTGGGAAGTTTGAGATTAAATTTGAAAGAAACTTAATCATAAAAATCATGTGTAGAATTAGGATGCCTTTAGTAGCTGTACTGCCTCAACCAATTCCAGTTCTGAATAAACATTATCAAATCCAATACTGTTATCTTGATAGAATATAGGATAAATTACTTTTTTTGACCCCCACTAGCCCATGAATTTCAATTTTACCAATTGAACTTTGTACTTCCAAATTTGTTGCAATTTGCACCTGCATTATAATTCTTGTCTTCTTACTTAACCATTACTTGTTAAACTGGATTTATAGGTTGCTCCACATAGCCTTCTACATGGAACCAGGCAATGTTAAAATCAATTAGAGTAATTAAAAAAATTGAAATGTAGAGTAATAATTGCTTCAGTGTCATCATTTTTTTTAATGATTCGCCATTGCTTAGTTCACTGTTGATTTGGTGAAATTTTATTATGTGGTTAGTTGGTACTTTGTAGCTGTTTATAATGTACCATAAAGGCTTACCCAAAAGCAAGAATGAAAATTAGCTATGAGTTAAGGTCTTATAATTCTTTTCATTAGTGTTATGAAGAGGAGACCTGAAACTGTTATAATTCTAAAACCATCTATATGTTGTATGATTCTTCTTTTTTATGTTGGGGCATTTTACACCTTCTGAAGGCAAGTCAAATAGCTTAGCTGTTAAGAAGAACATCTACCGATATAATAGTAGATCTGCTGTATTTTTAATTAAGAATTCCTCTTTCGCGTTTTTTCTATATATTTTAATAGTACTTAAATAGCTTAGTTGGCGATGAGTGCATATATAAATATCACATCCATTTTGTGTTCCAATTCCAATGCAACATTGAATTTGTTGTGATATTTTTTTTTTATAAGATTAGACGAGATTTGATTGCTTATTAGAACAAACTTCAGACAAGTCATATATAAGTATTTAATTCCATCAATAAAAACACATCTTCAATAAATCGAAAAGAAAAGCATCCATCAACTATTGACATAAAATTAGAGTCCAGCCAGGAAAATCTTTCGTAACAGACTTGAAAACCACATATATGTGGATCATTTTTTATAAGTAGCAGTCCACAATGAATACTTGTAGTAGTTGTTGTTGCCGCAATGAAGAATGGAAGTACATGCCTTTATGACTTTTTTTCTTGTTTGTTTGTTTAAATTCTTATCTAAAGACGCTTTTGAACTTGTTTTAGCACGTTGATATCTACGACCAATAACGCAAGATAAATAGCAGGCAGTGCTGCAATTTGTTGTGATAAATAGCAGCTGTTGGCATGGCATTCTAATGTTCTTCATGATCTCTTGTTTTTCTCCAGGTCTATTGAGATGTCGTAAGAGTTGCAGGCTTCGATTGATAAACTACATACGCCCAGACATTAAACGTGGGAACTTCTCCAAAGAAGAAGAGGAGACTATTATCAGCTTGCACTAGTTACTCGGAAATAAGTACGTTTATATATGCATATATGTTAGATGTACATATAGTACTGTTTTGAGTGATTAAATAGATAAAACCAATCAATCATCTCTAATGAAACTCAATCTGTTTTCATTTAATCTGCAATATTAGATGGTCGGCCATTGCGGCGAGGTTGGAGAACAAACAATGAGATCAAGAACGTCTGGCACACTCATTTGAAGAAAGAGTTAAACAAGGCCAAATAGTAGTACAAGAAGAACCCTGCAAGAGAAAGCACTGAGGTGATCATGCCTGCAGGAAGTCAATTGTCTCCATATCCTCTGAAAGATCATACAGTGAATGGATTCATCTGAGCAAGTGCCAGGTCTTGAAGATAGTTTCTGGTCTGAGGCATTGTCAAGGAACAGTGCATGAATTTATTGAAGATGTGCTCTTATTGATGGAATTAAATAATTATATATGACTTTTCATGAATTTAGTGTATGTTACTGATGGGGCTGGAAATGCACTAAGGTTTTGAAGAATTGAGTTGTCAATGGGATGGATTTGTAACAGGTTTTGGTGACAGTAATGTTTAGCATAGGCCATTTGTACTCTTGTGATAGTATAGTACTATCATTGTATTGTTTTAGTGTATGTTTCTGTTTGCATAAATAAAATTCATTCTTTGCCTTGAGCAAAAAAAAAAAAAGTTTATGAATTGATAACAATTTAAGTTTCATTTTGTTGTGCGAAAACAACCACTATCCCTTGTTCTTCCTTGGTTACTTCTCAAGAAGTGATGTAATTCTGCTCTTTTTGGCTTGTGGAGAGAATCAGTTTAATTTTATTGGCAGGGGAAATGTCCCTTGTTTGTTGTTTGCTTGATCCATTATAAGTGTTTTTTTTTTTCCTCTTCCCATTTCTGTGTTGCAAATAATAATCTCAGTGGCAAAACTTAGCATTATAACACTGATGTCAATAGAATTTTTTTTTCATTTAAAAGACAATTGTATCATGCCTATAATTTTTCCGTTATACATCAAGTCCCCTTTTCATCTTATTGTACGCATGTATATGTTAAAATACCCTAGAATCTGGAAGTATGCATGTATATGCTAAAATACCCTGAAATCTTCCCAAAATTTAACAAAAGTCCATGGTGGTGTTGGTGGATCATGGTACATTCTGTAAGAGATTTTACATGTTCAAAATCAGTTATTATTTCATTTAAGAAATCAAATTGTCGGAGCTGAAGGAGAAACTGTAGTGGCTACAAATGCTGACAGGCATTCAACATAACTGACATCCTATGCATCAAAATTAATCATATTTTAAAGTTGCATAAGCTCCTCCAAAACCTTAATTCCTCAAATTAAATTTAAGACATCAATCACAATACAACAACTTGCAAACACAAGTATAGCAAGTCTCCTGTAACTCAAAATTAATCAAGACTGCGGACACATCAAAATTAATCAATATTGCAGACACATGAAAAAACATATAAGTCTCTTGTATCTCAAAAGAAGATCACATTACAGCAGCTTGCAGACACATCAAAATTAATTAAATTGATTCTGAAACAACAGATAATAAGATGGCAGGATTTGTAGATTCTGAAATAACAAAATCTTGTAGCTCATTGTAGCAGAACTAAGAATGAAAACTCGTATGTAGCTCCAAAAAGTGACAATTCCTTGTAGCTCACGGTTGACCTATATTTACAAATAAAAAGTTTCATTAGTAAACATTAATAATTGAATGAAAGTATGAATCAAATTGATACAATACTATAAAAAAATGTCTTACTGAACGTGCATGTAGTCAAGTAATGACCCTTTTTCCCACATTTGCCACATGTCCTTTTCCTCTTGTCCGATAATTGAATGTTAATTCCAGACTTAATTCTTGTATTCACCCTTGGCCGACCTTTGCTTTTGACCGGCTTTGGATTAAGAATGCTAATATGTGACCCAAAAACATCATCCTCTGTTGAGAAGGTAGGTAAAAAATAACCAATAATCTCTTAATTGTCCTCATTTTGCCTGGTACACAATCTATGTTCTTTTGCACTAGACATTTCACCGATCATTTTGAAGATGTCATTTAATTGAGGCATAACTTTCTCATACAACTCTAGGGATGTTATAGAGTGTGCAATACAAAAACACATATTTTGTGCACTCCACTTCATCAAGGGTGCAAAGGTGTTGTTCTGTGTCTTAACCATCATAACACTTGACCTATATCTTGCATCCATAGCCAACGACGGAGAATATATTTTTTTGGAATCTTTGCAACCTCTTTTTTTAAAAAAATATTTTCAAAATATGGCATCACAACACACCCTCCCTCGCAAACTTCTTACAAGAGCATGTACAGAAGGCTCCCCATCTTCACTACAATCTCTACTAAATACAACAACCTGATTGCAAATTGTATATTTAGCATGATTAGTCCCATCTCGAATGCGTTCAGCAAGCATACTATCACTTTCTCGCAATTAATTCTGCCTGAAAGACATTAAACACAGATATTGTATATACTTCTCCAGCATGTCTCTCAATTGGATGACCTGTGTGAAAATTAGCCATAGAGTTTAAAGTCTTGAAGTCTTCATTTTCTTCATCATTCCGTCGAGCAGACAAAGCTTTATCATACTGCATAACAAACTCATCCAATGGAGTTTGTGCATTAACAAAGCAATCAAAAAATGAGTTGATGCTTTCACTGTGTTGTATAGATGTCATTCCAGCTGTGAATATGTCTTACCAATATAGAGAAACCCATTTATTTCCAATTCCATACATCTTACTCAACCAGTGATTATCATCAATGTTGTATGTTGCTTTAAGCTCACCCCGTCTATTCTCAAATGCTTCAATTGATTCACTATGGTGCAACCATTTGTTGTAGTCCGTCATGAAGCCCTCTTTGCTCTTCAAATCTACCAAATACTTCATTGAATTTCTCCCAATATGCCAAGAGCAAAGCCGATGACCAGAATTTGGGAAAACTTTTGTAAGGGCCTTCCCCATAACCAAGTCTTGATCTGTAATAATGGTTTGTGGATGTTTCCCTAGCATGCATTTCAACCATGTTTGAAATACCCATAAAAAACTTTCTTCTTTTTTGTTTGCAATTAGAGCACAACCAAATAAAATAGACTGCTTATGATGGTTGACTCCAACAAAAAGAGCAAAGGGGAAACAAAATCTATTGGTTTGATAAGTAGTGTCAAAAATGACAACATCTCCAAATTCTGAATATGCCAATCTAGATCTTCCATCTGCCCAAAAGACACATCTAGTTTGACCAAACTCATCAAGCTCCATATCAAAGAAGAAAAAATCATCATTCAGTTTTTTCTCCTTAAAAAACTTAACAATAGTCATACATTCTTGGCCAATGTTATTGCTTCGAACTCCCCTCAAATGATTTGAACAGTCAGCCGGGGTAATTGGTGCACACCCCGTATTTGAAGGTGTGTCATTCAATATTCGACACATTTGGCTAGGTCCCACTCTACTTTTATGCAATGTCTCCATCAAACTTCTACATGTCTCACTGATGTGGCGGTGAGACCGCATCTTCATCACCTTAGAGGGAGTATGTAATAAAGAATGGTTATGTACATCATCAAAAATTTTCATGGTCCATACACCACTCTTCATTTTGGATACTACCATCCGAGCTTGGCAATTTGTCCTTGTATCTCTACGTCTTGGAATAGTTTTTCCTAGTTGCCTTTTGTCAGTCATACACTTAGCTCCTTCCTTATGGCAAACAAAGTGCCGACAGGTAATTAATTGAGAATGAGACAAATGATACACGTGACCTTTTCTTACCCCAAAACCTCTAGATTTTGCATAATCCAAGTAATATCGAAAAGCTTCATCCTCATCCTCAAACTCTATACCAACAAATGGGATTCTTGTCAATTCCTGTTCGTTTCAAGACTGTGGACTCATCGCCAATTCTTGTCCATCTTGTGCTGCCATTTCTTGTCCATCTTCAAGTTGTTGGGTACCAACCTCTTGTGTTACACAACAACCTTCTTCATTTAACTGACATGACTTGAACTCATTCAGATCTATTTCAATATCCTTAAATATGAAGTCATCATCTTTACTTATCTCTTCTATGATATTTGTCATGATATTCTATTAAGAAAAATACAATTAATTAGAATATATCAAAACACATGTATATTACTGACAAAAGGAAGTGGAACTCATGCTAGTGCTCAGAATAATCAATAACAAAGAGAACTATGCCAAAAGAAATAAAAATCAATAATCTAATAACAAACAAGATCAGAAAATAAGAGCAATTTTTATAAGGCAAACTTAAAATAAACTTTGGTTTCTGGAGGAACAACCACAAAAAAGAGTTCATAGAATTCTCATTAGAGAAAGACAACAACTCCACCATTAATCACACACCATTAAAGGAACCATTATAAAAAATGAACAAAAAAAAAACAATACCAGAAACATGAAATAATCCAAAGAAAGAGCTTCTCTTTAAGCAACAGGATTTAAAAGATCATATTGTATACACAAATGCATCATAGGATAAAGAACAATGCCACCACAATAATGAATAAAAGTTATCATTATCTTCATATGATTAATATAGCCACATGTAAATCAACAAAACATCATAAAATAGTTTTAATTGAATAATTTAAAAAATAAAAAAAGCAACACAACAAATTCAGTGTTGAGTTGGAATCGGAACACATAATGGATGAGATATTTATGAATGCAATGAAATGATTTTAATCAATAAGAACTTATAATCAAGATTATATATTTCTAAAGGAATTCAACAAGAGTTCCACGAAAATCAAAGTTCCCAGTTACTAATCCAACTGGAATTGCCTAATCTTTATACTGATAAAAGAAAAAAGCGCCCCAGCAGCACCAACACAAGTACGGAAGGTTAAAATATTATAAAAACCAATCCATCATGTTTAATGAAGGCCCAGACACCTTTGCACCAACTTTTTCAAAAGCTAACTTATTTGCAGAAATAGATCATAAGGGCCAGCTCATACACTTACAAGTTACAACTGGTAGTGGGATGCTCCAAACAAGTCACCAGTACTCTCAAATGAACATCCCATTTATCTTTCTATCTATTCATTTTTACGTTTGCAATTATCATTGCATCTATGAACAGAATGTCTGTGAATCTTCATATAAGATAATTTTACATTTGCCGCACTTCTTGTTCAAAGAAATTTAAAGCACTTACAAAACACAATCTATTTTAACAAGATTCCTATCAATCAAAGTTTCAAAAACCAATACTTGTAAATAGAACACAATACAGGGACAAACACATATCTATTTCCCCTAAATCAAAACACACTCTCAAGACCAGAATAACAAATCAACATCATACTGCACAAACAAATCTACTACAGAAGAGAACAAGTCAAGAGGCAAAGCATGAAATCAGGCCAAGGAACACAAAAATCCCAAACCAAATGCAAAGTAACTCCCACTCTCAAGATCCATGTCAAAACATACAAATACATAAAAAAAAGGGGAACTTTTCAGGAGACGACGATCAGAACAACAAACCACTACAGCACAGAACAAGTCAAGAATCAATAAGCAAGCAACAAGACACACAAAGCCATCCAAGACAAAGGCAAAGCTGTAAATCCCACCCCCACATCCAAGATCCATATCAAAGACTCAAAAAGATCACATTTTTCCCCCATATAAAGATGAAAGGAAGGACCTTTCCAGAGATGATGAGCCAACAATCCTTGGTCTGGTTGTGCTTGGAGACCTCCTCAAAGTGGAAAATTTTATGATCCAAGATCCATATCGAAGACTCAAAAATAGCCGCACTTCCCGCTTGCTTTCTGAATCTCTTGTTACGAGGCGGAAGCGGAGGGGGGGAGAGGCGGAGAGGGTGAGGCCGAGAGAGAGAGGGGAGAGGTTGCTCGCTTGCTCGGAGGCGGAGGTTGCTCGCTTTCTGAACACTCTGCTCGGTTTATCTCTAGTGAAATAAGAGATTAGTTTAAAGTTTAAACATGAGCCGTTGGATCAATTTGGATATTGATCCAACGGTCAATCTAGGGACTTCCCTAGATTTGTTATCTAGGATGTCCCAAGATGATATATTCTCTCTCTCTATATATATATATATATATATATATATATATATATATATATATAGACATGATAATATGTGGTCGGCCGGATGCACTATGCATACCCGGTCACCTCCTATTTGGCCCCCTGGAGCATGTTTGAAGGATTTCCAATCATACGGATGGAAAGATCATCGAAAAATAAGCTAGCATGTCCATTTTCATACAATTTGATAATCGTTTGGTCCTCCCACTTAACGATTGAAATTCTGGACCGTTCAGATTTCTATATATATTTAATAAGTGGATAAACCACATTATTTATTGATAATGATATAAAAATTTAGTACATGGAATCTCATCCAAGATGGACAAAAAGATACACAAATTCAAACAGTGCTACATTCTTGATCAAGATTTTGATGCTTCAAGTTCTTTCTTGCGCTGCAAACTCGTCCTCGAAGGCTTCGTCACCTTTTGCGATTTGAGTTGAGGTAGCATTTGCGAACTCCAAGCTTCTCTTCATGAACCTTTGTGCCGTCTCCAGCTTTGGCTTTATGGATAATGATGCTGCATCCAACCAAGATAATATAAGGAAAGAGATATCACGAATAATTTTTAAGTAAACACGATGTTTATCTTTGAAACATCGCATATTTCTTTCACCCGATATACTCTAGGTGATTGCCCCTCACCGTGAGGTCACATCCCCTCTGCAAGGTTTTATCCACCCTAATGGAGGTGCCTCTAGGACCCCATAATTGTTGGAGTGAGAGTGGTCCACCATTGATGTTGCAGAGGGTGCTCAAGTATATCCATATAGCAGTTGTGTAGCTACAGGTTTGGAACAAATGTGTTACCGATTCATCCTCTACTTTACATAGATAACACTTTGTGTGTTCCCCTCGTCACTTTCTTTTATGCAAGTTATCCAAAGTCAGAATTTTGTCATCTTTTGCCAACCAGAAAAATAATTTTGTTTTAAGAGGGAACGGTTGTTTTCAGAAATTCTTGCTCAAGTCGCTTCTGGTTCTACCATTAATATTGTAATAAAAAAAATTAGAGAAATGGTTAACAACTTATTTAACAGTTTACAACTAAATATTAATTTTTTAAAAAAAAACATAATCATAATAATCCCTAACCTTACCCCCCCTCCCCCCTCCCACGCCACCTTCTTCCTCGCCATGGCTTTACTACCCTCGCCACAAGGTCACCCATATCGTACGGAAGGCCCCCAAATGACGGATCCATCATAGGGAAGATCAGACTCGAGAGGGATGCATCATGCTAGGGTACCTCAAGGACTAGAAGGCGATAATAAAGGCGGTGTGGGATGACAACCGGTTCTTCACTGCTGACGTTAGGGTGATACTTTTAAGTTAGAGGTGGAGATTAAAGTCTAATCGGTTCACTCTTGCAAATTTTGGTTGATGTATGATGGATTGCGATTAAAACATTAGTCTACTTTCATCTAGCGACTCCTGTATTTGAAATTGGTTATTTTTATTTTTGAGAATAGTATAAGTGAACATTCGGTTATTCAATTCATGCTTCTAAATGAATCATCAGGTTGACGATTGAATTGTTGTATTTGACCGCATTAACAAACTATTTTTCCTAAAATCGTGTGATATTTGAATTTTTGTATATCTAGGTCCACATTCTACGGGATCTTTCTTTGGAAAGACTTGTGTCATTCTACTTGATTGATTTTTTATCAATTGCATTGTTGTGTGAATATATCTGAGTTAAATTAAAATTCTATGATCACAGATTTTTTTTTCTCCAAAAGCTTCATTGCATAAATAACATAAAAGGTTTAAGTACAAAGATATCAAACCCACTTATCATAAAATGGGCATAGATTCCAGGTCTTTCTTCTTCTCCGGTGAGATCTCCGGCAAGTTGTCGGCGAGGAGAGCTTGAAAGGGAGGCAAATGGGGTCGGGAGGAGTTTGTGACGCGGTGGCCGACATTAGCGAGCATCTTGAGGATGGAAGCGTCAGCGGCGAGGAAGGAGGCGGTGTGGGAGGGAGGAGGGGAGTTAGGGTTTGTTATGATTACATTATTTATTAAAAAAAATTAATCTTAAGTTGTAAACTATTAATGGGCTATTAATCGTTTTTTTAATTTTTTTTATTAATATTTTAATGAGTTGCAATGCCACATCAGTATTTTCAACGGAAAAACAGACTGTTGTTAGAAGGAAGGACCCAATTTTCTCAATTGGGGAAATAGAGGGACAAAAAAATATCAAATTATATTAGAGGGACCAAAAGGGTCAGTTCGTTATAATAGAGGGACTAAATTGGGTATTAGACCAAAAATTTAATAAAAAAATCCTCTTCCAAATATGTTTTAATATGATATTTAATATATTAAATAAATTTTAAATACAAATAGATCAGAATTATTTTGTTTTTTAATGCGTGTCTTGCTGTGTGTTTTGAACACCGGAATAATCCTTTATATATATATATATAGAGAGAGAGAGAGAGAGAGAGAGAGAGAGAGAGAGAGACGAGTTCCAAATGGAATGTAATGCAATGTGGCAGGTAATGTATTGTGATCCTACCTGACCGAATGGCTACACCGGCTTGGTGAATAGCTCTCGGTTGGGTCCCAAATGTAAAAATTCATTTGGACTCTTTTGCTTAATGGAAGTTTATTTGATCAAAAAAAAAAAAAAAGAGAGAGAGACATACGAGTTCAAGGAAGGAAAATTATTTTCTTAAGACAATATTGATGACAGCCATATGTACGAGTTTGAAGTAGCCAATGACCATATATATATAACTTATCCCAGAATAATTCAATTAGAAAACAAAGATTTAGCTACTTAACCCCGTAGACTTTCCTTTCTTGTTATAGTTAATTCTCACAACTCTGACTATTCGATCTTTATAATATATCAATGAAATACACAATGCATGCTACGAGAACTTTATTAAAAATTCACCTGGCTTCTTGTTGAATCTTTCCTGTTTCCAGAATCCTTCTCATTGCCAAATGGAGAATTGATCAATGGTCTCATGTCTATAAAACTCAAGTTGCTTATAACTCAAGTTTGCAAATATTATAGTAGTACTTCTAATAATCTCCAGTGGGCATTGACATCAGTATGGACATATATATTGTTATATATGTAAACCTGCTAACAAAAACACGGTTTTCAAGCTTGAACTTATGCAAATCCAACAAGCCATAGCACAAGGCGCAGGAAAAGGTCTAGCTTTTCAACTAATACCTGATCTCCAATCATATAAATCCCCATGCATATCATCCTCTCATTCATCACCTCCACTGCTTCTTCATCTTTCTTACTTTCTACGAGAGAGAGAGAAGATGAGGACTGCTTTAGTTTGCTTGATAGCTTTGATGGCCATGCAGGTCATGGTCCCTGGTTCTTCATCAGCTTCCTTGAAAGTAGGCTTCTATAACTACAAATGTAAGGAAGCTGAGACGATCATCAGAAACACAGTGGCCAAAGCCATCAGCAAGAATCCCGGTGTTGCCCCTGGCATCATAAGGATATATTTCCATGACTGCTTTGTCAGGGTATATATGCTTGTATCCATTAATTTCTTCTTCTTCCTCCTCTAAAGGTTTGAGTTTGCTATTAATTAATGTACTCCAATGTATACACGTACAGGGATGTGATGGTTCAGTGTTGATAGACTCCACCTCCAGCAACACTGCAGAGAAAGACTCTCCGCTGAACAACCCAAGTCTCAGAGGTTTTGAGGTGATTGATGAAGCAAAGGCCAAGCTTGAAGCTTACTGCCCGAACACTGTCTCCTGCGCCGACATCCTGGCCTTTGCAGCTCGTGACTCTGCCTACTATGGCGGCAGCATCAACTACGCCGTGCCGGCCGGAAGGCGAGATGGAAGAATCTCCATCGCAGCAGAGGTTATCCAAAACCTCCCTCCTCCTTTCTTCGATGCCAATCAACTCAAGGACAGCTTTGCTAGAAAAGGTTTGTCACTGGAGGAGATGGTCACACTCTCTGGTGCTCATTCTTTTGGTGTATCCCATTGCTCTTCCTTCTCAAACAGGCTCTATAATTTCAATGCAACTCATCCTCAAGATCCCTCCATCGACCGGAACTTTGCTGCTTTCTTGAAAACCAAGTGCCCACAAGTGAGCAGCAATGATCCTACTGTGTTTCTAGACACTGTGACCCCCAATAGATTGGATAGCCAGTACTACAAGAACTTGAAGTATAGTAGAGGGTTGCTGACCTCTGATCAGACGCTGGAGAGTAGTCCATTGACGGCGGAAATGGTGACGATGAACACCAAGAACTCGAAAGTTTGGTCTGCTAAGTTTGCTTCGGCGATGGTGCACATGGGCTCCATAGATGTGCTCACTGGTAGGCAGGGTGAGATCAGAAAGAAGTGCAGGGTGGTGAATTGATCATGAATTTCAGAGTTCAAATATATATCAGTTGATTTCTTCAGTAATTGTATGTATGTCAAGTCTTACAGTGGTTTTTGTTCTGTTGTTTGAGTCCAGTGATCAATTTGTTTCTTTGTTGAAGTTGTTTGCAGGAAGTGCATGTTGTGCTGGTGATCGAATGAACTGCCATGCATATATATATATGCTGCTCTTCCCTGAAATATTTGAATCTTGTAAGCTTTGTCATTCTTTCATGAACATTTGAATCTAAGCTGGGATGGCTTTGCACTACAAGTAAACTAATACAGACATACTATAGAATTAATGTTGTTGAATCAGTAAATGTTGGATTAGTCATTGGAGACAAAATCATAAATAACCTTTAAAAAAATTTTACTTCCATTAGCATCATCAATATCATCCCCACCGCACCCTATTGTTGGAGCATCACATCAAAACATTAATAATAAGAGTGTCACCAACTTTCACACAAGTTAGTTTATTACTTCTTACGACAAAAGGTTGAGAACTTGAGAGTTTGAATATCTATCCTCCGTCTCTGTGATATTTCATTGAATTATGTTGAAAAAATATATAAAAATCAAATCAAAGTACCATGTGGCAATCGCTCATAGAGTACAATATACTTTTATTAAAAGAACTTTGGATTAAGTAGCACAAGTGTGTATATCGTTCCAAATATCATTGCATTACTCAAGTAAGCACATTTTGTCCACAATGATCCAAACATACCAACTAAAGGAGAACGTTTTAGCGCTCTATCCTCTTGCTCTCGTCTCTGAGTAACCTTAGAAACCAAGCTTCTCACTCCGAGAAACATGTCCCCCACTTACGATGATAGGTGAGGGAAAGGAGTAATGGCGCAAATCGTGAGGGTCGAAAGGGAGCGTTGGTCCCCACAAAATCTTTTGAGAAAATATTGAGCCTGGTTTCAATTCTTGTAGAATATTCTAAGTGTTTTGTATTGTCAGGAGAGGGAACAACCCTGTTTCAAAACCTCTCTGGAATAGAGGGAAACCATAGCCAAAGAATGAGAAATGAAAACCTCCCCTCTCAGCAAGCCTAGGGGTAGGTACAGGCTAACTCGGCTTCTGTTTGGCAGGGAAGGTGCAAGATGGCAGAACGTGGGCTAACATGGTTCGAAAACCAAAGCGCAGAGGAGCTAGGGCTTCTATCCTCGTTCTGGGGCGCATCCTCAGCCGCCTAAAGGAGTTTATCACAAAAATGGTAACATTGGAGGAAGGTGTACTGCTTCGAGCCCGCGAAGATATGAAAACGGTAGTCTACGGTAGATCGAGGTGGCCAGAGATGTACTCTCAGCTCTCAATTATGGGCACACTTGGGGGATTTCTCTCTGGCAGATATGCCAAATGATTTTTTTCTCATACGTTGATATGACCATGGATGGTGAACGGGATAGTACTCCATCTAATGCGCTGGAGGGAACACTTCCAACCAAGCTTTGAAAGCTTTTGTCCACAACCTTGTGGGTGCAACTACACCACCTCCCAACGGAGTACTGGGAGCTGGAAGCCTTAGAAGAGGTAGCCTCCTCCTTCGAGAGAGTAATCAAGGTAGATGAGACTACCCTTAACCAAAATAGAGCAGGTATGCAAGAGTGTGTATCGAGATCAACTTGGATCAACCCCTTAAAAGGGGAGTGTGGGTAAGATCTACAACTTCAAAATGCTTTGTTGTTGTATTATATAAAAGAATCGATGTATTTTGCTACAGATGTGTAGTAGTTGGATATGGGGGGGATAATTGTGGACCGGGGGAAGTCGGGCATCACTCAGATGGAGCTAGAATGAGACAACAGGCACCTGACCCGAAAGGGAAAGGAGTTGCAGTCGAGGAGGCTAATTCATCAGTGTGAAATACGAAACCAACGAGTTGCAGTCGAGGAGGTCCGAGGAAACATTGGCAAAAGTAGGGGGAAGAAGAACAAGGGTTTGGACCTTGGCTGACAGTGCGAAGGAAGCCAAACAATGGGAGGCCAGCATTGGTCACAAAATTCCACCAAACCAAGGAGACGGGGAGAAAAAGGGTCACGTGCCCACCACGTGAGACACATGATCGAGGTGACCTTTCGGATAGGCGCCTAACCGACGAAGAACACGTGGAGGGTGATGATCTCTCAGGGAAGGTAATGGGCACCATGCGTACACCCTTGCTTAGAGAGAGTGTACCATCTCGAGGTAGTATGTCAGGGCGTTGGCGAGGTATAGCTAGGTTGCACGGCATGGGGCGCACTTCGCCTGAAAAGTCACATGAGGAATCGAGGCAATCGAGGTCTCGAGAAGCCTTGTTGAAAGGTCAGGGCGGAGGATACAACCACGTGGCAAAGAGAGATACCAAGAAACCATCCAAGGGCCTAGATTGCACTACATAGTAGGAGATTCATTGGAGATGGCCAAGAAGAGGACTTTGAATTTTATTCATCGATGAGGAAAATCAGAAGGGTGATCTAGAGGCTTCTCAGAGGAGCTCTTACCATCCTAAGAACTTATTGAGTCTGAGTAGAAATCATAAAACTCTTGTTCTCTGTGTCTTAGGAAACCTCAACAATCTAAAGGAAGAGTAGAGCAGAGAGATGAAGCTCATGGATGAAGAAGAGCCACCGAACCTTGGAGAAGCAATTGAATGGAAAGAGAAGAGCAGCAGAAGGGGGAAGGGTATGGGAGTAAGAAAGTTGAAGGTAAAACCATAAAGAAAAGACGTATTGTAGATGCAGAAGGTACCACCCTAAACTACCGTACTAGTAGATGAAGATTCTCATGTGGAACTATAGAGGAGTCTCAGGGGTTGACACTTTAAGTAGAATATTTACTTTCATTAGAACAAGGAGTTTATCTCTAATCTATTTAGTTGAAACAAGGGCAAACAAGTCTCGCATAGAATCCTACTGTAAAAAATTCAAGAACAACTGGCATTGGGCCGCAATTTCCTCGATAGGATTCTCAGGAGATATAATTGCATTATAGAGGAAGGGTCTGGGTATAGTTACTCCTTTTGTGCATCCAATTACGCTCTCCACCTTGCCATAACCATAAATGATACTAAACCCTATCTTGTCTCTATAGTGTACAACAGTCAGGCAATAAGGATGCAAGAGAACTTGGAGTAATCTGGCTAGATTATCTTCTATTCATTTGCCATGGCTACTCCTTGGAGATTTTAATGTAGTAAGGAATAATGAGGAAAGAAGAGTTATGAGAGGTAACCAAACAGCAGAACTAAAATCCAAGTATTTTAATGCTTTTCTTAATCATAACAATCTTTATGAACTTAATTTTGCTGGTTCACCCTTTACATGGTGCAATAACTATAGTGGTATGGCAAGGAGTTGGGCTAGATTAGATCGAATAATAACAAATGAATTATGGCATGATGAAATAGGAACGTACTTTATAGAGCACTTGGCAAGATGTCATTCAAATCATAGCCCAATAGTATTAATTAATACTTCCAAACATAGCAAAGGAACTAGACCTTTCAAATTTGACATAGATTGGATCAATATATACAACAGAATGTCATAAGTCAATAGAAGTAGCTTGGAAGGAAAATTCCACAAGGAATCCTCTACATGCAACCAACCATAATTTACATAAAATAAGAAAAAAACTAATTAAAAACTGTAAACACACTACTAAAATTGCATCAGAGGAGGAAACATGCCTAAAACTTAGAGAATTATATAACAAGCACCAAGCCTTGTTAAGAAAAAACACTAATTTTTGGTTGCACAAGTCTAGAGCCAACTGGTTACAGAATGATAATTACAATTCCAAATATTTTCACTAGCTCACTAGAAATCACAGGAGAAAGAATAAAATCACACAAATTAAGGTTGAACAGGTGATTATCTCAACTAATCGCACAGATATTGAAACTTGTTTTATAAACATCTATTCCAAGCTTTGTTAGGGAAAAAGGAGAGGGGCCTGGAGGAAACAATAGAGGCCTTGCCTGAGGACCTACCTACCCTCACAGAGGAACAGGGAAGTAACCTCATTCGGCTAGTCAGCAGGTATGAAATCTTCAATGCTCTGAAATCAATGGCACAAGGTAAAGCTCCTGGACCCAATAGCTTTGCTATGGAATTTTTTAAAGCATATTGGCATTTGATAAGGGATTCTATAGTAGAAGTAATCAACCATTTCTTTGAACAGGGATGCTTGCCCAACAATTGAAATCAAACCCTTGTTAGTCTAATCCCTAAAAAAGAAGATCTACAAACTGTTCATGATTGTATGCCAATTTTTCTTTGTAATATGAATTACATGCTAAGAAGCAAGAATTCATGTTTTGGGCCTGCGAATCCGTGTCCCGTATGAATCCCGTACGGATTTGTGCGGATATGGTCGGGATACTTATCTCAAACGTAACCCGGATAAAAAATAAAAAATGAAGGGGATATGTGGGGATACGTATGGGATACATATCCCGGCCAAAAAATAAAAAATGAAGGCGGTACTGAAGAGACCAACGTTCTTGATGATGAAGAGTTTCTCCTTTCTGTGGTCCACAACAACCGCCAAGTCGTGGAGAGAGGGAAGGGCGGTTGTGATCATGCTGGCGCCAAGGTCCGCAAGAATTTCAATAGCTTGGATGATCTCATACCGCTCAAAAAGGGTTGGATTGGGTCTTGATGTTGCCGTCCTCGTCAGAGATCAAGGATAGCAGATGGGATTGGAGATTGGATTTGGGTTTGGATCGCAAGTGGAGAAGAATTTCGTGAGGCTCAAGAGAAGAAAGGGAAGTTTCTGAGAGAGAGGGCGTGAAAAACTTTCAGAATATCAGAGTGAACAGAGATAAAGAAAAATAATCAAAGATAGGCACGCTTTCCCATCTTGAAAAAAAATCCACGTGTCTTAATCACGGTGTTAGCAACGGCAACTTTCGCATTACAGTCCTTGTTCTTCCCTAATATTTTTTAATAATGAAATACCACATGCTAGCCTCATGCATTTATTATGGCATTTTTTTAATGTATCATATCCTATCGCACCCGTATCCTAGTTTCGGGAAAATAATCAAATCCTCGCACCGGATTCTCACATCCGAGTTGGTGCTTCGTAGATTACAAGATAATCACTAAGATACTGTCTAATAGAATTAGAGAAGCCTTGCCTTTTATCATTGGGAAAGAAGAGAGTGCTTTTGTCAAGGATAGGAACATATCAGATAATATTATATTAGCTCAGGAAATTGCACATACTTTAGAGAAGGATACCAAGCTTTATCCTATGATGATGATAAAAATATAGACATAGAGAAGGCATATGACATAATGAGATGGGATCCACTAAAATGGATTATTTGGATCAAGGCTTGTATAGAAACCCCCACCATGGAATTTATAATTAATGGGAGGATAGAGAAATACATTTAGTGCCAAGCAGGCATCAAACAGGGGATCCAATATCTCCCTACCTCTTCATTTTGGTAGCACAAGTCCTAACTAAAATTTTAAATATGGCAGAAGACATGAGGATGCTTAGAGGAATCCAAATAAATTCAAATATGACCATCAATCACACACAATATGCAGATGATTTAATAATTTTCTTAAACTGGTTTGCTAATCCGATCGAATGTGATGAAAGAGAGGTTGAGGATGGGACAAAAGCTGAGACATGACCTCCAAAAGGGATGGCACATGCTGGTGTTGTCGTCACTTGGAATCTCTAGCTAGAAAGGAACATGAGAGTAAGAGACTCATCCGCCATATCGATTTCCTCTTCATCTCGTGGTTCGACAGTGCCCATGCCACTTAACGGACCCAACTACAGCCTATGGTTGCCTTCATCAAGCGCAACCTCACCCTCACAAGAGAGGACCCACGGCCAAGTCTCTCAGGAGCAGATTTTGAGGATGAGGAGCCCGTCAGGACATGCCAGTGAGGGTTTCCAACCCTCCCTGTAAGACACATAGGGATTATATGTAAAACCTGGTCCAGCAAGGGACCTCTGTAAGATTGTATTATCTTTAACTTTCAATAAATGAATGTGGTTAATCCACTTTTTAAGAAAAAAAAAAAAAAAAAGAGGTTGGGATTTGGCGAGTGTGCCATGTGGATTTTTCGCACAAGTTGAAGCCGTGGTTGGTGTAGGCAATGAGGATGGATATAAAAAAAAGTAAATAAAATGAAAAAAAAAATCCATGAAAAAATAGTAGTTTAAATGAGAAAAATATTCTTCTAAAATGACTCATTTATTTAATAATTAGAAAATTCCTTGTTAACAGCAACCGCCGTGCTTTTGGAGAATTAGATGCTATTATCATCAGATCATGAACGTGGATTGTTTTAAGTAGAGCAGCTTTTTATGGTCCATTAGATCCGATTTTTATTTTTTTGGATTTGTTTGTGGAGTCAATTAGATGGCTTAAATTGCTAAATCTTCATAACTACCCCTAAGTTGGTATCTTCTTGTGCTCTATAATAGATTGAAATAAATTAAAATAGAAAAATTATATTAATAAAAAAATTGAATTAATCGAGATATTAAATATTAATTCAAAACGTTTATTAAATATTAATTTAATCCTTAGTAGTTAAAATAATGTTTACATATTTAAAATAACATACAACTATATTTAATATATAATAAACATATAACCACAAATCAATGATAATTTCTTATTTGGGAAAACTTGTTTTGAGTTTTTATACAATTTGAAAATACAAACTATTGGGAAGTTGGAAGCCCAGGACAATCTACAAGAAACAAGAGACTTGCTATAGCAAGATTCAATCGATTCATAATATCTACATAATGACTCACAAACTATCCTAGAATCTAGAAAACATTACTTCCATAAATTAGATCATATCACACATTTGTGAGCGTAGAATGTGGAGCTCATGAATGACATGGTGGACTGTTCAAATTCAACAAAGAATGGGGAAAAAAAGGGCTTCATGGAAATGGTAAGGAATGGTGGGATGGAGCCAAGTACACAAGAAATCGAGCATTCCTCATCGCCAAGAAGATTACTCTCTTAAGTAAACGATTAAGGAAGTAAAGAAAGACAATCATAAGAGATCTATTGGAAGAAAGGAAGAGCTACTGAGAAAATTGGAAGCCCTAGACATTCTACAAGAAATAAGAGACCTTATGGGGGATGAATCACTAGAGTATATATCAGCCTAGATGGTATATGAAGATATCACCATAGAGGAAGAAACACAATATAGGCAATGCTCTAGAATTGCATGGCTAAGAAAACAGGACAAAACTACCAAATTACTCTACATCATGACAAACAAGAGAAGATGTAGATACTGGATGCATAAAATAGAAATCAGGGAAATACTCTAACCACAGAGGAAGAAATATTGACTACCACAAATGCTCACTTCAAAGAACTCCTAGGAAAGTCAGGAGAGGTACGATACTCCAGCAAGCATAGATTTAATTTGGGACACCTAGAGGAGCCATTCAACGTAAGGGAAATCAAATTGACCATCAAAGAGATAAACCCTGACAAGGCCCTGGTCCCTAATGGCTTCCGCATGTTAATCTACCAACAAGGCTGGGAATTTATGAATGATGACATTCTGCAACTCTTCCCCATTTTCACAATGGTCGAGCTTAGCTGGAAAGGCTAAACTAGGCACACTTCCTTCTCATTCCCCAAACGGAAACACCAGTAGAAATCAAGGATTATTAGCCAATAAGTCTCATAAATTGCTCTATGAAGATCATCAAAAAAGTGTTCGCCAATAAACTATAATCAATAATCCATAAGCTCATCGATGAATCGCAGTCGATTTTTATCAAAGGGCAATGCATGTCATAGTGGTTGTAAAATAATTAATTCACAAATGAAAACTAGCCGCTAAGATGGGGTATTACTCAAAGTCGATTTCGAGAAAGCATTTGACATGGTCGACTGGGACTTCCTGATGGAGGTGCCCATTACACATGGATTCGGTCCTAAGTGGGTCTCATGGATTAGGGAAATATTCAAAACATCAAAATAAAAAATCATCATCAATGGAATGCCCAATTGATACATGAGACACCGAAGAGATCTAAGGCAGGGAGACCCCTTATCCCACTTGCTTTTCGTCATCGCGGCCAGTACCTTCAACTCAATGCTAACCACGAAAAACATGGCAAACATCTTTAATGGAATCCAATATGGTGGGCCATAGGCAGAAAAAATAATATTTCTATAATATGTGGATGACCTACTTGTACTTTGTACAAGAGATGTGGAACACCTAAGAACACTAAAACTAATCTTTTATCTCTACGAAGGAATATCCAAACTCTGCATCAACTAAAGCTCATTCATTCCAATCAAAGCAAATCTACACTTACCGAGAACATTGATAGGAATCCTCAACTGTAAGATAGAAAGACTACCGGTCAGATACCTAGGGATCCCACTAGCTATCAGGGACAAAGCATAGAACGAAGGACTAGTTGCTTCTCATCGATAGAGTTAAAAAAAAAGAATTAAAACCTGAAAGGCTAAGTTGCTTTCCATGGGTGGGTGAATCACCCTAATCAATACAGTTCTCTCTACAATCCCTAACTACTAGTTGGCGATATACAAAATACCGGAATGGGTTATAAACTGCATCGATGCCATACTAAGAGACTTTTTATAGAGGGGGCTTGATCTATGGGGAAAAACATACCAATTAGTATGTTGGAAGAGACTGTAGACTAAGAGAGCATAGCAACCGAGGATCATTGATCTATACTGTTTTAATACAACAATATTAGCGAAATGGTGGTGGGGATTAATCAACGGGGAAACTTGAATCTATTGCAAAATTGTCCAAAATAGCTACTTCAAGGATTACCCGCAAATAAGTCTACTAAACTGATCAACCAAAATTATAACCAAGGTGCTGGCAAATAGCCTACAGAAGGTTAACACTGAGCTGGTAAATGAGAACCAGACAACCTTCATCAAAGGAAGATGTATTCAGGATAATTTTGTCACGGCGGAAGTTATACATGGAATGAGAACGTCAGGGGGTATTGATGAAGGTAGGCTTTAAGAAGGCCTTCGATATAGTGGATTGGGAGTTCCTCCTAGAGATACTACAGGCAAGGGGTTTTGGACCGAGGTGGATCAGATGGACAAGAGCTATCCTCTACTCGTCTATGTTGACTTTCCTCCTCAATGGATCGCCTATGGGATACTTAAGACATCAAAGAGGGCTACGACAAGGAGACCAATTGTCCCCCTACACTTTATCCTCGCTATGTATAAGCTTACAACTATGATCTCCAAGGCTTCACTCTCGGGACTCTTTAAGGGCTTCTGCATGAGACAAGTGGAGGATGAGTAGCTCGGCCACGATATAATGCAAAAATGATTTGCTAATTGTCAGTGCAGGAGAAGTAAATGACTTCAGATCCCTCAAACTAATCTTCTATCTCCTCGAAGGGTTATTGGGCCTATGCATAAACTACTCTAAGAGCGTAATAGTACCCGTAGAGGAGCAGGTGGTATCCCGAGGGAGCTAGTTGGGTTGATGGAATACCATCTATTCATACTCCCCATCACTTACCTAAGCCTCCAACTCTCTAGCAACAGACTGAAGAAGGAGGTTTTCATCTAGAAAGCCCTAAATAGGCTAGGCTCGTGGAAAGGGAATCTGCTATGGATGAGGGCAGAATCACGTGTCTCAATTCGATTTTCTCGACAATACCTAGCTACTGGATTTCAATTTATAAACTGCCACATTGGGTAATTCGGCGCATTGAAGCCATCGAAGGGACTTCCTATGGAGGCGTTAACCCCAGTCCATAGCGATGGGAGCAATTATGTAAACCGAAAGACCTTGGCGGATAAGGAATCATCGACACGAAAGCTTTCCAGCGATGCACTACTGGGCAAGTGATGGTGGAGGTTAATAAGGGGAGAAACTGATGTTTGCGGCAAGATCATAATGCAGGCATACTTTCGCCACTTTGGCATTGACCCATTAAAGAAGGCTCCAACTAGATATTCCTACTTCCTGAAAGGTATTACGGAACAACGTAATCTGGTCATAGCAAATATAACAACCAAACCAGGAGTGGAAGTGACGGTCAGAATCTAGCTAAAAAACTAGCTTGACAGAAGAAGCCCTTTCAGGAACTTCCAGGAATTCCACACGCTTCTGGGTAAGGCGAACCTCACTACATAAGTGTCACACCAACAACATCTAAGAGGGATTCCGCTGCTCCGACCGGGCCTCCTATCTGAAAGTGCCGCGGAGATGCTATTAAGGATACATGAGCACCTGGAGCAAGCAAGCGGAGATGGGGACGACCGCTGGAATTAGATCCTGACACCAAACCAGGTGTTTATAGTCAAGTCGCTCTACCACTTACGCGCTGACGAAGGAACCCGAGGGTCTCTACATAGCTTGTTTTGGAAACAGGCATGCCCTATGAAAGTCAAACTCTTCACCTGACTTGCATGGAATGACAAGATTATTACTCTCTGAAACCTGGCACGAAGGAATTGGAAGGGGAGAGAACTCTTCGCTTCCTATGCGACAGAGAGGACGAAACCAGTGAACACATCCTCACTCGATGCTACTACTCACTGGCGATATGGGCATACTACGAACGACTCCTCTGGTGTACGACAACCCCATCCAAAATACAAGATCTATGGGGAGAGATGGCGACCTCCAGACAAGTGGAGAGGGAGCTCCGTAAAGGATGGGAGCTTATGATCATGGCCATCACTTGGAGCCTGTGGCTGGACAGAAATATCAGATATTTTCAGGATAAACACAATGTTTTCAAGAAACTAATCCAACAAGCAAACTTCCTCTTCCTATCTTGGTTTGAGGCAGCACATGCCACCAAGCAATAGAAGCTACTTGAGATGCATTTCATCATCAAGTGAAGCCTTACTCTAACCAAAGAAGAGTATGCTCCAAGACTACCGGGAGAGGACTTCGAAGAGGAGTAAAATGGGTTAGGTACAAATTGGGAATGAGGCCCCCGATGTGTAAGGGCACACGGCGGTCTCATCATGAGTCTATGTAATCGGGGAACCAGTCCTGAACACTATTTTACATTAATTAATTAATGAATGTGGTTTATCCACTTTATAAAAAAAATAAAAAAAAAAATAAAAACCTACTTCAAGCACTCATATTTCAATCCCCACAAAAACCCAAGGCATGGGTCTCATACTTTTGGAAAGGAATCACCTCACACTAGAGGACCTTTGAAATGTGGATCAAAGTAAAAGTAGGCAAATGAGACTTAGTGAATCTCTAGAACGACAAATGGATTGGAGGACAAGCCCTCACCTCAACCTATACCTTCCTTTCCAACCTGATCAAGGACACGTATATCTCACTCCAGAAGGCTCAAAATTTTCAGGCCAGAGGAACCATGTTCCTTAAGTAAGACCCATTAACCAAGGAAGGAAGTCAAGAACTTAGAGAGCAAACAAAAAAATGACAATGACCCAAGAGGATATAGAGGACGAATGTACTTGGCTTTACACAATAAAATTATTATATGACTCCATAATTGATGGGAGAATAAGATGCTTAATCCAAAAAAGCTTATGGAAACTACCATGCCCCAAGAAGGTCAAAGCATTTTTTTCATGGCTCGCATGTGATAACAAACTACTCACTTTGGACAACTTGGCAAAGAGACACTATAAGGACACACAAACAATGTGTTATTTATGCAACGAAGCGGAAGAAACAACACAATATCTACTTATCAACTGCAATGAAACTCATAAAATCTTGGAGCACTACTACCCAAGGTTCAGCATGGAAACCACCCTAAGACGATACACAATCTCTAGGGAGGTAAACATATGGGTAAAAAGATTCAAAAAGAAGCTCAAATAGGATGGAACATCGCAATGATGGCTATTACCTGCTTTAAAGGAACTAATGCTTTTGTAGAAAACAACGTGTTTTACCAAAATAATCAAAGTGATCAACTTTCTAATGTTATCACTACAGGAAATATAACCTATAGCGGCGGATATATCCGCCTCTATAGGTTATATATCCGCGCTGTAGATATATAGCGGCGGATATCACACAGATATCTCCCGCCGCTAAAGCCTCAGTCGGTATAGGTTTTAGCGGCAGATAATCCACATGTTGCGGCGGATATATCCGTCGCAAAAAAGATGGATGTATCTGTGGATTATGACTTATAGCGGAGGATATATCCGCCGCTATAGGTCTCAGAGCTGTAACGTCGTTAACGGCGACCTATAGCAACGGATATATCCGCCGCTATATGTCTATCAAGAGTTGTTAATGAGATCTTTAAGCGGCGGATATGTCCACCGCTATAAGTTTCAAGCGCTATTAATGGGCTTATAACGGCGGATATATCCACCGCTATAGAGTATATAATAATTATAATATTATTATTAGTAGTATTATTATTCATAATAATGCTAATTTTTATACACAAATATCCTTGAGAAGATCAAATTAAATAATAATAAAAATCTATTTTATTGCTAAACAAATGTTTGGTATATATATAATTAACTATCAAATAATACAATATTAAGAAATTAAAAAAAAAATATTGACATACAACAACCCACAACAAACACTTGTGCTTGACATACAAGAAAAACAAATAATAAGCCTTCCAATTTAAGATTCTCCAGTACCTCCTGCAAATGCATCAAAAAACAAATAATAAACGTAAGAAAAAAAAAACTAAAAATTAAAAAAAGTGCCTTGTGTAGAAACACACATACACACATTAAAGACACTGGCAACAACCTATGGATGACTATATAAAATAAAATCAGCATTAACATACTCTAAAACTTCAATGCTGCTAGATAGTAACAATCTCTTTTCCTTCCCTCCTGAAAAAATTTAAAAAAGATCTAAGAAACTATAACACAGCTAGGAGTAGCAGGGGCATAAAAGGCATAATCATCAAAACAAAATAATCGATACATGCACCCATTCACCCCACACATCCTGAATCTGTTTCAACTTACTTTCCTTGGTTTTGCTCATTTTCTGAGGTTCTTTTGCCTTGCTCTTCCTTGAAGCCTAAACCAAAAAAATTCAAAGCACTTCAAAATCCAATGCTAAGCCAACTAAATTCATTAAAACATGCAACTAAATTCAAAATCCAATGCTAAGCCAACTAAACCTGGTGCTGTTTTGCACCTGTACAATTTCCACAGCAAGTAAAGAAATACAACAAATTGATGTCTGAGAGATAAAAAAAATTCAGAAACAGACCGAATAATATTATACATTTACTTTTTCTCTGATTTTGGAACCAAAGCTAAAGTGATGTTAAGACCCACAAAATTAAAGGAAAACAAAAATCTATCAGGAGGAAAATTCAGACAAAATATTTAGGCAAAATCAATGATATTAAGATATGATAATAGTATCATCTCAAGCCACTTATCCTTTCACTGATTGATGGATCACAATCTCACTCAACAAATTAACCTCAATTGTGATGCCTTTCTATTGATTTGTCGCCGTGAACCCAAACCAAAAACTCTAGACCATAACAATCTTTCAACTCAGCAACAAACAAACTCAGACCAAGTTCAAAACAAAAAATATTAAAAAAAACAAAAAGCTTTAAACATCTCTAGAACTTCAATCCTCACCTCATTAAAGATCAACGAAATTTTCCAACAAAAAAAAAAGAGACCAGTTCTTCTAAGCCATCAAAGTGCCAGAAAACATAAACTGATTGCGCGTCCACAGCACACATTCCCCAAAGATCCCACCTTTCCCCCTTATTCACCACCAAAACCAAACATTTTCATATCACAAACTTAAAAAAACACATAAAACTTCTTTCCAGAATAATCAATAGTCCACAACCGAATAACCTCAGGAACCAACCTTTTCTCTCATTCAAATTCGAATAATTAACAGGAACTGTTAAACAGTGTGTGCATAAAATCTTCCTTATAAAGCATGATTGATTATATACCATTCTAATTAGACTAAAAGAAGCTAAGAAAAGAATGATGCTTTGTCCGATAATTTTGAACAGTATGTTTCTGGGTGGTGAAGGCAGCTACAGAACACAAACTGAAATCTACTGAAAGCTACCTAATAAATTTAAACCAGAATTATGCTAGCTGAAATATATATATAAGGAAGACATAAGGCCAATTAAAAAAAATACCTTTTAATTTTGTTGCATTTCATTTTCAAATGAATGAGAAGATCTGACATCAGTAGGTTGTGTACGACCCTACAATTAAAAATTTGTAGTTACTTAAATCTTAAAAATCAACCTAACCATAAAAAGATTTTCAATTGAAAACATATACATTTTTAATACGTTAGCCATAATATCATGAAGATCACCTTCTACACCAGTGAGTTGGCTAAGAATTGAAGTTACCATATTTAATTGCTTTCTCATGTCTTCCTTATCAGTCTTCAAGCTTTTAATCTCTTCTAACAACTCTCGGCGCGTAGGTCGTGGTCCATGCGTATCTTTAGGTGAAACACCTAGACCAAGTAATTTGCAGCGCCCATGACTATCTTCTCCCATGACTTGGGAGAAGATTTCATCCCTAGCTACAAGGTTACCTTGGGACTCTTGTGGCAACTGGGATACTAAAGCATTCATTTGAGACCGTTTAAAAAAAAAGATACAATTTAATTTGATGATATAAATATTGTATAAGTGGAGAAAGGAAAATTCAATAGATACATACAAACTTTTCTTCTGTCGTTCCATCGACGAATGTGCCATATTTTCTTTGATGCAGCTTACAGAACATGTCTACGCGTGACGGTTCCACTCCGTCATTGTTTATCGTCTAGTACAATATAGATAATATCATATTTTTAAATGAATTAAAAAAACAATTTATTCCCAACCACAAATTATATTTTTTTACCTCTTAAATTGATTCTCCTTGCAAAGCTTTTTGTTCCAGAAGTCTGAGGCATGGCTTGTTTTTCACGATTTAATTTGCCTTTTTCCTCATGCATCTAAACTCAAAGGAATATAAAAATTTTGTTTAATATTTAACTATGTCATGTAAAAATTACTTGAATAAGGATACAAACGACGATATTAAATATACCTTCCCTGTGTCGATTTCCCAGAAATCTACAAGCTAATCCCGATCATCCTGGGTAAGCTCCAAGGGTCGGTTACTCTTGGCTCTTACTACATCACCCCTGAAAGGGGCGTAATTAGTCCGTTTCACTTGGGCTTTATAATCTTTCCATTTCTTATTAAAAGATTGCAACACCCAATCCTTAAGTGAATTGTCGATTTCAAAAACATCCTAAAACACGATAAAACAAAAAAAAAAAAAAAATCATGAGTTCAAATTGTCCTACTTTGAATTTTTTTTTAAACTTTAAAATGTTACATGCACTCTCTGCCACACCCTCTCCTTATCTTCCTGGGGCACAAACCTCCAATCAAAATATCTAAACAAACAAAATCTAGGTATATGAACCATAGTACCTAGAAATTGTCCCAAACCTCTAGCACCATCACCAACTGGTTGCCCCTTATTATTACTTCGGACAACTTTTTTTGGTGCATTTTCTTCTCTATTCCAGAGTCTCTCAAGCCGTGTGTGTCCCCTGACATTCCTATGAATATTTCTGTAAAATGCTTTGATATATCAAATATTGGATTTTAAAAATCTCATAAAATTTATAAATATGCAAATGAGTATAATGATAAAACTTCATGAAAAGTTTTATGAAAACTTAATGAAGATATACTAGCCTGGATTAGATGAATTTCCTTCATCTGAAGGAGTATGACTCAAGCTTGGATTTGAGTGAGTAGGGACTCCTCCTCCACCACGTACCCTACCCCGCCTTGTAGAGTGCTACATTTAGCTACACCATAAAAGAAGCAAAATTAACAAACATAATACCACCCAATAATAACATCATAGGATGCAAAAATAATACAAGTGTTATTATTAATATATTGAATGTTAACTTTCCGCACTGTCCTAGCAGACCTTTGGTTGGTATGATGTGTTAAAGAATATGCACCACCGAAACTTATATAGCATTCACAATAACTCTTATTTCAATCCAGAAGCAAAAAACACATCCAAGAAAAATCACCTTCCAATTACACTGAAAATCATTACTCATAAGCATATTTCTCATGGAATCAGGAAAAGTAAGCATAGTGCTTATGCTACACAATGATTTAAGCATCTATCTAGTACAAAAAGTAAAACTAAAGATAAGAACAAAATATCAATTTTTTATTCTTCAATGGAGAACAAAAAGGTATGAAATTATTATATAATGTGGTTCAGTCCAGGATTTGGGATTGAGAAAGGTAAGATTTTCAAAGTTTACTTTCATCTAAAAGTAAAGCAATGATATAGTCAAATGGTCAAATGTTATTTGGCACAACAATGTTAGTTGGCATCTAATAGTAAATTTCTTTGTTTGGTGTTATGCAATAGTCTGTGTTTCCTTTTGATTCTTAATAATTTATAGTCGCAAATGCAAGTGATTGATAAAATAAAGACCGCGAGAAGGTTGAAATCATGTAAAACAAAATTAAATTCTAAGATTTCAAAACCAATCACACATTGAGGAAAAGAAAAGATGATGTTATACTGCTATACAATGTGGAATAAAATCCCAAACGCATGATCCACAACTAGTTTTCCTCACAAGTTCATCAAAACACAAAAGAAATTCAACACATCATCTCAAAATCACTAAAAAGACAAGATTCCCTCAACTCGCCATCAGAAAACAATAATGTATCAATAAATGAAAACAAACACACAAAAAGATCAAGAGGCGAACAAGCAAACCTCAAATCGATGAAACATAAACCTAGAAAAACGTAAACCAAAGGGAGAACTCAAAAAGAAGCTGAGAGATCTGGTAGAACCTCACGGAGAAGGAGGAGTTGAGGCAATGGTAATGAGAAGGTCGCTGGTATGATGAGAAGGTCGTCGGACGTCGAGAGGAAGTGCTGAAAATGATCTGCTGAGAAGGTCGTCGGTCGTCGGACGTCAAGAAGGATCGCGTGCTAACGAAGAGGAAAATCTAAAAGATCGAGTCAGCGGCTAGGTCTCGCATGCTGTTGGATTTCGCGGGTTCAGGGGTCTTTAGCGGCGGGTAATACTATCCGCCGCTATAGACTAGCTGCCACTAAGAATAAATTAACGACTCAATTAACTTTAGTTGAGTTATATTGCGGAGGAAGTAGTTATCCACTGCTATAGATAGTTTTTAGGGAGGATACTAGTATCCGCCGCTATAGAACATAAACTGCAGCTACAATAGGGTTTTATAGCGACGGATAATATTATCCGCCGCTATAGATAAGTGTTATTTCACACTCACCCTTCTATAGCGGCGGATGTAGTAATTTCCCGCAATATCTCTTCTAATTAGCGGTGGATTTAAAATCCGCCGCTAATATCCGCCGTAACAAATCAACTTTCTTGTAGTGTATCTTGATTTGATACAACTTATGCCTCCAAGAAGCAAAGCAGGTGCCGATGGAAATCATCGTCAAGAGGAGCCTCGTCTTCACCAATGAGGGGTTGGTGTCAAACGGGGATGAAGTGGATGACTTTGAAGACATCATTATCCCAAGGAGTAGTAATGAGGAATAAAATGATAGTTTCTACATCTTATGATGTAGCTCTCTACTGCAATAAATAAATGAATATGATTTATTCAGTTTTGTTAAAGAGAAAATACAAAAAGCTGGCAAGTCATATAAAACATGAATTACAAGCCAAAGAAAAGATCAAAAATTATATTTTATTTCAAATATATCAAAACATTTCTGATTTTATAACCTTAATTATCTATTTTTTTATAATTTATATTTTTATATAAAAATAGATAAACAAGGTGGTCCATTTAAAAGATCGAGGTACAATATAGTCCAATACATAAAGTTGGTATTTGGTTGAGTGATATCCTAAGTGTAATTGGAATAACACGGTTCTCAATGAGCAATGAATCAACCAAAACTTTTAATGGAGATTTAGGGCGTGTTTGGTTGTTGGAAGTGCCCCGAATCTGTGGAAGTCGAGAAGTGGCACTTCCATGGAAGTATGAGTTTCATATGGAAGTTGGAGTTTGGTGTGTTTGGTTGGCGGAAGTGAAGAGTTATTTCTGTACACTTCCGTTGTTTGGTTCACGGAAGTGGGGCTTTGGCAGTCTGAGTTCCAACTTCTGGGTGTTTGGTTGGCGGAAAACTGGGGTTGTGGTCACCACTTCTGTGGGTTGGTGAGGTTACCCCTGCTGGAACTTTTTAGTTTTTATTTAGTATTTAAAAATTATAAATTGAAATATTAATGCTTCATGAGTACCAAATAAATTATTCCTATGCTTGTCTTCTACATTTAAACTATTTTACCAAAATTGTTAAAATTTTGTAATTTAATCTAATCTCATTTACAAGAAAGTAATAACAATAATTATGGTTTTATCTTAATATATAAATAACATGAGTGTGACATTAATAAACGATAATTAATTTTAAAATCTATCACTATGTTTGTGCACACTTTTTTTATAAACCAAAAATTTCCAAAAACTCCATCACATTCACAACAGAATAAAAAACATTGGAAAAATTCATTCACTTGCACCTATCATCATGCCTTACCCAAAACATCATTCAAAAATTGGCAACACAGATTGTGCAAATCTCAAACATAAATTTTATTTATTCTCTTTGTACCGATACATACACTGCTCAAATCTCACAAACTCCATTACGATCACTAATCAAATTCATTATAACAATCCAGACTGATACAACCAAGTCCTCCTATACTTTTTTAGTGTCATTCGATCATTCTCTGCCAAACTTCACCACAGATGTGCCTTGCTTTGAGCCTAATCCATAACTGAGCATTTGCTTTTCTTCAATCTACTGTTTATTTACTTTGGGTATGAAAAATTTTAAATAAATTAGATTTAAGATGTGTTTTCTGCAGTACCCATGACATCAGCAACACACATACACACCTAGATCATAAATGAGTCAATTTAAACAACAATGAATTATATAAACCACAAACTACACGGGCGGGAAATTTATTGTCAATAAGCAACTATATAGCCACCATAGTGAAACACAGACCTTATATTAAGACTGTCCCTAATTCCACCATATTTACCCATGCATCACAGCCGTATACTGCTTTACTTCCAGTCTTACAAAATCATCAAACATCTTTTATATTTCCCACTCCATTCATAACCAAAACTTGCAAGCCATGATGAGCCTTGATTCTAAACATGTATATACTTGTACTTGCAGTCAACCTGGCTACCAATAGATGCTTCCAAAGCCAGACTGAAACGCCCAAGAGATACAGGTAGGGCAGTCATGTACTGGCAACAAGTTCTATATATATCCATTGGCTATAGAGGGCAGTCTAAAGAAAAGGATTATGCAGCATTAGTATCACATTGGCCACCATCTTCCTGCATGGGCTCAGGTTTAGCACATAGTTTAAGAGGAGACTCCAAAATGCTTATGGACTCCTCTGATGGTGGCAAGCAACGCTTTGAGAAGATGCTGATATGTCTTTTGGCCTTGTTGGCTTGTCTGTGAGAAGATGTTGCAAATTAGAAAGTTCACAGGAAAGAGATGAAAGATTTTAACAATTTAACCATAAACTCCAAAAGCTATTAACTGTTTATTCCTATAAAAATCAAAAGTTTGCCACAAGGGGTAAATGCAATACCTGGAAAAGCTGATAAGCCAAGCTTGTCCAAGATCTCTTTCTTCAACTGCAAAAGAAAAGACCAATTTAATTGTATAAGGTATCGGTTTATCTCAAGTCAAATAAAGACAACTTCAGATCATCACCACTAATCACATTGCAATACCAGTAACAAAAGTTTCAACTATAATAAATTCAAGCCATACCTGCATTATCATTACAAAAAAAGCCATACCTACAAATCAAAGCAACATGGTCCCAGCAGTCCTACAAATATTTCCAATACAAAGTTGTTACAGATTTCATTAGTTCACAAAAAAACAAACTATTAAAAAGGCAGAAAAAAGGAAGAAAACAGGAGATACAAGATATTTGTCAACATGGAAAATCATATCCATGGATATTGTGGCATGAATATCCATGAATATTGTGGACAATCATAACCTGTCTGTCAACATGGAGTTAATACCTTCATGGCTCAGTTCAAACTAAAGCACTGTCATCGGCATGAGTTTACAAAACATGTACAAAAGCACAACAAAAAGGAGCATCTCATTTAAGGAAATGGGCTGCAGTGTATGCCTAATATGACCACCCATACACTTCGCCGCATACTTACGAATAGCGACTTTTATTTCACAAAACATACAAGTAGGAACAATGAAAACATACTATAAAAACAAATAAAGATCATCAAAGGAGATTGGCTGCAGTGGATGACTACAATGGCTTCCCAACTGCCTTGCCGAAGTTCCTCGATGACAAAACTATTTTTGCAAAAAAAATGCAAGTAGGAAGGAAGGAAGCATGCAATAAAACAAAGAATTAATTGGAGGAGACGGGTTCCTCACAAAACAATTCCCGAGTAAACTAATGCCTCAATGTGCTCTTGTTTGTTTTCATCATAGCCATATACGTCAACACCTGCAAGAAGATAATAGTAAATTCCAACATAGTTATCCCAATACAGTCTTACATATTAAGAAGGTCCGGGTACGATAACAGTGCTCCAAAATACAGTGAAATGAACACAAATGAAGCAAGCAAACATGACAGTTCTGCAGAAAAGTTAGAATTCAAAAAACAGCTAAAAAAACGAAGATAAACAGTCCATGCCACCAGTGGCGGATCCAGAAATTAGAACTAGAGGGGGCGAACTAGTAAAGTCATTGTCCAATATAGATTTTTTTACCATCAATTTTAAATTATAATAATGTAATAATTAAAATATATACTCATATATATTTCTGATTTGAAATATAAATAAAATTAAAGTTTAAATTTCTAATCTCGACAAGTTCATTGTACTTCCAACTTTTAATACAAAAATATTAAATTCCAAGTATCAATAATATTTTACCATCTAAGAAAAAAAAAATCAAAATTAACAATCTAAAAAAATTGAAGTTATATAAGAAAAATCAAATACCGCCTCCCCAAAATACCTTGCAACAGGCTATCAAAATTATAAGAGCGTCGAGCCAGCGACGGTAAGGCGACAATAAGGATTAGGCTGCGGCGATGGTTAGCAAGAGAGAAGAGGTATGGTCCATAGATGAAACTCAACAGGTTGAAGATAAGTTTTAATTTAGGCTTTTTCACTTAAACTTTTATAAATTTTATATTTATACAAAAAACTTTTTAGAACTTTGGGGGCAATGATAAATTTTACAAAATTTGAAAGGATTGAAGATAGGTTTTAGTTTAGGTTTTTTCACTTAAACCCTTATAAATTATATATTTATCTATTTTTTTTCTTCAAACTTAGGGAGCAATGGAAAATTTTGCAAACTTTGGAGGATTTTTGAAAAATTTTACAAAACTTAGGGGGGGCAGTGGCCCCTGCCCCCCCCCCCCCCCCTTGCATCCGCCAGTGCATGCAACCAAGAAAGGGTAATAAGCAAGTAAGTCCATGCAGTAATCTAAATAAAAGACCCAGCAATTCCATGTGTTTCACGGCATTTGGGCAATGAACTCCTCCATCCATGCTTGTCGCAAGTCTATATCCTTCACCATGAACATCTTCCCTTCATTCTCATTTATGAACAATGCATCAAACACCTTTGCCTTCAACCGTTTATCGATGCCGTCAACCTCCATTACCTTCTGGTACAGTATATCATACCATTGGGTTGGGTAACCTAGGTTCTTAATAGCATGTGTCATCTCCCCTACAACCCTGATTAAATCACCCATATTCCGCTTCGTTACGTCCCCACCGGATCTCACAGCTTGAACGTTGGGGTCGGCTAGTGGATGACACATTAGGAGTGTTAACAACAGGTGGGGTTGTATTGTCATTCCCATCCTCGTCACTATTCTCATTTGGGCTTTCATCCATATTGTCATTGTCCATATCATCTGTGTCTATCCTACTAGCAAAGTCAGAATAAACAGAAGTAGCATAAGATCCAGTGGCTTGGTCTTCACCACAAATAATTCTAAGACCTTCATAATTATCAATTGGCTTGTTTATGAAGGGCTTAGCAGTTGGATGTGCCTATATTTTTAGAAGTTGGTCATTAAGTTTTTATGAAAAAATACTTGCTAGAATTGAAACAAACGAATACATATAAAAATTATTATGCATTTACATCCGTGTAAGTCTTGCAAACCATCGGGTCAAGGGTGATCATTTTGAGGTTGTCATCCCATCCTGCGCCACTCTGTTCCTTTTCTTTTTTAATCACCGCATATCGTGCTTTCAACGTCCTGTAATGATTTTCCACATTTTCAGCGGAGTAGTCTACCTTGAAAGTGTCATTCACTGCCGCTGCAGCAGCGACAAAGGCTGCTTTCTTGAATGTTTTGTCACACTTCAACCCAAAATTAACTTGCTCAACCAACACCGGTATTACAAAATTGCTGAATGCCGTTGGCCAACGTTTGTTTTGGGTTCCACATTTTGTTCCAGATCTAGAAGAACTGTCGTGCTCCATCACTATATCGAAACATAAAAATGTACAAGCCATAGAATTAATAGATAAGTAAGCAGTCCATAATGACATCAGTGCAATGCATCAACAAATGTCAAGCACGGAGTACAGTACAAAACTACATAGGAAAATAAAAGGCACAGTTCAATGATAAGGAAGTAACATAGCACAAAATAAAAAAAACTAGCATCTTGAAGCAACATAGTGCGCCCACATTTCTTTGGCAATCTTGTCCCGTAATTCTATCCACAGCCTATTTTCTTCCCTTCTTTCCCTCTGGGATCTGGACTGGGACTGGGATGCACTTACAATATTATCATTGTTTGGGGTCGTATCATCTTGTATGATCATGTCATTAGGATCAACACCAGCAATGAAATTGTGGATAATACAAGCTGCTAGGACTAGACGCACTTGAGTCTTATAAGGGAAGAACGGTTGCGATGTAAGAATCTTGAAACGATTCTTAAGAATGGCAAATGCCTACTCAATTTTAGACCGTAACATTGAATGTCTCAAGTTAAACAGCTCCTCTGGGGTTGTCGATTCACGACCACATTGTTCCTTCAAATGGTATCTGACTCCCCGTTATATATGGAGCGATGAAACCGGTTATCGTTGAATAACCCGCATCTACCAAGTAATATTTGCCTACAAGAAACTATTACGATGAAGCATTGTTTCATGGAAGAATACGTATTAGCAAAAGAATCTTCTAATTAGTATTACCTTCAATAACTTTGAGCCCTTCCGGTTATGGGCGTGATGATGCATCTCTTAACACGGTGAAGTCATTAGCCGACCCTTCCCACCCGGCCAACACATATGTGAATATTAAACCGGGGTTCACCACGGCCAACACATTTTGTGTTGGACCTTTCCGGCCACAGAAACGTGGTAAATCGGCCGGGGGAACAGATGCAACAATGTGAGTGCCATCTAATAGACCGATGCAATCCTACATGTTTAGTAAACAAGAAAAAAAAAACTTTATTATAATAATTCACACATTTTTAAACTTATCAAATTGAAGTTCGGCTTACTTTGAAGAAAGGGTACCAGCTAGGGTTGGTCTCAATTTCGTGGTATGAGCGGATGTAGGTATTTGCATGAAGTCATTGTGACGGTATAAAATAGCATGTAGGACATTGTTGAAGTACCTACTAATAGTCTCGCCGGAACGGAGAAACTCAATCCTCATTGTCCTATTCTTTTTGTTGTGTCCTACAATGTGGAGGAATTCAGCTAGTTGTTTTTCTACTAATACATGTCTAGTGTCGCGCAACAAATGTCTATTACGCATAATCATCAATAGACGCATGAAGGGACCTACATCCATCCTAAGATAGCTCACACAGTAGTCTCTCTCACTCCTCAGAATACGACACATGTGCTCGTTCCTAGTTAGGTCCCGAAACATTGAAGGTTCAATATATCGTACCGGCTTTTTTTTTATGCATTTCTTGAAAAAGAAATGCAACCACTACGACAATTGTGGTGTAGGCTGCAGCCAATACCCTTCCCTTATCATTTGTTGGCAAGTTATCCATCTACAAACAAAAATAAATTTATGCATAAGCACCCTAAAACACATTAACAATGGAATGGAATCCTAATAAGTATTGTAACACTTCTATGTCTCATCAAAACACAATAACAAAAAAAAAAGCTACATCACAACCATCCATCTCAAGTATTTGTGACACTTGCTTTTTATCTTGTTCTCATTAAACAAGACTGTTCACTGCTGCTGGCAGAGAGTAGGCTAAGCTCCATTCTATATATCTTGGCCCTGTTAATGGTCCTGTATTTGTACTGATCTTTAAAGTTTTAAACCATCAAATTGAAAGAAAGAAAATGGCAAATGTTGTAATAGCTTGTTAACAAATGATAATAGAAACATGTCCATGTAAATATCTATGGACAAGACAAATTACGGAAAAATAAAAATGATAAAATGAGGTTCTGCATCAAGCACAATTTTAAACAACTATATGGATTTCATCAATCACAAGAGATTGGATAAGCAAATCATCAATCACAAGAGATTGGATTTCATGTTTCCTTAAAACAACAAAAATAACTATATGGAAGCAGGAAACATCAGCCAGCTTGAGAAATAATGCATGACATAAAAGAATTAAAAATTTTCCTTTTTTCTAATACAAGGAAAGAGAATTGGATTAGGAAACCCATGGATGCCTAGATAAATGGGAAGGTTAGTGGGCAAAACATATGCAGACATAAAATTAATGTTGAATTAGAATGTGAAGGAAGATGGCCAGGCAAGTTATACACGTGACAGACAAAAACTGAAACATTTTTCATGGACAAACTGTAGAGAAATACACTAGTGTAATGAAATTATAAGCTCAAAAAAACAACTATGAAAAATTAGGGGGTACTTATGAAAATAAAAATGAGCATCCCTTCTTAATCACCAGACCTAGGTCAATTTATGCGATACTATGTCTTAATATTATAATGAGTTCACTTAATTCTACACCAACGAGCATTTTTGGATGTATAGATTTGAGTTAATATAAAAGTAAATGACAAATTCAAAGAACGATGAGATGCTAATAATGAAGAGACAAAATTTAATAAGCACCAAAAGAACAAATAGTAAAGCACAATAGATTCTCGAAGTTAATTTATGAGTAGTGTACATGTAATTATTGCATATTAAATTCATCTTTGGATTCAACAAAAGTTAAAATTTGGTCACGCAAAACATTGTGTAAATTCTACAGATAGTGCAGGAACAACAATAGATTTAAAGCTAAAAAATCTCCTAAAAATTGAAGTTAAACTAAGTCACAAACTTGAACTAATATTAAACCCTTTATCCTAGAAGCTTGACGAAAATTGGTAACAAATTACATCCTATATTAGGAAGGATCATTACCAAAAGTCTTTAAGCTACCCATTTCAATAACTTAGTTTATAATGAAAAAAATGTATGGACAGCATGACAAAAAATTTATATGTTTGCGTGCATCTAACTAGAAACCTTACAAGCTAAAGCCAAGATCAATAGGAAAAAGGTACTGCACATAATACAAAGCCATGCATATTTTATAATTTATTTAAAACTAATCACACTAATTTGTGCTTCAAAACAGGAATTAAAACAATGAAATTGAAAAAACCATGAAATCAGAGGAAAACCATGAAATTAAAGGAAAACCATGTGAGACAAACCTTAGATCTGGGCGAGAAACAGCAAGGAAAGGCAGTAACCGAGTGAGAGGAGATAGATCTGTGCTTCAAAACAAAAATCAGAGTTTTAAACCATGAAATTGAAGACCCAAAACAATGAAGTTTTAAAAAGGAAGAGGCAAACCTTAGATCTGAGCAAAACAGAGGCGGATCTCGAGGGTTGGAGGAGTTATCGAGTGGAGGGCTCTCGCGCTTCTCAGGAGATCGCTGGAGGGACAAGAGCCAGTGATTAGGAAGGAAAACAAGGTCGCGTTCGGCTTTGGAGTTCTTGGGACAACTGGAGAAGAGAGCTCTCGGGGACAATGATGAGAAGAGAGAAGATGGGGAGGGGGTGACTCCAAACCAGCCACGTGAAGCTGTCAGACCGAAGTGGGACTTCGATCTCATGCTCAAAAAACACAAAAAAGCCACTTCGGCTCCAAAAATTCGGAAGTCAAAACGGGGAAGTCCGTACACTTAGGAAGTGTGAGTTCCACTTCCGTGCCCACTACCGCGAACCAAACACATCGAAGTGACGGAAGTGGAGCCACTTCCATCACTTCGGTGCCCACTACCGCGAACCAAACACGCCCTTAGAGGTGTAATAATTGTTGAATTGAAAGCCACAGACCAATGTTTGAAGACACAAAGTTATATTATCATTGAGACCTTTGGTTTAAGGTTTCCCTCCAAAAATATTCAAAATTTTTCAAAAGTTAACCCAGCTGGTGCCCAGTCCCACTTAGGATATCCCTCAACTAAACAACACCAAAGGGTCCATGGGTGGGAGGTAAGGCTTTGCCTACATTTCATTTTTGGTCCCTATACTATAATATATTGTTCATTTTGGTCCATGTACAATGAAAATATTCAATACGGTTCTTGTACTTATGGGTTTTGGCAATTATGGTCCGTAGGGCTGACGTGGTAGTCAGCTGGCATACGGATTAAATACAATCATTTTTTTATTATGACGTGGCAGCTTAGGTGGCAGTTTGCGTGGCATGCTGATGTGGCATGGTAACTGGATTTTCAACATATTTAACTTTTTAATGATGACGTGGCATGCCATGTGGCAAAAAAATCTAAAAAATTCGGAAAAAAGCCTGAGCACTTGGCATTGCCTTTTTACATAGGATTTTGTATCTTAATCCTAACAATTAACCTAGAAATTTTGCTAAAAAAATGTAATTTTTATTTTTTAAAATGAAATTGGATTATCCAATATTATTGATTTTGTAAGGTGATCACATGACATTATTTTTTAAATAAAGATATAAATCTTGTCACATTATTAACACATGTGATTAAGGTACAAAGTATAGTGTAAAAAGGCAATGTCAAGGGCCCATATTTTTTTTCATATTTTTCAATTTTTTAATTTTTATTTTGCCATGTGGCATGACACGTCAGCATGCCATGTCAGTATAATGATGTGCCATGCCACGTAAGGTGCTATATCATAATTAAAAAAAATGGTTGAATTCAATCTATATGCCAACTAGCTGCCACGTAAGCCATAAGGACTGTAATTGCCAAAACCCCCAAAGTACATGGACCGTATTAAACATTTTTATTGTACAAGGATCAAAATGAACAATATACCAAAGTACAGAGAACAAAAATGACTTTTCGCCTAAAAAAACCAACTTACTAAAAAAATAATTGGAGCTACACACCAAGTTTACATGTGAGATCAAAGTTCAAATAATATTGATGTAAAAAAATAACTAAATAAACTTTTACTATAAAGTTGGTTAGCATATTCTCTCTCTTGCAAAAGAGAGATTAAGGATTCGAGCTACACATGACCTTTGCTCCCAATGATTTATTTATATTAATAAAAAATAAAAAATAAAAAATAAAAAAATAATCAAAGAACCAATTGAATACCTAATTTAGCAGGATGGGATATTGGACATGCCCTTATCTTTTGAACCAAACCTCCAACAATCTTAAACCAAGGCCACTGGTTAAGTTGGCACATGCCCTCACTAGAGCAAGCAAAACCAATCTAAAATATCTTCCCAAAAAAAAAAAGAGAAAGTTTTGATTAATGTGAATAATTCCAAACCATTAATGTGACCAAATAATGGAGTTTCAGTGGATTCAGAGACAAGGATCAAAGTTGAGATATTATAATTTAACATATTTTGGATAACTAAACACCACCTTTCAAATAATGATATAATTTTTTCCTACAATTATAATAACTTAAATATTTAAATATTAACTTATTTAAATGGTACTCAAATAAAAACTATCTCTAATAGAATGTATTCAAACTTATTTCAAACCTAACTAAATGCATTTTAACTAAATATTAAAATATTATATGAGAACAATACCAAGCACCAAGGGGTTAATGTAGATATTACATCTTTAGTAAATTTGGAGATAATTGCTACAAGGACGAGTCCCTTGAACACATGATGACTTCGTGTGCCCATTCACAAGGAGTATTTAGAGTATTTTTTTAACCTACCCGTGATCATTTAAAGACGATACTAGATTTTGGGGGCTCATTCAACAAACATCGAAGTGCACAACATAGTAAGGATGCACTAGGATTCGACCACTATAGCAATTACACTGAACCTTTTTGTGTCTTCAAAATAAATAATATATAGTATTTTTTTTAATTTTGAAATTGAATTCAATGCATGTGTCCAAAAGATCAAAGTTATTAGCAACTAACAACGGACTCGGATGAGGAGAAAGGCTGGGAAGATGTACACTTCAAGCGTGGCGGCAGGGAGGATCTGAGGCGGTGAAGCCCGCCAGCACCACACCCGCTGGGGATGCGCCCACGCTCCTCACTGTATCTCAGGACACCGGAGGGGGTCATCGAGGTTTGCGGGCAATGCCTCAAGCCTGGCCACGTGGCCGCTGAATGCCGGCGGGCCATGACATGCCGGGTTTGCGGCGGCACAAGCCATAAGGGTCGGGATTGTAGGAAGCGCAGCTCCGGCCATCATCACCACAGAGAGGAGGAACGTCCAAGAAACCATGCAACCACAGCGAGAAGCGGCAGCAGGGACACCTCAACTCGACAGAGAGGCAGGACAAACCACCAAATCCTGCAAGAGGAGAGCACAACCCACCAAGACCGCCGGTGCGGGACGAAGCTAAACAGAGCTCGATCACCATGCCGGAGACCAGGAAAGTTGAAGAACACCACAGCTCCCTAACACTGGGAAAGGTAGAGAAAGCAAGTTCAGCTCACAAGCCCGCCACCAAGAAGATAGAGGAGCACCACGCATCATTGGCCCTGGATAGCGACATGATGAACGGAAAAGAAGAAATGCAAACCTTCACGGTGGCAACGATCACAGCTATCAGAGGAGGATGGGTCGACGCTCCGAAGTTCTCGACGACGTTGAAGACAGCACTTGGCGGGGACTGGCCATGGCCGGCCAAAGAATTTCGCGACGGTCGGATGATGGTCACATGCAAATCTCCGGCGGAGGCGAGGGAGATGGAAAGAAGCGGAGAGGTACACCTGCAACCGTTCTCCTTCAAATGTGAACCATGGACGCCGGACTTGTGGCGCGTCGACCGTGCTGATGGCCAGGTTCGATGGTTGGAAGTTCGACGCCTACCATGCCACTGCTGGAACAGAGACTCAGCTGGCCGCGTCCTCAAATTAGTAGGAGATCTCATCTACATCGACCGGCGGGGCGGTAGCTACGTGGAAGACATCCGGGTGGCAGTGAGGATCCGGCAAGGACGTTCCATGCCATTCATCATCTGGACGAACATAGGAACAAGGAAATATCGAGTGCTGGTCGGGTTAGAGAGAGGAGAACCACCCTTGCCATGGGGCGACGGAGAGTCTGGAAGAATAACAGATGAACTTGATATGGGAGCCGCGGGAACCAGCAACGGGCACCGGGCACAGCAGAAGAAGAAGACCAAAAAGAAGGAGGAAGAAGGAGGTGGAACAAACGCAACAGATACCGGGAAGGAGGGAAGATGGTCAGTGAAAGAGAAAACGGCGACCACCGGACAGAAGAGAGACATGGCCGGAGACACCCACTGCAACGACGAAGCACTTCGGACTGGTCCTGCATCTACGCAGGACCGGTCCATGGGAACGGCCATGAGGCCAGAAAGGTCTTGTCGGGCGGATTTCCAGGCGTCCGTACCACGGCCGCCGGGTTTACAGGCCCACGTTTCGAACAGCCAAGCTCTTAACGTGGGGGAGAAGGAAACGTTGCATGAGGAGTCAATCACCATACCATGCATCGTACCCGTGGAGGTGAACCGAGCCCATTCGCTCCAAACAAGCAACCGGTCTGAACCCAATCGAGAACCATCATCCAAAGCCCAACCAAGCACTGATGCGACAAATCGAGATGGCCCAGATGTGAATAGTGGTCCTGAAGTGCAGTACACCCGCCGGCCTGGGAAGGAGCCCATGGAAGGCCCACCAATAATGGATCCCATGAGAGATAATAGATTGAGCCCACTATTTAATAACACTGACCTGGATATGGGTGCTTTACACCAGCCTACAGATGGGCCAGCCCCAATGAATGTCATTGAGATGAACACATCTAAAAATGGGCCCAATTCCAATTATCAGCAAGGGTATAATCAAGATCATAACCTAAATGAATATGAAGCCAATGCTCAACAAGGGTCCATGCAGGGCCCTTTATTACCCATATCTACAAATCCAATCAACCCCAACCCAATTGTTAATCCACCAGGCCTACAAAATCTGAACCCTCAAGCATTGCACATTTTGGATCTAATCAATCATGGAATCATAGATCTAAACAATACGATTCCAAAGTTCATGAACGGAGGCTGGAACTTGATCTCAAATGCCACATGGAACAACACACCAAACCTACAAGGGGAGGTACCTGATCTCAGTGATGAAAGGAAAACAGGCCAAAAACCCAGGGAAGAGCCCAAATCAACAAAACAAGGGAAGCATAAGAACATGGGAGAGCCAAGCAGACCTAGAGGCCGCCCAAAAAAGATCCCACCCGTCAAGGACCAAGGGAAGGCTACCACACCAACCACAAAAAAGAGAAAGGAACGAATCGATCCCCAAGGTATAAACTCATCCTCATCTCCTAATTCTCTAACCTTATTCGAATGGTCTGACAGGGAACTTATTTCAAATGCCCTCAAACTGGGAATTGAAATAGACCAGTCTGATGACGCTGAGGTCTATCTCCACCAGATGAGACTAAGGGAGTCCACAAGGGCGGGCCAGGCTCAGGGAGGCAACTAAGCCACCCGAAAGGGCCTACCACCAGGGCACTCCAAGGTTGGCTTATGAAGTTAATCTCATGGAATGTCAGGGGTCTAGAGAAGCGGAAAAAACGCTTCCTCGTAAGGGATTTTATTGGGACACACAAACCGGACCTCTTCTGTCTACAAGAGACTAAACTGGCCGGTATTGATAACCGTATATGGAGAAGTTTGGGCGGGATAGCCTTCGACTCTAGACTAACCCTCCGTGATAAATACGGGGGTGGATCTTTGTATGGGGTACAGGCGGCAACCATTTCAATATGATCAGCAGCTACATAGACACATTCAGCATCACAGCAATCTTGGAAGACAGTTCAAACCAAAAGTTCTTAATGTGTACCACAGTATATGTCCCATGTGAGCGCAGCCGTAAACAGGCCTTCTGGGATGAACTAAGATTGATCCGATCCCGATGGAGAGGGTTGTGGATCATCGGTGGCGATTTCAACGCCACACTAACGAATGAAGACTGCAACAGAATATCCCACAACACACAAAGCAGACGGGAATTTGGGGAATTGATTGATGACCTCCATCTCTGGGACCCCCCATTGATAGGGCAAGAATACACATGGTTCGATGGTCGCACCAATCCACTACTTATCAGACTTGATCGATTCCTCCTATCAGGCACCTGGTCCTCGGAGTTCCCTCAAGTATGGCAAACGGCGCTACCAAGGGTTAGATCCGACCACACCCCGATCATGTTGGATTGCGGCTCATACATCCCCTGTCAAACCCCCTTCCGCTTCAACAGATCATGGATATCAATAGAAGGTTTCTGGGACATGATCAGGGAATGGTGGGAAGATGCAGAATTTGGAGGATGCGGAGACTTCACCATATCTAAAAAACTAACACCGTTACGAACAAGACTGAGAAGATGGAATACACAAAAAAGAAAAGCAGACGCCGCAATGAAGAAGGAGATACTCAACAAAATACAGCAACTGGATAGGAAGGAGGAGACATCCACCCTTAGCCCCGATGAGGAACAAACCAAGATATGTAGGAAAGTATATGATGATCTGATTAGAGCCGAGGAAGCACTATGGAGACAACACTCCCGCATCACATGGCTGACAGAGGGAGATCAGAATACGAAATTCTTCCACGCAATGGTTAATGAAAGAAGGAGCCGCAACTGGCTACACAAGTTACAGGAGGTAGACACCACAGTGGAAGGGTATGAAGCAGTGGCATCTGCCGTCAACACACATTTTACTAACCTTTTTGGCACCAAGAGACAGAACAGATTGACCATCAACTGGGATAGATTATTCGCGCACAAAGAACGAATAAACCTACAACAGTTAGATAACCCCTTCACAGAAGAGGAAATATGGGTAGCAGTGCAAGAACTCAACCCAGACAAGGTCCTGACGGCTTCCAATGACCGTCTACCAACAGGGGTGGAGCATCATGAAAAGGGATATCCTGAAAATGTTCAACGACCTCTACCAAGGGAATGCCTCCATGGAGAGACTAAACTGGGCTTACATCACCCTGATACCCAAAAGGAACGCACCCACCTACATATCAGACTATCGACCGATCAGCTTATTAAATTGCTCGACGAAGATAGTCACCAAGGTCAGCCAGCATGTGCTCGAAGCTGTGATAAATGACACAGTGGACCATACCCAAACAAATTTCATCAAAGGAAGGTGCATCCAAGATAATATTGTGGCAGAACAACTAATCCAAAAGATGAAGCAAGGAAGACATAATGGCACGCTACTTAAAGTGGACTTGGAGAAAGCCTTCGACATGGTGGATTGAGATTTCCTCCTCGACATACTACATGCTCGAGGTTTTGGCCCCCGATGGATCACCTAGATTAAAACAATTCTCTCCTCGTCCAAAGCCAAATTCCTTCTGAACGGTAGACCTACGGGTTATGTGCGCCACCAACAAGGGCTAAGGCAGGGTGATCCACTATCACCCCTACTCTTTGTTCTCGTCACCGACGTCTTCAGTACAATAATGACCAATGCCATGAAGGCCAACTTGTTCAGGGGGGTTAAATTCGGACCAACAGATAAGGAGGAGATTTCCACACTGCAATACGCCGACGACCTCCTAATACTGTGCTCTGGGGACCTGCAACACTTCAGAATCCTGAAACTTATCTTCCTCATCTACGAAGGATTGTCTGGCCTAAGAATAAATTATCAGAAAAGTGAGCTCATCCCCATCAAAGCAATAACCTACTCACCACGAGACCTAGAGGAAGTGATGGGTTGCAACATTGGCAGCTTACCCATTAGATATCTGGGTCTACCACTCTCAGGCACGAAGCCCAAAAAGGATGACTGGAGAATGATTATCAGCAGAATTAGAGCACGACTTGCAACATGGAAAGGGAGACTTCTATCACTAGGGGGCGCATCACTTTGCTCAATTCTGTAATTACAGCAATACCAAACTATTGGCTCTCCATCTACCGATTCCCAGAATGGGTGACTAATCAGATTGAGCAAATCAGAAGGGACTTCCTATGGCAAGGGATAGAAAGGGAAGGCAAAACATATAGACTGGTGAGATAGGACCGCCTATCAAGACCAAAGGAGTTAGGGGGATGGGGTATAATAAACATACGGTGCTTCAACACAGCCATGTTGGGCAAATGGTGGTGGCGCCTACTCATGGGGAAGGCAAGCCTTTGTGCATCAATTGTGAAAAACCAATACTATAGAAGAAACGAACCCAACCCCTACACCAAGGCACCACACAGAGCTTCCTTCTTTTGGAAAGGCATCATGCGACAACAGGAAGCGTTATTACACAACGTCGTGGCTGACGCGGGACGAGGTAACACAGTCTTCTTCTGGCTAGACAAATGGATGGACGGGAAAGCCCCATGCACACTATACCCACATCTATATAGCATGGCCCGTAATAAAGACCACACAGTCCAAATGGTAAGACAAAACCTTGCACTTGGCCCCCCATCCTCCTTGATGGCCCACTACACGAAGAAGGAACCAATGAATTCGAACAACTCACTATGAGACTACTTACTTGCGTGGACACAGAACAAGACAAGAGACACTGGAAACTCGACCCCCAAGGGAATTTCACGGTTCGATCATACTACCGTTTCCTGATGGATGGGGGGATCAGGGCAGAAGTAGGGAGAAGCTTCTGGAAAATTCCATGCCTGCTCAAAGTCAAGGCCTTTGCCTGGCTAGTGTTGGACAACAAAGTTCTCACCTTAGACAACCTACAAAACGTGGCTGGAACGGGACACAGACGACCTGTTACTTGTGTGAAGAGAATGAGGAAACGGTAGAACACCTTTTCTTCCAATGCCCATACTCAACAAGAGTTTGGCAACACTTCACACAACTTCTACAGTTGGTTGCCCCCCCTTGCAGGGTACAAAACCTATGGGGAAGAACAGCGACTGCTAACTCCTTGCCCCGCAACGCTCGCTTGGGATGGAATCTCCTGGCCATGGCAACTACATGGACCTTGTGGTTGGAACGCAATAGGAGATGTTTTCATGATAAACGACGCGTTTTCACAAAACTATCCGTGACATTGACTTCCTAACATTGTCTTGGTTTGATGCAGCTCATGTGTCAAAAAAACCGAAGCTGGTCGCGATCGAATCCATCGTCAAACGGAGCCTTGCATTCACAAGGGAGGATAGCCAACAGGACACACCGGGGAGGGACTTTGAAGATACCCAACCAGCCTAGAAGGAGCACACAGCACCAGAGGGACCTCCCGACACCTCCGGACTCTTCGGACCTATCTACGGGACTGAAGTGATGATGCTTAGAAACGGGCCAATATATCAGTCCAAATAGGACCAACTATGTACTTGCTATCTTTGTAATCGCTACCTTTCATAAATAAAAGACTGTGGTTTATCCATTTTTATCACAAAAAAAAAAAAAATAGCAACTAAAAAGGGTGTTTGATTGTTTGTAACTTTTCATCCTTTGAATAAAAAATTAAAAGGGTGTACTGACACAAGATGAGAAGTTATAATTATATTTAGTTAGATAAAAGAAAAATAATAATAATAATAATAATAATATATATATATATAAAATATTTAATTGTTTAAAAAAATATAAATATAAAAATGGTGATAAATTTTTTTTGTTTATTTATATATATATATATATATATATATATATATATATATATATAATATTTAATTGTTAAAAAAAATATAAATATAAAAATGGTGATAAATTTTTTTTGTTTATTTATAATAAACCAAATACTATCTAATTTTAAGTCTCTATCCAACCAAACAAACACCCCCAAAGTTCATACTGAACTGAAGTCTAAACGTTAACAGGAGGAACCACCCATCCACAGGTGACAAAGCTTTTGAAGCTTGACACACCTAAGCACTTATAGGTCAACAACTAGGCCACCTCGTTTTAATAAATAAATTGTGTTCATCCACTTTGATTAAACAAAATAAAATCCCACTAATACAGTAATATTATTATACAATAATAGTTTACCATAGTTTTTTTAATAAAAAAACTAAAAACATCGGAAAAGGTTACACCCATTAATATTGGAAGGACGTACAACCGATTCGTAGGATGGTGACTTGACCGCGACCTAATTAAACAATGGCGCCAACCCACTTCTGATTCTGATTCGTGAACGAATCCCGCTCCATAAATCCCTCCATTCTCTCAACTCACTCCCAACCCCCCACCCTCGAAATCCCTAGAAATTAATTCATCTAAAAATCAAAGAAAAAAAATGGAGAGATTCAATGGGGGATTGAAGGCTTACTGGAAACGGCGAGGAGCATACGAGCGCCTGGTCGCACCGGCGGGGCGGCGATGGCGGCGGAGAAGAGTGGATCGGGCGGAGCTTGGGGAGGGGGGGTGGAGGGGGGTCAGGATCCGGACCCGGGTGTGGCGGAGGCTGCGGAGGGCGACGCCAAGGCTGATCCTGGCGTGGATCCGGGACGCGTACGTGAGGATGATGCTGGCGTTGGCGAGCTCGGCGACGGTGGGAGGAGCGTATGGGGTGGGGTTTGGGATGGCGCCGGTGAAGGAGTACTACGATGAGAAGGTGCTCGTTGAGATTTATAGGACCGTGCTTGCGCGAAGAGGGATCCTGGCCGTCGGTGGCGCCGGAACCGACGGTGAGCTGATGGCTATTAGCTCAAAGTAATGTTATTTATTTATTTTTCTTTGGAAAAGTTGGGAATAAGATTTTCTGTTATTTATTTATTTATTTATTTATTCATTTATTTTTGAAATTTTGTGGGAGTATAAAGTTATATGGTTCTTTTAGAAATATTATTTTCTTAAGTGAATTAAATCAAGTTTCCTAATTTTTAGATTTGTAAAATTAATTTGGTCTCTCATTATGTTACATATATAGTTAGAAAAATAATACCATCAAAGTCAATTGGTTTGGGTCAATAAATTAGCTAAAATTTAGCTTCCAAATTTAAACAAAATTGGTTTAATTTTAATATTTATCCTCACATAGTCCACGTACATTACAACATTTTTTTTTTTTTGCAAAGTTTTAAGTTCATTTTAATTGGTTTCAAAAATCTTAAAATTGTTAGAATGATTCAGAACACTAATGCTAATTTTTATTTTTATTTTAATATATAGATAAAAATTCTCTCTTTTTTTACCTAAGTTTGGTATTTTAAATTGATGTAAATTGTAATATAAAATAAAGTAATGATATAGATAATAGTCATAGATATGATAATAGTTAGCAAATAACAATATTGTCTTTTTTTATAAAAAATTATGAAAAAAAATGTCAAAAGAAATAGTGACCGCACAACACCATGTCTCATACTAATAAATTGTATTTTTCTAAAATAATAGTAATAAATTCTTAATATATTGTAGGGAAGTTCTTGAGGAGTTCAACTGTTCAACTAACATAAAGATTAATTCTAAGCAAACCTAATTTCACTGGCCATGCTCTCCTCTCACTTCTTTTGGTAAACCTCCGCCTTTTCAAATATTATTATTATTTTATGGATGGGTGCATCATTTCATTAACTGGTAATGAATTAAAAGTCCCCTCAAGTTTGTAAAATGAACAAAAAGTCCCTCTAAAGTTTGACTTTCCCAAACCATCCCTCCTTTTACAACTAATGAATTATAAGTCCCTCCATCCACTAAAACCATCCATTTTAATTATTCATGATGAAAAAGCCCTTTGACATATGATTACCAGGCCCACCTCTCAATATATGAAAACATCACAGCAGGTAAATTGACCGAAATGCCCCCAATTCAAAAAGTAACTAGGGTGGTGTGAATGAGTCGGTAAATTGACCGAAATGCCCCCAATATATCAGAATTTTGGTTTTTTTTTAATTTTTAAAAAATATTTATCTATATTGCATGGCGAAAGGAATGAGTCGGATGATTTTAATTTTAAAAAATTTATTTTAAAATTTTCTCATAATTTTGAATATAAAAAATATGGATAATGAACTTAAAATTTCGGATTTTTTAATTTTAAAAAGTATTTATCTATATTACATAATGAATAAAATAAGGCAATCAAACATATTTAAAAAAATATTTTGGATTAAATTATTTTTAAAAAAATAGATAATAAAATTGAGATTTTTAAAATTCTCATAATTTTGAATTTAAAATAATATAAATATCTTAGATTTAACTGGATGTTTCATGTGATAAGATATTTTATTTTTTTTAATTTATTTTGATTTTATATGGATGTTTCATGATATGTAAATATATAGAATATACACGATCCTCATCACCAACTCATTGTTCATTGGGAAGAAGAAAAAAGAAAATGTTTCCCACCATGAATGCCCGCAACAGAAGGATGGGATCGTCGACTGCCCGATCTATGTCATGCGGTTCATAGAGCAGATCCTCAATGGTGACAAACTCCGCCTCCCCCACACGGACGTACCGCTATTACGTTTGAGCTTCGTCGCAAGCATATTGATGGACGGCATCAGGCGGAGCGATGGGGAATCAAAAGTGGGCAATCAAGCAGATCCACAGGCGTGTTAACCAACTATTCGTTTTACAAACAAGCTTTCCGTTCAACAGATATTAACGCTACCAATGTATATATTATGTATGTTATTAAGTTTTGGTGTTTAACACTCGTATGTTAATGACCAACTTGACATATTTTACTGAAGCCTTATATATTATACGGTAACTTGGAATATTAAACATAAAATTTATATTTTAAACGGAAACATTATATGTTCAACGGGAACTTATTATGTTAAACGGAACCCTGACACTCATAGTCGTTTAAGCACAATCCACAAATGGAGTAGAAGAAGGAAACATTGACTAAGAAGGAAACATTGACATTGATATTGATAACATCCTAGAACACAAATGAAAATAAATAAAAGTGCAGAACACCGACACAAACAGAAGGAAGGGGCCATGTTCTCATCCGAAAGGATGTAGTTCTCCACTGCGCGACGAATATCCAGGCGAAAGAGAACCGATCGTTTGTACGCGCGCTACGACGTCCTCCCAGATCCTTTTCCGTTCGTTTGGTGGCTAACGCACTCTTCCGGACTTCTGAGCTCGAGACCGGTGGAGGTCCTATCACGAATTCCCTTAGCGATTTGCGAAGCCTGTGAGAATCCATTCCTGAAGATGAAAGATTGAGGAGGTTGTGCCCCTATGGAGGGCTATTTAAAGAGCGAAGTGCGCCGCACGACGATTGATGCAACGCACGAGGATTGAGGCGACGCTAGAGGAACGAGGGGACGCTAGAGGAATTAGCTGACGCTAGAGGAATGAGGGGACGCTAGAGGAATGAGCTGACACTTTGGGTAATATATCTCGGGTAGTGTGGTTATAATTTCGTCAAGTCTAGATCCAATGAATGGAAGCGCCAGAGCCTCGTAAACGGAAAAGGCATTAGGGAGAATTAAATGGATGCGACCCGGAGGGGGGCAACCCATTGAAAAATGGGAAAGGGCTTTGTGAGAATGAGATGGCCACCTCTTTTCCAACCAGTGAGAATGTTAAACGGAACGTAGTAATGTTAAACGGAAAGTAGTAATGTTAAACGGAAAGAACGAATAGTAAGCGGAAACCAATATATCTAAACGAAAACAGATAATTCAAGTGCAAACATGAAATGCACGAAATACAAGAAGTATTTGATATGATTAGATAATTCAAGGAACTATTCGTTTAACAATTAACGCTACCAATGTATATATTATGCATGTTATTAAGTTTTGGTGTGTAACACTCGTATGATAAAGACCAACTTGACATATTATACTGAAGCCTTATATATTAAACGGGAACTTGGCATATTAAACATAAAATTTGTATTTTAAACCGAAACGTTATATGTTCAACGGGAACTTTTTATGTTAAACGAAGACTTGACAATCGTAGTCGTTAAGGCATAATCCACAAATTGAGGATAATAAGAAAACATTGACATTGATAAACGTTCAGACAACACAAACACGAATTAAAATAAATAAAAGTGCACAACACCGACACGAAAAAGAAAAAAATGATGAAAATTTCAACAACACAACAAAAAATTAAGAAAAAGACAGAAGGAAGGGAGTCAAAGAACAGCAACAACAACAATATTTCTCTTCAAAAAATTAGAGAAATATCACATGGACACACTGACGTGTTGGTTGTTTCAATCAAAGGAAAGACATAATATTTGGCAATGAGGAGCTTGAGAGCACATCCACCGCCTCTTCAACGGTATCGGCGATAAGGTCGACGGTGGCGGCGCAGTTGAACATGTGGTATATGTGGCACATACGCTGAAAGTCCAGCTCCATTTCAATTGGGCAAACAGTTCGGTGTGCATCCGGTGTGACAAAACGAACCTTTACGCAGAAAGCTTCAAAACGAAGTCAACACGGTGTCCATTTCCAACCTGCAAAAGTGAATGTTTCTTCGACTAACCTTAGGCGGTGACTCTGCGTGGGAGAGAAGGTCACAGAACTCGTCGGTTCCTGGAGGAATAGATGATACAAGCTCCAAGTTTCTCTCCTGCAAATAGGAACAAAATGGAACAAAGGGCTCACAAAAGAGAACAATATGGTATGGATTGATGAAGAAGAAGAACAGTAACTGAAAAAGCTGGGCACAAAGTACAAAAAGTCAGTGGAAAAGTTGTCAAAAAGGTGAAGTGATGGGTAAAAGTTAGGTTTGAAATTTTTTCTTTTGATTTGGCGGGAAAACAAAGCAGCAAAGTTGGGGGTATAATGGGTATTAACAGTAAAAGAGACTGACGGAGTTATGCTTAGGGACCAAAAAGTCACTAAACCAAAAAGGAGGGACTGTCTGGCCATAAGTTATGTCAGAGGGACTGTTTGGGATGTTTGTAAACTTTCAGGGACTAAAAAATAATTTTCCCTTTTATTAAACATTTTTTTGTTTTTCTTATCTTTTTCCACATACTTTGTTTATAAATTATATATAAAACTTAAGTTTTACAATTGATAATAAGTTTTTTTAAGTTTTGTTTCTCAAATTTCTACCAAATGTGAGCCCCGGTTCCGTCTCCCATGCGGTAACCCTCTCAAGGTGCATTAGAGAGAGCCTTGTCGCCAACAAGACCTATGAGTTGTTAGAATGAAACCATATATAAAAAGAGTGAAAGTTTTATCCATAAGCAATGTGAGATTAAATACTTCTTAAGTCTTTGAATATTTGAAACCAATCCTTTTAAGAACAAGCCCAAAATAAGATGGGTTTCCAACAAATTGTATTTGAATACTTGAGTAATTGTGGTTATATTTTAATTATATATTTTAATATTTTTGACTAATTTATTTTATTTAGTGTGCGTTTGTTTTGAGCATGGACTAAATAAAAATCAAATTTATTTAATCATATTTTTATTATTATAATTATTATGTTTATATCACATTTTGTTATTATTAATTATTATAAATTATTTTTTAATATTTTATTATTGACTCCGATTCAACCCCGGGTTGACCCGGGTTGAACCCTTGACCCCTGACCCCTGGGCTTGGCCGAGTCAATGCCACGGGCCGGGTCTGACTACCTTGATCTGTGAGGGTCTTGGCCAAGATCGTGGGTCTTATGGATGACGCGATAATCCCTAAAACTACTACCCACTGCCCAGCATAAGTGGAGGTATCACAATAATGATCGGGGTCACCGCTCGCCATCTCAGGAGAACATCACGGTATAGTTGAAGTTGTTGGGGAAGAACCTACAATTCAACCCTCTGCGGAAGTCCAATCACGCACACAACCAAGCTCGAACACCCTGTCAAAGAATATCTCCAAACACACATGCACAACTAGGGCAAGATAGAGAAAACAATCACACACAACTACACAAGATATACGTGGAGTTCGGCACCTTGCCTACGTCTCCACGGGGGCGGGGAACAGGGAATCCACTAGATATGAGTACCTCCGAGGCTTGAACAAGACTCAAGCTCGTCTCAAGAAGAAACAACACTCATACAAAGATGCAACACCAAAGGAAATACAAGAACAACTCACTATGCACTCTCCTTGAGCTTTCAAGTTGATCTCCACCTTCTCCCTTGTCGATTGATGCTTCTTCAAGTGTCTCCTCTTCTCTACAAGCCCTCCAAGCCCTCAGCTCTAGCCCCAAATTTGAGATGATTTCGGATTAGGTCTTCAGCCGCAACAGGAACGCTTTTATACTTACGCTATACGGGCCCGTATACGGCCCGTATGCGGTCCCGTATACTCCTCAAGTCCCTCCATACGGTCTGATATACGGGCCGTATACAGGCCTGTATGCCCTGCTGGTCACCTCATACGGGCCCGTATACGGCCCGTATATGAGCCCATATTGTCTGTACGGCCCGTATATGGGCCCGTACACTTCCCTGGCTGCTTTATACGACCTGTGGTAGCCCCATACGGCCCGTATAGAGCCCCGTATGGGCTCATCTTCTCACAATTCTCCACCTCGTTTCTCATTTGACTCCAAATGTGGAACGAACATGTATACCTCATCATGAGAAAGACCAACAAGATAGCACATACTCATATAGTTGATTCCCAAACCCAAAATGCCCCTCATTAGCATTTGCTAACATTGAGCAAGTCCAAGCAATGTTGGAACTTGCTCCTTGGTACTACCTTGGTGAACATGTCTGCAGGATTGTCATTAGTGTGCACCTTCAATAAAGAAATGGAGCCTTCTTCTATGACATCTCGCACAAAGTGATACCGGACATCAATATGCTTGGTGCGAGCATGGTGTACTTGATTCTTAGCCAAGTGAATCGCACTCTGACTGTCACATCCCAAGGCCACTGCATCTTGCTCAATCCCCAGATCATCCAACAACCCCCATAGCCACAAAGCTTCCTTCACTCCTTCTGACATAGCCATATACTCGGCCTCAGTAGTAGATAAAGCAACTGTGGCTTGTAGCATCGATCTCCAACTAACTGGCGCACCATCTATCTTGAATACATAACCAGTAGTAGATCGCCGCCTGTCAAGATCACTGGCATAGTCTGAGTCCACAAACCCACTCAACTGACATGATCCTCCACCAAAGCACAAACCAATGTCAGTGGTACCCTTCAAGTACCTCAATATCCATTTCACAGCTTCCCAGTGAGGTCGTCCTGGATTTGCCATAAATCTGCTGACCACACTAACTGCCTGTGAAATGTCGGGGCGCGTACAAACCATAGCATACATCAAACTCCCTACTGCACAAGCATATGGAACTCGAGCCATCTGCTCCTTTTCCTCAGCTGTAGTAGGTGATGACTGACCAGAGAGTCTGAAGTGTGGAGCCAATGGAGTCACCACTGGCTTTGCATCTTGCATCCCAAACCGAGCTATTACTCTCTCAAGATAACCCTTCTGATTCAAGAATAAACTTCGGCTTGACCTCTTCCTCCTGATCTCCATACCAAGGATCTTCTTAGCTGCCCCCATATCCTTCATCTCAAACTCCTTCCCAAGTTGAGACTTCAACTTATCTATCTCCACCTTGCTCTTACAAGCAATGAGCATATCATCCACATACAACAAGAGATAGATAAATGCATCACCACGAAGTTGTCAAAAATAAACACAACAATCGTATTTGCTTCTGGAGTAGCCATTCTTGAGCATAAAGGAATCAAAGCGCTTGTACCACTGTCGAGGCTTAATCGCTTGCACCATAAAGTGACTTCCTTAAGCGACAAACATGATTTTCCTTTCCCTCAATCTTGTACCCCTCCGGTTGATGCATATAAATTTCTTCATCCAAGTCACCATGCAAGAAGGTCGTCTTAACATAAGTTGTTCTAGCTCAAGATCACCATGAGCTACCAAACTCAACAATACACGAATAGAAGTGTGCTTCACCACCGGCGAGAAAATCTCATTGTAGTCCACCCCTTCTTTCTGTGCAAAACCCTTGGCCACTAATCTTGCCTTGTACCTTGTACATTTGACTCAGATAAATCTTCCTTCTTCTTGTACACCCACTTACAGCCTATAGCATGCTTCCCCTTGGGCAATGGGATAACTTCCCATGTTTGGTTCTTCCGAAGAGACTCCATCTCCTCCTCCATTGCAACCAACCATCTCTCGCTATTTGAATCTCTAATAGCTTGTTTGAAGGTGACCGGCTCATCATCCTCCACCGAGAGAGCATACTTTACCAAATTTGCCTGCCCATAATGTCTCAGAGGTTCATCAAACCCGAACTTCTGAACTTGTTTAATTTGCCTCTTTGGCCTAGTGGTAGCCAAAGACTCTGACTGTTGCTGCTGTAGTGCCTGTGTACTGTCTTCCTGAACCTCCTCAAGTTCAAGCTCATCATCATCCTCATCCTGAGTATCTCCCTGAGCTTCCTCTTGAGTATGACTAGGACCTGGTTGGTCTTCAGATCCTTCCATCTCCACCACTTGAGTATTGGTGGTCAACTCATCATCAACACCATCATTGGGCATTATAGCCTTTGGTAAGGCTAATATGGAATTCTCATCAAAGGTTACATCCCTGCTGACTACAAACTTTGAATCTTCTAAGCACCAAAGGCGGTAGCCTTTCACACCCTTAGCATACCCCAAGAAGAGTGCCTTCTTGGCTCTAGGATCAAGCTTATTTTCCTTGACATGATAATAAGCTGTGCAACCAAAGATTCTCAGCTCATCATAATCTGCATGTTCCCCTGACCATCGCCGATAAGGCGTATCACCATCCAAGGTAGAATGTGGAGCCCTGTTCACTATGTAGCAAGCTGCAGCAACTGACTCTGCCCACTATTCTCTGCCCATACCAGAATTTGATCTCATACATCTTGATCTCTCAAGCAATGTGTGGTTCAGTCTCTCGGCGACCCCATTCTGTTGTGGTGTGTTTCTGACTGTCTAGTGTCGAACAATGCCCTCCTGATCACAGAACTCCTTGAAGGCCCCCTCAGTGTACTCAGTGCCATTATCTGACCTCACTGTCTTCACCTTCCTCACAGTCCTATTCTCAACCATTGCTCTCCACCACTTGAATGTCTCAAATACTTCATTCTTATGCTTAAGGAAATACACCCAAGCATATCTAGAATAGTCATCAACAAATGAGACAAAGTATCTAGAACCTCACTTTGAAGCAACCTTAGTCGGCCCCCATACAGCCATATGCACATAGTCTAATAGCCCTCTGCTCTTGTGTTTGCTTGTGGCGAACTAGACTCGGTATGCCTTTCCATACACACAATGCTCGCAAAACTCCATGTAAGGTTTCTTCATGTTCTTAAGTAAACCTTCATTCCCAAGCAGAGTTAGACCCTTTTCCAACACATTCCCAAGCCGCAAGTGCCAAAGTTTAGTGCAATGATGGGTTCCGCCTCCACGAGATCCCAATCAAGCATTATCAGTCACAGTTGTACCCAACAAAGCATACAAGTTCCCGTGACGAATACCCTTCATCACCACCATGGAGCCACAAACAACCTTTAGAACTCCCTTCTCGGCCACTATCTTGCAACCGCCGGAATTTAAAGCACCAAGTGAAATCAAATTCTTCCTCAAGTCGGGGACATGCCGTACATCTGTCAAGGTTCTGATCATCCCATCATGCATCTTGATCTTGATTGAACCTAGGCCAACTGTCTTGCAAGCATGATCATTGCCCATCAACACAGTACCACCATCAATGCTCTCATAGGTAGCAAACCACTTCCTATTTGGACACATGTGATGTGAACAACCCGAATCAAGTATCCACTTCCCGGAGATCTCTCCACCTTGACTCACATTGTAGCATTCATCTGTTTCTATTTCCCCTTCCGAAGCAAAACTTGCTTCTTCTTGCTTGGTTGTCTTCCCCTTGTTGTTGTTCTTCTTCCTCCAATTAACTTTATTGTTGGTACAATCGGCCTTGAAATGCCCTTGCTCTCCGCAATTGTAACATATAACCTTTGCGGTAGATCTTGATTTTGATCTTGACTTGCTTCTTTGCCCTTTTCCCCTTTCATTTGACCTTCCTCCTACAATCAACCCTTGTGCTTGCTCCTTGTCAACTCTTCCACTAGTAGCCAACTTCCGAAGATCATCGGATAACAAAGATGTCCGGACTTCATCCATGGAAAGTGTGTCACCCACAAGCATCAACGTTTGTACCAAATTCTCAAATGAATGCGGCAAAGAGAGTAGCAATAATATGGCTTGATCCTCGTCATCTACTTTGACATCCACATCCTTCAAGCTCGAAATAATCCTCTCAAACTTGTTTATGTGGTCTCGAATCGAGGTACCCTCCTCCATCTTGCAAGTATACAACTTGGTCTTCAAGTAGATAAGATTTGTCAAGGTCTTGGTCATGAAATTGGACTCCAATTTCAACCACACGCCAGCCGTCGTCTCCTCATCATTTACCAAGAAGGCGACATCTCTATCCAAGCATAGCATGATAGCCACGCGTGCCTCCATGTCAAGATCCTCCCAATCCTCAACACTCATATCCTTCGGCTTCTTCTCCTTCCCCGAAAGCGCCTTATGTAGCCTTTGTGATATCAACAAATTCTTCATTTGCATCTTCCAATAAGAGAAATCATTCTTCCCATTGAACTTCTCAATCTCATACTTCCCAACCTTTGCATTTCCGGTTGAAGACATCTTCTAGGAATTTCGTCGGACACCTTGTGTGCACAAATTGCCCAAGCTGCGACCAACAGTTCTGATACCAATTGTTGGGGGAAGAACCTACAATTCAACCCTCTGCGGAAGTCCAATCACGCACACAACCAAGCCTCAACACCTCACAAAGAATATCTCCAAACACACATGCACAATTAGGGCAAAGATAGAGAAAACAATCACAATCCACAACACAAGATATACGTGGAGTTTGGCACCTTGCCTACGTCTCCAAGGGTGGGGAACAGGGAATTGAATCCACTAGATGTGAGTAACTCCGAGGCTTGAACAAGTCTCAAAGCTCGTCTCAAGAAGAAACAACACTCATACAAAGATGCAACACCAAAGGAAATACAAGAACAACTCACTATGCACTCTCCTTGAGCTTTCAAGTTGATCTCCACCTTCTCCCTTGTCGATTGATGCTTCTTCAAGTGTCTCCTCTTCTCTACAAGCCCTCCAAGCCTTCAGCTCTAGCCCCAAATTGAGATGATTTTGGATTAGGTCTTCAGCCGCAACAGGAACGCTTTTATACTTACGCTATACGGGCACGTATACGGCCCGTATGCGGTCCCGTATACTCCTCAAGTCCCTCCATACGGTCTGATATACGGGCCGTATACAGGCCCGTATGCCCTGTTGGTCACCTCATACGGGCCCGTATACAGCCCATATATGAGCCCATATTGTTTGTACGGCCCGTATATGGGCCCGTACACTTCCCTGGCTGCTTTATACGGCCTGTGGTAGCCCCATACGGCCCGTATAGAGCCCCGTATGGGCCCATCTTCTCACAGAAGTCATCGCTCATCCTGAAAGTTATCACCAACATGCACACGATGGACAAAGTAACCGCTCTCCTAAACTATAAAAGAGTGAGCGCAAAGGCTTCAATCCGAGCCAAAACCCTTCCTTTGTTATACAATTTTCTAATCTTCTCCTTCAATCTGTGCGTTCTTCCTTCTCCCCTGGATATCAGATACTTCCCAAAACGTTCATTTATATAAATTATAAATTCCCAAAAAGGACATAGACATATCCCAACATCATGTTAGAAATTAGATTTCTAACAAATTCTAAGCGGGACGTTAATATTTTTTAAAAACTATTTTCTGAAAAAAAATTCAAAAAATTTAAAATGAGGGACTGGAAATGATTTTGACAAATATTATCACTATAAAAATTATCTTTTGAACTTTATAGTTCACCAAAAATTTTCTTTTACTTGTCATTAAAGTTTTTTTATAAATATTTAAATTTTTTTATAATTAAATAATAAATGAAAATTATAATTAAAATTGAAGAATTTAGAAAATTTATATTGTTAAATTGAAATTTTTTGAAAATTCAAAAGCTAATTAAGACTTGAGCTAAAATCACATCTCTCGTTCTCATTCTCTCTCTCGCTCTCGCGCGGCGTCTCTTCGAGGTATCGATCGAACGTCCTCCTCTTGACTTCTCATCATTCTGCTGTTTTTGGTTCGCTGTTCTCAGATCGGCGACTCCATTTGAAGCTTCTAAACCGCGGGATTCGCTACTGATTCATTTGTTTCTTTAGGTCTATGTCTGCATATTAAGGTGGAAAACCAAAGATTTATATTGAATTCTAGGGTTCGACCATGATGATTTTGGTCATATGCTTGCATTTTGGTTGGATCTGCAGATGCAATCGATGCTGTTGATTCCATGAATTGTTTGTCGTTTTGCAATTTTTTTTTTTGTTAATTTTCATGATTTGTTGATGATATTATGTATGGAAAAGCATCATATTGGCGTCATGGAGTAGTTTTTCTAGTTGATTTGGATTTGGATTTTTCTTTTATGCTCATCATTTTGGGAATTTTTATTATTATTGACTTATTATTGAATTTGTTTTTGTTGATTTTATACTCAAGTTTATTGATATGTTTGCAGTTTATAGGCTGCATTTTGTTGTGCAATATATTTATTTGATAGATGTGGACAAGCCACTGGAAGCATGTTATAGGCATGGTTCAAACCCTCAACCTCTCTTCGTGAGAGAAAATAAATTATCAATTTTTCTTGTGAAGATTGGTGTTGTGCAGTATATGTTAGTCTTTGGTTTTGAGAATTTTCTTGAAGGTAGATATTTTCTTTTTGATGTGTTTGCATTGATGGAAAATAGAGGAAAGATTAGAAAATATGAAGAAAAACTGTTTTCTTGTGTTTGGTTTGGTGGCTAATAATCAAATAAAAATTAAGATTACTTTCATATATTTCCTTAAATCCATATACAATAATATATTTCTTCTCAATTAATGATAATAACATTTGATTGAAGACGTTAGTTACTGTGTATTTTGTGATGGTGCCTTGAGCATCTATCAAAAAGTTATTGGATTAATACATATGTTGGATACATGTTTAATCGGCGAGTCTTGGAAACTGTATATGCTTGTGAAACCCGGCATCAATGGTCTTTTAGGTTTTGAGGTTTTTTATGAAATTGATTTTGAATGTAGATGGAGTGAATGTTTTGACCTGTTTGATACTGATTTTGTTGCTTGAAAAGAGTTTATGGCCAGTGTTTTATGTAGGATGTTTTGTGGAAATATGATAGTGTGTGGAACACTCATGGGAAGGGAATTTTGTTGTTTTAATTTGAGAAATAAAGCATTAGAATGGCAATCTTGTTATGAATTTATGATTGGCAAATTAAAATTACTGAATTAGTTCATTGACATTTCATCGATGATGGATACTATCTTTTGGAAGTCGCAACTGGTTGATGGAGAAGTTTCGTGAAATTAAGATCTTAACTATGAGTATTTTGAAAATCTTCTTTCCTTTGCTAATTAATGTACAATTGATGCTTCTAAGTTGTTAGATTCACAATATCATATCTGAATCTTATTGCTGCAAAGTCCTAATCATTTTACAATCTATGTAAATTTTCACATTATGCAAAAATTTTGATCAGACTAGTGTTTAGTTCGTCCGCCATTGTGTTGATCTAACTTTTCTTAGATCTGCATGCTATAGATGTGCAAAGTAGAACTACTATGAATGCAATTAAGGTTCATGGATGGGAACTTTTCTCCTAGCTTCCATTTGCTTTTTTCTATATTCTATCTCTCTGTTCATTGTATTGTTGTTCTTAGGAAGTTAATGAGTTATATTTGGTCTCCATGTTTTCCGTGTTTTCTTCAAACAGAGGTTTTGTGCAGCTTGAAAATGGCAGCCAAGTGTATCACTGGAGCTCTGGTAGGAACCCTTGTTGTTGCTTATGTATGTGATACTGTGATTTCTGACAAGAAGATATTTGGAGGTTGGTTATTAGCCTAAATATGTCAAAATTTGGTTTAGTTTGAATCAAGTTGAGTCTGCTAATTGTATTCCCCTCAAACCAGGCACAACACCAAAGACTATTTCTGACAAAGAATGGTGGGAGGCAACCGATAAGAAATTCCAAGCATGGCCTCGCACAGCCTGGCCACCGGTTGTCATGAACCCGATAAGCCGTCAGAATTTCATTGTCAAGCAGTCCGAAGCTTAAGGTGAATTCAACCACTAGCGCTTCCATTTTTTGTTAGCTAAAAGTCCCAATTCTTCCTAAAAGGCCGACTGTTTTGGCCTGAATATTGGAATAATTCATTTGTCAATTGAAAGGGAAACTAACATTGTTTTCAGAGGTTATTTTATTTTATTAAATAATAACTTTGTAAGCCAAGGGTTTGATCTTGCTCTCCTAGTGTGTGTTACTTGTTTTGTTGAGGTTTTTATCCTTCCATTAATATTGTGGTTCAGGTAGTGTTATGAGGGACAACAAATCTAGATTGGACGTGGCATATATTCATTTGTGACCCATTTGGTACACCTAATGACCAAACAAAGAACTAGATCTTGTCTTTGTCATCTTGGACAGAACCTAGACAATTATTATGCATACACAATTATTATGCATACATAATATCATATTAATCCTTCACTTTACATAAGGATATGTTATTATTTGAATTTTAGTATATTTCAATGAAACATGATATTTCGCAATTGTTCTATTTTATTCATAGCCTGCTAAACAACAAAACTGTTATGTCTTGTCCCAGATGTCATATCTTTTTTGTCGAACACTGTCTGAACTAGAATTAGGTTGCCTGTAGTCCAATTGCGTGATTTCTAATGAACAGAGATCATGTGAACATTGAAGGACTTCTGGCATTTGGATATAATAGAACATTAATGACTTACAGCAAAGTTATTGCGTACCAATTCTCTGTAAATAACAAGTAGATACAGAGATTTAAGCTTCATCTTTCTTTCTTTCTTTTTTTTTGGGGTTAAAGTGGATGAACCACATTCATTTATTGATAAAGATTAACATAATAAAAAGTTAACATAACAATGGGTTGGGACATAGCCCCAGTGCCCCCCTCCCTCTCTTGATGTATGTGCGGATTACCCATCATCATCTTGCCCTCTCGTCTCATTTTCAAAGTCATCACCATTCCCAGTTGCTTGTTGTGATTCCCCAAGAACGAAGGCCAGGGTACTGCGGGCGATAGATTCCATCTGTCTCAGCTTCAATTGCTTGGTGTTGGAAGCAGCATCGAACCAGGCAAGCAGTAGGAAAGCGACTCTCCAAATCATTCCAGAGCAAACACGTTGTTTGTTGTGGAAGTATCGATTGTTTCTTTCCAGCCATGTGCTCCAAGTAATGGCCATGACCACAAGGTTCCACCCCATGCACATCTCCTTGCATGTCTTCTTCTCCAGTCTATCGTGTCCCCATAAATCCCCTATGAATCGAGGATGCATGCTAAAATTAAACTTTGAGCAGTAATGGAGCCAGATTTGTCTTGTAACAGGGCATGTGGTGAGAAGGTGTTGCATTGTTTCGTCTTGCTCGTTGCATAGATAACAGAGAGTGCGATTCCCCCTCCATCCCCGCTTAGTTAGGTTATCTAGTGTGAGGATTTTGTTTTCCATTGCCAGTCATGCAAATAGTTTGATCTTCTTTGGACAGGGTAGCCCCCATAAGTTATTGGGGAATTGACTCCTCATCCCTCCATCCGTGCTGAACTTGTAGAGGGATTTAACCATAAATAACAAGTAGATCAAAAGGTTTATTCATGTAGAGCTGTTCAAATAATGCCTGTATTGTTGGATCTCCATCAATGAAGTCTATCCTAAGTTCAATTTAAACTACATCCATTTTTATTGTAAATAAATAGTCATTTTTTCTACCTATTTGAATAAATGAATAACCAAAATACAATATATTTATATAGATATGCAGGGGCATTAGTGTAATTTCATATTCAGAAGGATGTTTTCTTCATTTAAATGTGTCATGAAAATTCAAGTATTGTCAAGGTGAGACATTCCAAGCTAGGTCAAATTCTTCTATTATGTCCCTGTTTGTAAACCCCACTCTACAGAGGTGCCAATCAGGGGTGTTTCCAGGTGTCTTCATTCCCCTAATAACATTGCTCTCTTTGCATTACAATGTCATTAATATAATGAAACGTAATCAAATTCTCTTTTCAGGATGATGACCTTGGACACCCAATTTTCAATTTCTCGTGATTGCAACTAATCTGATAAAGAAACATTAACTAACAAATTTATTAACATCCACAGAAAACTATACCAACACGTATTCATATTGCAAACTAACTTGCCTTTTTGAGGAATTTTGTTCGGTTTGAGTTAAAATTATATCTCATGGTGGAGATCAAACACAAACACACCTTAAAGCAACTTATTTTCAGTGAGTAATATGTTTTCAAATATAATATAAAAATTTGAAAATAATAAAAAGGTAAAGACACACCCATAAATTGGAGAATACTTTTTTCTTGAGTATGACTGTTCAAGTGTAGATGCTTGTGATTTCATTGGATGCATCTAAAAGAAAACTGAAAAAGATGATATGAGTACGTGGCCCTAGACGTGCCATCCAAGTATTCTTTTGAAGTGTTGTATAAAAGGCATTGTATATATATATAAATATCTTATCATTTGTTATTGACTTCGCTTCTTAGTGATCAATCAATCATTTGCTACCTTTCAACTCATCCAAATCTCCCTCCGGGTGCTTCTTTCTTTGGTTCCATGTGCCTATAATACATTGCATAGTAATAAGAGTATTCCAACTTGACATGTATTACAAGGTCGGTGATTGATTAGATATAATTTCGATTAGTTAAATTTGATTATGTGCAACAGTTGAAGACATATGGAAGCAATGAGATGGTGACTTTTTTTTTTATTTAAGTTGAATTTGATTTCATTGATTAACAGATATCTGGCTATTGCTTCCGATCTTCTAAAAACTAGAGAACATTGCTATTTTAATCCAAAACTTAATTAATTAAGTCGAAAGAAATACCCACTAAACTAGGAATCCAATGGTATCTCAACAATTGGCTATTTTCATGTCCTTCCAAATTCCACCTGTTGAAGAGATTTGATCCCATCGAAACTTGTGTAACCCCACTTAAAGCACACTTTAGTGTTTTCTAATTGCTAATTAATGACCCTAAAATCATAATTATCACTAGAAATGGGCTTAAACTATTCTATAATGACGTTGGGAGATGTTGTGATGGCACCTTTCATCCAATTAATTTTGTTTTTTGATTTGATTTGATTGGAACTTGTAATCAAACTTCAAACACATGTTTCGACATCTAATTTTCTGATTAACAGTAATTAATAACAACTAATCTCTAGAAAAACCGACACATACCAATATTTTCATTGATTATCCCATGTAGTGATTTCCTATTGGGTCTCTAAGAAGTTGAAGAGGAAATAGTCGAACAATTCTTATCCATTGTCACTATACAATAAACATATGACAATACTTTACCCAATTCTTCCAATTTGGTGTCATCCCCAACAAAAATATAAGATCTCTAGAAAAAGGGAACATAATATCTAATCAACTATCGAGAAAAACCTGAAAAGGATAAAATCTTCTTATCATGGTCATAGCGTAGAATGTATGGTTATAACATAACAGAAGACTTTTTTAAGACAAATAACATATTTTTTCAAAAAAAATAACGCATAATATCTACTTTCTAACTTTTTTATAATTTGATACAGTTTTCATGTTTACAAAACTAAAATTAATCCCAATGCTCTTCATCATCAATAAAAGCATATATGTTTATATGAGAAGAGACACCCCGTAGGGATATACTGATATAGCATGATGACGCCCAATTAGATCTGAAAGAATCCTATCCAATTCTAATAAATGTAGTTTATTTATTTATTTTATAAAAAAAGTAATAATAATAATGAGGCTGTGTTCCTCGAGGATAAAAACCCGCAAGTTTTTCCCGCGCACTTTGATCTAAGTGGGAGCCAGCTGGTGCCGGGGGGTGCATATCCCGAGGCACAGCGCCAGACCAGACACTGTCGGCGATGAGACTGTCGTACGACGCCCCACTGTTATCAGCGAGAGCACCCTGGCCGCTCCCGTACGAACATCCCTAGATTCTCTCCACGTGGCACCATCGTCACTAATCCCTTCTGTAGACGTGAAAACCCGAAATAACATCCTGAACTGACCATTCTACCCCTAAATGACAACTAATACAAGGGCTGATCCGTCATTTTATCCACTGATTAAATTTTTAAAACAAAATTTTAATGGTAATAAAGTATAATCAAATTTTAGTTGTATAGAAAGTAGTAGAAACGTGAAGTTATTGCGAATATTTTAGGAGCTGAATGCTACCCGTTGCCTTCGCCGCCGTCCGAAGGCAAAGGGAAGTTGAAGCGCGGGAGAAAGAGAAGAGAAAGAGGGTGGGGGCGGAAAAGCGTACCGCGAGTGAAGTTAACGGCGGGAGTCAAGCCCCATCTGGTTTCTCTTTGTATTCTCGCCGACTTTGCTTGCTTCCTAAGCGATCCGAACCCTGAAGACCGGGCGATACCATCACCGCTCATTAGGATCACCCCCACCTTCGAACTGCGAGGCTGGCGGGGGTGAAGGGAACGCTAGGGTTTCTCCTCGTCGTCGTGCTCTCGAGGCTAGCGGATCTCTTCGACTTCAATCCGCGCCGCCGTCGCCGGAGGAAGGCCGGCGGCGATCGTCAACGGAGGATGCTCTGGATCATGAGGATGTCCGGTTTCTTCTCCGCCGCCATGGTCACCATTATCCTCTTCCCGTCTCTCCAATCCTTCCCTCCGGCCGAAGCCATACGATCCTCGCATTTTGATGCCTACCTCCGATTCCCCGGCCAGATTGCCTCGCCGGACCGGTTCGCATTCCGACAGGCCCCGGCGTTCCGCAATGCCGCCGAGTGCGGTATCGCGATCGACGAGAACGCGACGGTCTGCGAGCCTTCACTCGTCCACATCGCGATAACCCTCGACGAGGACTACCTCCGGGGCTCGATTGCCGCCGTCCACTCTGTCCTCCGACACGCCCTCTGCCCGGAGAGCATCTTTTTCCACTTCCTCGTCTCCGAGCCGAAGCTCGAAACCCTAGTCCGTTCCGCCTTCCCCGAGCTCCGCTTCAAGGTGTACTACTTCGACCCTGACCGTGTCCGCGGGCTGATCTCCACCTCCGTCCGCTCCGCCCTCGAGCAGCCGCTCAACTACGCCCGCAACTACCTCGCCGACATCCTCGAGCCATGTGTCCGTCGCGTCATTTACCTCGACTCCGATCTCATCCTCGTCGACGACGTCGCGAAGCTCTGGCGCACGAGCCTCGAGTCGCGCGCCATCGGCGCCCCCGAGTACTGCCACGCCAACTTCACCAAGTACTTCACCGACCGCTTCTGGGCCGATCCCCGCCTCGCCGGCACCTTCTCCGGCCGTCGGCCGTGCTACTTCAACACCGGCGTGATGGTCCTCGATCTCCATCAATGGCGCAAGGTCGGTTTCACAAGAAGAATCGAGAAGTGGATGGAGATTCAAAAGGGAGGCGGCTTATCGGGTCGGATCTACGAGCTAGGCTCTCTCCCTCCGTTCCTTCTCGTCTTCGCCGGACACGTGGCGCCGATCGAGCACCGGTGGAACCAGCACGGTCTCGGCGGCGACAACGTGAAGGGCAGCTGCCGGGATCTCCACCCGGGGCCGGTGAGCCTCCTTCACTGGAGCGGCAGCGGCAAGCCTTGGGCTCGCCTCGATTCCAACAACCCTTGCCCTCTCGACGCCCTGTGGGCCCCATACGACCTGTACGGCCCCTCCTTCCCTACCGCCACCTCCCGGTAACGTCCCTCCTTTTTTTTCTCTCTCTCCATCATTATTACTGTTTTCCTCCCTTTTTCCCCTGCCTATTTTTTTATTTTTCTTTTTTTTAATTTTACAAGGCGATTTGTATTTTATTATTTTATTCCACTCTTCTCCTTGTTGATGTTTGCCTCTTCTAAATAAGAAAGAAAAAAAATAGTGATTTATTTCTTTTTATTTGATTATGGATGTGATTGTTTTTGTTATGGTCCTGTTTCTCTTGGACGGCCGGTGAGGCCAAAACACATTGGGGGCCACTTTTCATATATATATATATATATATCGATAGATATAGCATTCTACTATGTGGTGCCAGGGAATAAGCATCAGGCTTGGAAATAGTATAGGTTGGGTGTTTCGCTGGCGTGCCGTGGCTTCGGTGGCAGCCACACTACTTGTGACCTACCCGCCTTTCTCTCATTTTCATAGTTTTTTTTTTTTAATTTTGTGGTTATATTGTTTATTATATTTTTGTTGTTTTAGTAGTTTCAGTCATAACTTGGTGTTTATTATTTGAATGACATTGATCCTGGTTTGTTTTATCAACACACATTGCATTTATATTTTTATTACTTGTAGTAGTTCGAGTTATCTAACACTTTCTAATGGGTCTAATACCCAAATTCGTCTCTTTATTATATCAAATCGGGCCTTTTGGTCCCTTTTGGAGTCCTCCTATTTTCACGATTGAAAAATATAAGTCTTTATTTTTATCAATTTTAGGGGTTAAACATGTCCTTTAAATATGTTTTTAAGGATTGATATTTCTCAATCGTGAAAGTAGAGATAGAGGGCCAATGGCTGAAATTATAATGATGGGCTCAAAAAGACTGATTCAGTATAATAGAGGGATTAATTTGGGTATTACACCCCTTTTAATGCCATGAATATATTTAGATTTGACAAACAAATACTTGTCTTGATTAATTATAATACTATTATCCAATCTGTTTCAAGTCATGCATTAACATTTTATCTAATGTTCATTTTTGTTTTGATCTTAGAATCAGCTAATTGGCAGGGTCTTATATTTATAACTGATGATACATAGGATAGTTTATACATGGAGAATTGTTTTTCAATGTTGTATGAAGATAAAGAAAAGAGAGAAAGGTATTAGGTATAGAGTCACTTTTGCATTATTAGGAGATGACCCCACTCACAGTTCCCACTGGCCACTAGGAGAGCACTCAGCCAATGGGGCTGCAATGAGTTGGGCCCCAACTCCCCTCCCTTTCCGTCCTCCACACGTGTCACTGCTGGCCTGCCCTGATTAATTCTTTAATCACTCTTAATACACGCAGTCTTTTGCTTAGCTTTGTGATGAGCTTTGTTCTTTTTTGTGTAGTGTTTGTAGACAAAGGAACTGGTCCTTTGTGATAAGCACGGTGGTAGAGAATTCTAGAACAAATAGTGAGAGAGAGAGAGAGGGAGAGGAAGGGGGGTCTGGGTGGGTGGTGTGGCTTTATGTATGTAATGTACTCGTGGCCCACTAAGAAGGGTTTCTTTTGTTCATTGTGGTCCTTGAACCTTAAGCTTGTTCTTCTTGCTCTTTTTCAGTGGGTCCTTTGATTGTTCTATTCCAACTTATGGAGATTATTTGTTTAGTGATGTTAACTATGGGCTCTTATGCTACTTAATTGGATTGAATGCTATGCCTAAAAGAATGGATGTTGTTTTATTATTAGAACTTTTGACTTTATTGATTTTGGAAAGCTTCTTTTTTTTTTAGTTCTTTTCTTTGATGTTTTCTGAGTTGCATTAGCTTATTCTCAAGTGAGTTGAGGACTGAATTTTGATGATCTTAAATGATGTCCATTTGATTGTGAAGAAATTAATAAATAGAGAAATAATTGGTGAATATCATTATATATATATATATATATATATGGATATATATAAATGGGGGAATGATAAAGGTGGGTTGGAGAAGAATGTAGGGAAACCAGCTGTTGGGGGGTTGGGATGAAAGGGCCAGTGATGGTGCTGTTTGATGATTGGAACTATTCTGGGCTTAAACCAAGTTGACCTCCAGCTATTTTTCATGCATTAACTTCTCATCCCATGTGCTTTCTTTGTACTCTTTTGTAAGCTTGCAAAATATCACACTATCATGCGTAGCTGGACTATTCATCCTGTATATATATATATATTTCTAAGTAATAATTAACTATTTATTCTTTGAATAATGCTCGAATTCTCTATAGGTCCTTGGAGGGGGTTGGTAGGAGTGTAATATAATAGTACTTTGGGTGTGTGTGTTTTGAGTGAAAAATAATATCAAATAATATTAAGGAATAATAGGGAATTTACTCTATTTCTAATTGATTTTGCATTTTAGTTAAATTCTCGACTTCTCTTTTTTGATGTGTGATGTTTCTATTAATTGGTTATGTTTTTAATATTTTTTTTGTGGTTAATATCTTGTGAAATTAAAACGTTTTTTTTTTCTAAAAGAAATTAAGCAAATTTTATAAATGTGTGCTTTACCATAATGATTATTATTATAACCTAATCATCTTACAAACCATTAAGAAAAAGGGTAACTGGTGGTTGGTTCGGCAATGTCATTATGTTATGTCAAGGAAGGAGCCAATAAATTAAAATATAATCAATTAAATCCTGTCAATTTTGCATGCATGGAGGATGATGATGATGATGCTAGGCTTGGCTTGTGTGTCTAAGAACAAAAGAAAAGATTCCAATGGTGGGTGGTTATAAATTGGAGATTTAGAAGCTTGATACTGCCAAGATCACCTTCTACAAAGGGGCTATTTTTTAAAAAAAATAAATATAAATAAACTATTAGAAACATGTTGTAGGCGAGGTTTGAACCCTCAACAAAGTGGCTAACCAAAACATCAAAATCAATGCCTTCTGTTAACCAGATCAAACAAGAAAGTTTCGCGCTTGATTGCGTCAAGAGTGACTAATAGTTACTATAATTGGATATGTCTCTTAGACTGATACCACAAGAGTAAGATGAAGAAAATACTAACTCAAATAAAACAAAGACCAACAAAAGATTAAAAGTAACTTCATTATCGGTTATAAGAAACCAAATAAATAGATAGATTGATAAATATATAAACTATAAAATAAGAACCATTAAAATAAATGATCATCATTTCACTAAATTATATGAAAATCGACATACTAACTTATTTTTTGATGTTCTTTCCATCCATATGGTTGAAAATCCTTAAAACATTCTCCAAGTGGCCAAATGGGAGGTGACTTTATTTGCACAATAGTGCGATCGGCCAGATCATATCAGATCCGTGTGTGTGTGTATATATATATATATATATATATATATATATATGTTAGTATGCGGCCAGCCCATACTAACATCCACCCAACAAAACAATTAAAACCCCATCAAAACCATTACCCATATAGGGTAGTGATACAATGGGCCGATCGCAAATCCGGCCGGCCGAATTGTATCAAGAGTATATATATATATATGCAGGGCAATAACAAAAGTGTAAAATAATAGTCTTCAATTAAATGAATGAAATCAACTCGAATCTGTACATGGAAAAGTTAGTTTTTTTTATAGTTTTTAATAAAATTAAAACAAAAAAAAAAGCAGAAGCCAAGCAACCAGATACTAAATCTACCCAAAGGAAAGAACCAAAAGCTTGCTTAGGAATCAGCAAAGAACATTCAAAGCATTAATGTTCCATTAACCACATCGGAGAAGAGCTCGGGTAATTCAGAATGTCTTCAATGTAAAAAGTATCACAGTTGAAATCAGGATCAACCACTCCATTGCCTTCTTGCTGCAGAAACAAAGAGCCATAGAAACAATAACAAAATGAATGTTAGAATTTTTTTATGAAGGTGATAAACCATGTTTATTGATATTAATTTGAGAAAGAATGTTAGATAAAAACAAGAATTGGGAAAGAAGATTCTTGTTTGATTCTTCATTTTCATTGTTTATGAAAGAAAGACAAACCTGATCTGAAAGCACATTCGGCACCTCATTTGTTGTGGAATTACTTGTTACTCCGGCAGGATTTGGAACTGTTACAGAGTTGTTGCATTGAACAATGCCGCCAGTTTTACTGCAACCAGGCTCAGTTCTTGTTGGCACATCCTTCTTGGTTACAATGCCAGTGTTCCTGCAATAACTTGGAGTGAAATTCTCCACCCCTTTCAAGCCAATCAATTGATCCAATGAATCAATGCCGCTTCTTGAAGGAACAGGTTCTCGAACGTTCCTCCTGGTGAGATGTTTTGAGTTGCCATGCTGCTTACATTAGGAAAAGAATTTCCGGTTGATGGATTGGTGTAATTGTCCCGACAAAAGGATATAAAGTCTGAGGAGTTGAACCATAAGAACTAGCCAACAAAGTATCAGGCTGTGATGTGCCTCGATTTCCAATAGCCGCACCATTACCCAATATCTGCTGGCCTATGTTAGAGTATAGCCTATTTTGATCAAGTTCACCTGCAACTCCATTCATTATTTGCCCCGTTGTTGACATCTCTGCAGTTAAATTATTTTGCTGTAAGAATTGATCAAATCGTCGGCCTTGCTGAGCCATTGGGATGATGGAGTTCCTCGGATAAACACTGCTAGTGCTTAAACTAAATGTGGAGCCTGTGTTCACAGGAAAGGAATTCAGAAAACCTGATGTTCCTTGCCTTGCTTGCAGACCAATATTAGAGTATGTTTGGAGCATTTGCTGTGACTGCCTTGATTCCATGTTGGCTGAGGATCTTGAGAACGTGTTCATTTGCCCGTTGTTAATCAATTGTTGCCCTGGTACGAATTTAGAAGCATTTGAGATTTGGGCATTGGAATCGAAGAGGTTTATCCGATCGAGAAGTGATATGCCCGTCCCTGTTGCAGCAAGTTGTCTCACCCCAGCTTGTAGATTCATTTGGTTTTGCAAGGGATGTCGCCTTGGAACAGTAAGACCCCGATGACAAAATCGATCAACTGAACTGATTGTAGCATATGTTGAATTCGTGGCACCTGACAATTGCATACCAAGTGTGTTCTGGTCTTCTGTTTCACTTAATCTCTTCAAGTACATGCGATATTTCTGTTGCACATGAATTGCATCAAACTACAAAAATCATTTTCTACCAGAATAAGATTCAAAACAACAAATGAAAATGGACAAGTCCTAATATGATGGAGCACTAAAATAGCAAAATAAATGAGCCAAACAGTAATCGAACAACATTTCTTGGTTCAAAACACAAAGAGGCCGAGAAACTAAAATAAAAGTGCAAGTCAAAATTGCATCAATGAATTTCACTCAATAACTTAAAACCAGTATTCAAGGGGCAAAACCAAGAAATCAGCAAGCTATTCCTTGAGAGCTTGAATTAGTGACTTGAAGGAGACAAATTTAAGGTTGTCTAGGCTTTGATAATTTGAGAGTTTTGCATATGCAGTTAAACTATTTTTTCTCTAAGAGCAAAGACCAAAAACAATGCATTCTCAGTATGGAGCAGTTAATATGAATCAATATTAAGCGAAGTCAACCATGGTAGAAATGCATGGCGAAAAACAATACATTGAAAATATACTACAGCATATGAAGAAAGATAATGAAGAGTGCATGTGGATGGTAACAAAACTTGTATGCTTCATATCAAGCCATTACTTGCTTTGTACTTTGAAGGAAGAAATGGTGACCATACACACAAAAACACACATTGGCTAACATTTCATATCTCAGAATCTATCAAAAACATCGGAAATTTATCCTAAGTGAAAATCTGTAACGTCGAATTTATTGGTTTGCAGGAATCATCCTCATACCTGCAGGTGACTAGCAACATTTTCTCTTGTAATGTCTGGAACTCCCATCAGCTCGAGAATTTTCTTCGGAACAGCCTCTGTAAAACACAATGATTACAAAAACGCGAAAAAAAAAATGTTCGTAGACCTTCAAACAATTGCAATTGTTTAGACTGTTATGAATATAAATAAACAAGATCAAAACACAATGTTCTACTCACTATCAACACCAAGTTCATTCACAGCAGAAACAAACTTTTGATGGAGATCAGCAGACCAAACCACCCGGGGCTTCTTTTGCGATGACGGATCTTCCTGCTGATCCACTTCTTCAACTTCATCATTTTCATCCTTTCTCCTCTTGCCATTTTTCCAGATCTCATCATTCTCCGAGGATGGATTGTCACCATACTCATCCAGTTTCTTCTCCTCCACACACCTTACACGTTCCAAACCCTTTTCATTCTGCTGATATTTCCTCACCACATGCTGCCATATAATCTTAACTGCCTCAAATCTCACCGGCTTTAAAATGTAATCTACAGCACCATGAATGACACCTTTCATGACTACATCTTTCCCGTCATCACCTGAAATCACTGCACATTGATCAAGTACAAAATGAATCAGCAAATGTTGAATGGTTAATTAATCATGAAGCTCATCAGATTAATGTGTACTTACTGATGACAGGTAGATCCATCTCCAATCCAATGAGCTCAAGGAGCTTGAAACCATCCATATCAGGCATATGGACATCACTCAGGATGAGATCAAAACCTCCCCTCCTCTCCCTAAGCATGGAGAGGGCAGTCTCTGCTCGAGGACAAGTAGTGACTGAAAAAGAAAAAGAAAAAGAAAAAGAAAAAGAAAATGAAAAGCTCATTCAACAGATACTTGAATCCTCATAGTTTAGCAAAGTGCAACAAGTTATACAAATAAATATAATCCTTTGCATCTATTGCATTATATAATCAGTTGGAAGTTTGCAAAAAAAAATAAAAAAATAAAAAATCCATCTAAAAGGTGCTAATAACTTTCTACTCACATCATTAGTTTCAAATCAATAAGAAAATTCTATAAACTATTCTCACAAACAACAAAAAGATCGATTTTGAATGCAAAACCAGTGAAAAGCAATCGAAATTAATCAAAGAAGACATGAAGGCCCATAGGAAATGATCAAAATACCATCATAAAAACAAATCATGAGTATTATCTTGAGGCTGGGTTCTAGGTTTATCTCTAATCAAATGAATTAATCGCAAACAAATCAAGAAACCTATAAACTATTTCCACAAACACCAAAAGATAAACAATCAAAATCCTCCAGATTCAACAAGAAGGCGCAGAGCAAATCATTAAAAAATGCATCAAATAAAACAAAAACCCCATGAACCATTTCCATAAACACCACCAAGAAGTGATCTTTCCATCGAAAACCAACGAAAACCAATCAAAATTCCTCAGATTCAAACCCCCAGCAAAAGATTAAAAAAAAAAAAAAATACCATTATATTGACAACGCCAGAGCAATTTCTCAATGGTTTTAAGGCAAGTAGGATCATCATCGACGACCAGCACACGAAGCCCGGCAGGGAAATCCAAAGGTAGCGACGGCGGCGCTGGTGTGAGAACCAAAGCAGCTTCTCTATCGCTCTCCATGCCTCATGAAACGCATCAGCATTCGGTGAACACTCTGATAAGCAAATGGATTGTTGGATTCCTCCACGATGAGAATTCACAGTAAAGACTCCATCTTTGAATCAGAGAAGCCTAAAGATACCTATATCTATAAATCTATATGTATATAATATAGAACGTGAAAGAAAGAGAGGGAGAGACAAAGGAATGGAGAACTGAGAGCTTTGCCTTCTCTCTCTCTCTCCTCTGAAGAAGAAGAACAACAACACTGTTACTTGGCCGGGAGCAGAGCAAGGAGCTCTCTCTTTCTCTCTCTCTCTCTTTAGAAGTTAGAAATGGTGTGTTTTGGAAACAGGGAAGAAGGGGTATATATTTATTTCTAAAGTAAATGAAATAGTTTGGGGTTATGAATTTGGTACCATTTTAGTTTCTAATTTTGGAAGGTTTGAAAAAGGAAAAATATCTTAATTAATGGCATTTTAGATACACTTCCATTTTGGTAGGTTAATCCTCTTTGTTTCAGGGTTTAGAATTTACACCAAGTTTCCCCATTTATTTGAATTTTGAGAAAAAATTTAAAAGATTTTTTTTTTTGACATAGGCCATAAAAACCTCCACATAGGCTTGTTAGCATGACGTGAAATTTTGCCGACAAAGACCTCACCCTCACCGTGCGTATATAGATGTGGGGACTCGAACCCATAAACTGTGTTCACCAAGTTAATTACATGAGGGGACTCGAACCTGAGAGCATGCTCGATCAAACAAATTAACTCACGTATGGGACTCGAGATATCTCTGGACCAATGGTTTTTTGGTGATTATTTGAAATATTGAGAAAGTTTTAAAATTTACACCCAGTTTTCACATTTATTTGAAATATTTATTAAAAAATAATGGATAATGAACTTTCAGTCCCTGAAACAGTGTCATTATCCCTATTGGTCTCTGGGGTATTTGTGGGTGGGGGTGTAGCAAATAGTGTGATGGGTAGGGACCTGGTTACTGTTTCAGGGACTGTTAAATAATTTGCTCAAAAAATAATTTTTGTAAACTATTTTTTTAAATTTGAATGAGAAACAAATTATGGGATTTCTATAACTCTGATTACTAACTTTTAAGCCGTCGTTATCTTTACAACCAACTCTCATATCCCGCTATTTATTGTTAAAATTGTTTCTGTTTTTATTAATTCTAGAAACAACCTAAATTATATTTTATTCAATAATTATAATATTTTGTATGCTTATCACTCAGTGCCGAATGGTCAGGAGCGATAAACAGATCGGCCAGCGGATTATTATATATATATGAAATAATAATAATAGTAATAATAATATTATTATTAAATTATTTTCAGTGAAATATTTTCATTAGTTGTTGTTTTTAGTTTTTACATATAATACATTAATTAGTTGATGTATAAAAGAAAGGAAAATAATAGGATTAGATTGAGTGTGTATTTTTGTAACTTGTTCATTGTATGGGTGTGCAAAATTTAAATATGGAGAACATTGATTGAGTGAATTTATTGATAATGGTAGTATATCTAAGCATTTAGTGAATTTATTGATAATGTTTGGGACTAATTTTATTTTTAATTGAGTTGATTAAATTATAATTTTAAACTAATAAATAATATTTGATTATTCAGATTAAATTGTTAAAATATTGATTGATAAATTTATATATGTAACTAATTAAAATTTTAAAAAAAAAAAAAAAATTAGTTCGGGATAGAGAGAGACTTATTAAGCTTTTTGTTTATTTAGAACATGTAGAATTTATTTTTTTATATGAAAAATTTATATTCAAAATTAGATTTATTTTAAAATTTAAATTAAATGATTGGATTATTTTAAACAGACTTTAAATAATGGGTTGGCTCCAAATTAGGCATAAGAAAGTCTTTTTGAACCAATAATAATTTTTTATCCTTAAATAATTAAATAATTTGGAAAAATATTTTAAAAAACATAATACAAACTATCAAGCTACTTGGCTTGGTTCCAATATCTTATTATTTAAAATTGGATATTAAGATTATTATGGTGTCAAAAATCCAAAATTTTATATGAAAACTTAATTCAATTTTATATTTAGAACCTAGCATTTAATGTTTTTGAAAAAAAAAGATATATTAAGATGGAGTAGGTTACTTATATTAAGTAATATCAGGGGGAGATTTCTTTAAGTTACATAGATAATAAACTCCCAGAAAAAAAAAAAACCAATGCTTTCATTGAGATTTGAACTCAAGACCTCCCGCTTACTAAACGGGTGCTCTAACCAACTGAGCTATGAAAGCCTTGTGTCCACTTTCTTTATAATTTAGAATTATATAATATAATATATCCTGACTGAAAAGTCACACCCTTTTATCAATTTTTACGGTTTAATTTATAAAAAAAAAACTTTTTCAGACTACATTCGGTAGAATACCCAAATTAGTTCATGTACTTTTTCTCTCTCCACCCTTTTATAGAGATGGCAAAACCCGAGTCGATCTGTAACACTCTTATCCTTTTCAGGACCCAGATGTCACACCAGCCAGGTCAAGGAGTGAACCCCGGCCTAAGGCTGAATAAAAGAAATATTTACTCAAAAACAACGCTAATATTAGGAAATATAAAGTCGAATACAATACTATTACAAACCATAATGTCTTAAAGTCTCACACAAGTTTAGATAGGAGTTAACATACTCCTCAAATCATACAACAAGAAATAAGATAAATGACGTGGGCCAGGTGGTCAGAGCCAACTAAGGGAATCCAGACCCTAACTTCCACTCTAAGCAGAGCCATGACCCTGCTTACTACCTGCAAAAGATCATTCAACAACAGGGTGAGCTACAGGAGCTCAGTGAGGTACTAACACTACTGTCAGGTAAACACACCTGTATGCTTTCAATTTTAGAAAATAAGAATATCGAAGAGTGAAATATAAAGACTGAATAATATTTAAAACATGGAAAACGGCATACTGATCATGAAAAGAGTCATGGCAATATTCAACTAAATCAAATGATATAATCATAGCATTTCTTTACTTTTTCATCATCAGAACGGGAGATGAATTCCACACAAGTCAAGGTCCTCCCAGGTTGGACCGTATCAACAACCATGGGGTGACAAGCTATGGAAATAACTCCTTGTTTGGGGAAATAGATCAATTCCACACATGTCACGGTCCTCCCAGGTTGGACCGTATCAACAACCATGGGGTGACAAGCTGTGGAATCAATTCCTTATTATCTATCATATTAGTGTCATCTAGACCTATACTTTCATACAGCGGCACCAGAGTGGAATAAACCAACACTCAGTATCTCTCCGGTCGGATCAACTCATCGGCAGTGAGCTATACGAGTATATACGTATACTAAGCACTCGAAGAGTACGGGGAGGGGGTTTTGTTTTCTTGAAAGCAGGAGGGTTTGAAAAACAGATAGTTGGACAATTAAAAACAGAGTTATATAAAACCGCCCCTTCCCTACCTAGTACCGTACTCTCTGGCTCTATCGTAGAGTCACGTCTGGCGCAAGCATGTATTCGAGTATGGTGCAATGCACTAATATGTCTATCATGGCAAATTCTAAAAATGTATAAATGTTCTCACATGCTTTTCATAAACATAAATTTCAAACTCCGAATAAATCGGCAAGTCATGCTTGAAAACTGAAAAGCATTTCATGAAAATAATAGTGATATCATAACATGAATTCTCCAAATATCAATACGATCAAAATACAGAAAAAGTGCGGAATTTATAGTTGTGTTCACTCACCTTAGTCTGAGTGATTCCTAAGGCTGGCTAGGTCCTTCCACAGCAGCGGCCTTGCCTTTGCCCTTCTCTTGTCTTGAAGAGAATGGGTCTATTTGTCGGTGTAGGGCTGCAGATCGGCGGCGACACCTCGGTGGACAGCAGCACCGTTGAGCGACGACTGGCCGGAGCAACAAGGTGGCGGCGGGGAAACCCGGAGGAGCCGGCCGTTGGCCGCGGGCAGCGATGCAGGTCGCACCCACACCGGACGGCGGCGGTCAGCTGGGGAGGTGCGCGCGCGTCGACGGGGTCGCGAGGTTGCCGCCGGCGGAGTCCTCGTGGGGGTGGGAAACGCAGCCGGAGCAAGTGATGCGCGCATGTGGCTGCGGTTCACCGAGTAGGAGAAAAGGATCGTGAGAGAGGGAGAGAAGATGAGTTTTCTTCTCTCTCTCCCTCTCACTTTCTCTTTTATAAAAAAAAGTAAAGTAGCTTTTAATAAATTAATAATATATTCAACTGAATTATTTGTGTCTCTCTCACTGTATAAACACGGGAGTTCATGCCTTCCCGACCGGATCCACATATCGCGGACCGAGGTAATTAATTTATTATTTAATATTTTATTATCTTGTTATTTAATTCATTCTTTACGTCTTTTCGGTGGTCACGGACCCTACTGTAACCTCACGGGTCGCAATTACGTACCCGACCGAGATCCCGGTCTTCCTGCTTTTGACCCGCCAGTTATACTTTATCGGAACTCATATTTTTGTTCCGTATTTCCAACCAAATAATTGAGATTGATTAACACTTACTAATTCTTCGAGTTAATAATCCAGAATTAACCTCTTCAGTCCATCTCCAACTATTCATGTCTATTTGGCCTGGCCCAATACGGCATTCTCGGGCCCAAATTGTTGCGAGATCGGATTTTAATTTCATAAACTCCTGATTTTACTTAATTAGGTTGTTAAAGTGATTAATGTCTTTTATGTGCTAATTAATCTCCGTGGTTTTCTCCAGAAACTAATTTATTTAATCATGAAAATTTTCGAGGCGTTACACGATCCGTGGTTTCCGACCAGATCTGCTCCGAATGGGGCGGTTTATCTTGTTGGAGAGTGGGGCACGAAGCGGGGCGGGTTTGGTAAACATCCATTTTAAATCTGCCCCGCTCTTGTTTATTGTTTGAGTTTACTGTTTAGGCCCATGTTAGAAATGGACTTTACTGTTTACATAACCCAACCCAAAATCTCATGCATTTCATTTTTATTTTATTTGTTAATAGTTAACTAATTGTATTCGCATGTTTCTAAAAATAATAATAATAAGAAAGAAAAATCAAGAAACTCAATCCATTTCCTTTTTTTTATAAAAATTCATTTTTTTAATATCATGGCGGGGCGAGGCATGAGTAAAAAACCATGGTAGCGATTGTGGTATTGAAAATACCACAATTTGGGCTAGGCGGGGCGGGGCACGGGGCAAGGGATAGTTCAAGCGGGGTGGTTGTGGTAGAGGCCTGCCCCTCCCCGCCCCACCCCATTGTCATCGTTACCCTTTTAATCCTTCTACTAAAAAATGACAGAAAATATTCCTTTAAAGAGAGTAAATCTAGTCCAAAATCTAACGGAGGTTAACGCCCTTGTTTATTTACGCTGATGTGGTTTTTTCAAGATTAAAATATTAATAAAAAAAATAGTCTAAGCTTTACCAGTTCGAATTCGGAAACACCTAGACCTAAACCTTCCTCACCCAGACCTGAGAGAGGGGTGGCGGAGGTTCTGCAACTTGAGCACCACGCTGCTGAGCTTGCGGTCGAGCTCATTTTTGACGAGTTCAAGATCTGAGAAATAGAGGCCCTTCTCTCTTTTTCCCATGCGAGGAGATGAGCTGGAACCCTAGGGACTCAATCCTCATTGGCTTGCCGATGAGGAGCTCCTTTGTCACCATAGAGGGAGATGAGACCCTTGATCTTTTCTCCATGCGGCATTGTAGCGTCGTGATCTCCTCCTCCACTGAACCCAATGACCATTATGGTACGGATCCGATTCCTCTTTGTCTCTTTCTTTGCAAGAATGTGTTGGTTTTCTAAGATTAATTGAACTTCTCGTGGGGTGATTGTTTGCAGATGCGATGAAGTTCGGAAGGAGCGGAGTGGACGATCTCTTGTCTTCTGAGCTTGGGAAGCATGATTATAATTGTAATATAATAGGGGTAAAAGTGGAAAAACACATGTCATTCTGGCAGCCAACCACGTGGAGAACCTCTAAACGACTTCTACTCAGATTCATACTATAAAACCCACGAATTTTAGGAATAAAATTTTACAATATATCCCATAAAATGAAATTCATAAATTATTTAATTCCTTAAGCTTGAAGGATGGAGAATTAAAAATCTTTAAAAGGGGATTAAATTAATTTTGAGACCAATTAGAGATGATTGGGGGTATTAAGGACTTCTTGATAATTTTGAAAAGTGTTGAGGACTTGAAGGAAATTATCCCCTCTCTCAGACTTGGACTAAAACATAACCTAAAAACTTTCAGGGGTCTTTGGATAATTTGCCAAGAGAGAATCTCTATATAAATAGGTGAACGGCTGAGATAAGATCATCTCAGCCCATGCCTTATCTCGAGGCATTATAACGGCCTCAGTGAAGACACGTGGCGGTCATAGATTCAATCTATCTGATCCTAGATCAGATACGAGGCATTGTAAAAAGGATCATGAAAGTGATCCTACAGTAAGGGCATTTAAAGAACCACACATCTTATGATGGGTTACGATCTCGATGCATAAACTGACAATCCAGCGGTTGAACGAAATCAGATCTTGGACGTTGATCTCGCTAGTGTGGGATCCGAGGGAGTTTAGATGCCGTTGACACTCCTCAAGCGATCCCTGCCGTTGATCGTTTAAAACCTATCCCGAGGCAGAGGCCACCGTTACCTAAGCCGCGAAACGGCCGCGCGTCTCTCCACCTTCACGCACCAAGCATCGGGCGAGGATGCCGGCCGCCGCCAACGCGGCGTGTCCACTTACGGAACTTCCCCTGCATGCTGAGGCCTATAAAAAGGGCAGGGGTCGCAGCTCAAAGGTCAGTGTAATCGAAGTTTGAGACCATGAATCCGGCGAGCTATTCCGGGCGGATTTCGAAGTGAGGAAGAGGTCTTTGACCGCGGACTTGGCGCACCGTTGTTGCACACGCCACCGTGAGAAGGGAGAGGTCGAGGCGGAGGACCCGAGCAACACGACTGCATGCATTGGGCTCGTCTGGAGAAGACGCAAGGTGGTACGAGAGGAAGCATTCTAGTGTTGTTGTACGATTGTAGCTCTCGGGTAAGCCTCTTTTCTTTACTAAACAACTTAGCGTATCATGTATGCATTTGAGAGGTGTTTCGAGCTCACCGGAAAGAGTCCGTAAGCTTCGGTAGGACGATCGACTTCCAGTTGAGAGGATGAGTTGTGGCCGTACTCGTCGACCTTAAGGGGGGGTGCTCGGCGAGGTCGCGGACCAAGTGGAAAGGTCCCAGGTGGACGGACAACGTGCTGGCGGCTTCTCTGTTTTCCGGTAGGGCTCGGTCGAGAGAAAGTAGAGGGAGAGAGAGGTTGAAGATGAAGTAAAATAAAAATTTATTTATTTGATTAATTCGTTTTAACTATATAGTGTGACAATTAATCTATTATTGATTAATTTGATAGTATAGTTTTGGATATTAAAGGGTGGCATTTTAGTTAATTTAAACAATTAACTTAGGGGAGGGGTATGACACCTAATTGATTAATTATTTGAAGCATGGTATGTGACAAATTTCGGATATTAATTGTTGGAATGGCTTAGGAGACTATGTGATATAGTTGGTTTATTAATCGGATTAATTGGGATTAATTAATCTGAAACTTAGGGAGTGTGACAATTTAAATATAAGAGACAATTTAATTGATTGGTTTTAATATAGTTACAATAACTATCTGAGACCATATGAGGTGTGACAAAATAAAATCAGATTAAGTTGTATAGTTACAAAGAAATTATTTAGTAAGGTTACTAAATAATTCATTGGAATTTGTTAGACCTAAGAAGTGTGACATCTAATAGAGACTATAGTATTGTTTAATTAAACAAAGTGATGTCTTTAAATTGAAATGGTAACTATGGTTTGTGTGTGACAAATTATTAGTGAGATTAATAATTTGAAAACTATAGTGTGACAATTGAAGTGTTTAATTATTTACTATAGTTGAAAGAATTTTTGAAGCATTGTTATTATAACAAAGTTTAAGGATAATTAATCAATTAAGATATTTGTTACTTTGGTATAGTAACAATTTATTAAAAGAATAATTGATTAATTAAAGTAAAGTGTGATTGACTAAAAGGTTAGTCAAGGTAATGATTTTTATTTGAAACATAGGAAATGTGACAAGTAGAAATCAATTAATAGATTACAACTATAGAGGTGTGACTATTAATTTAATATCCTGTGTAGTTCGGTAACTTTGTAGAACTATGAATAAGTGACAAGTTTATTTGGTTAATGGTTGTTTAACCAATAGGATTATGCGGCAACTTTATTAGTGTGACAAGTTAATGGGAATTAACTTGTGTGACAAAATAAGTTGTATATCTACAAAGGAATTATTTAGTAAGATTACTAAGTAATACAATGGAGTTGTATTAATAAATCTGGGTTGTGTGACACCGATAATCTAATCAAATTTTGATTTAAAGTTCTTAAGATACTAAGGTCGAGTAGGTAAGTATTAACAGACTTAGAATAGTCACATAAGATTGGACTTAGTGGCCTAATGGGCTGGGCCCAAATAAATTGAATATTATTCTTAAGGTATCAAGAGTGAGAATTTAGGTTACTGGAAAGTAAATAAACTTAAGGTCATGAATTGCCAAATGACCAAAATGCCCTTTCTTAGTTTAAAAAGGGCCAAGACCAAGTTAGAATGTGTAATGGGCTCGAAATGGGCCCAATTCAACTTGAATGTCTAGAGGTGACCCAATGAAGTTTTAGACTCGACCAATGAAAGTAGCGTTGACTAGGTTTGACCAGTTGGGTCTGAAGTCAACCAAAGGACAGGGGAACAGGGGATACGGACCATTAACCCGAGAGGTGGTCTCTAGGACCCGTTAGTGGGCCTAGGCCCAACGAGAACGAGAGTCATGCATATGTAACTAGTAACATAGGGTTTTATTAGAATCTTAACTCTAATAGAAACTCTATCTGTTAGATACTCTCGAGAAGTCCAAGAGGCGTTTCAAGAGGAGTCTAGGAGAGGCGTGACACATACCTAATTCCGCTCGGATCCATGCCTGATTCTATTCGGATTCGGGTCCAATCCCGTTCGGATCCAAAATAATTCTATTCGGATCCATGATATTCTACTCAGATCTACAAGCCACCATCCGTTCGGATTCCTACAGCATACTTTCTGTTTTGGTCACTACGAAGCATCATCCATCAAGAATTATGTTCAGATCTTATTCATTTCACTCGGACATTTATCCCTCCAACACTATATTCAGCCGTACAGAAGAATTTTGAGAAGCCCCTAGAAGCCCAGCTAACCTTCTAGAAGGCTTGATAGCTAAAGCTCAATTAAAGAATGAGCTGGCACTTAATTGGCATCAAGAAGCTTCTCGAAGAAATACTAGATGACGCTGAGCTGGAGATGAGTTGGCACACAAGTGGGCCAAGTGGATGAAAGCTTGGACCGCAAGTTTCCTCCAGCCCGAAGCCTATAAAAGGGGAACCATAGCATCATTTGAAGGGATCGAATCCTGGAGCAGCGAAGCCCTGCCTCTTTGGCAACTTTCTCTCCCTCTCATTCTCTTTTTTTGTTATCTCAACTCTACAATTCTCCCATGGATTCTCCATCTTCTACAGAGAGTGAAGCATAGTAGATTTGCTCTTGAAAAGGAGCCCGTGGTTTTTCCCTGATTTGAGGGTTTTCCACGTAAATTGGGGTCACTTTTGCTCTCTTGTTTGATTCTAATATGTTTTCCCCATTGTTCTAGTCTCACAACTCAAATAAATTCAACCGTTAGATCGAGATTGGGATCAAAACCAATTTCAAGCCTAACAGTTTGGCGTCTTCTGTGGAGATCGAACAAAAAGTCTATGGCTATTGTCAGGAAATCAAAGAGGAATCAACAACAGGAGGAAAAAGAGATAGTGCCGGCTAACTGAGGTAGTTCTTCCTGCCCTTGAAGAAACTCCACTCACAATCGAAGAAGCGTCGTCCACTCAACCACGGAATATGAACTTTCCTAATGATAGGCTCCTAGCCATTGAGCAGAAAATTGAGCGCCTCGCTCAAGCAATGGAAATGGTGGAACTAGAGGTGGGCACGGGCCGGTTAATCGGGCCCAACCCGTTGGTTCCGCCTACCAAACACCGAACGGGCAACCTACCGAGCAGCGTGTTGAACTGCCGTGGGGCCTAGCAGTCAATCGCGGTCACTGAAGGTGACCCGTAACCGGCTCGAGCCACCCTATAGAACCGGCGGGCCGGGCCCAACCCGCCGGTTTTTTATTTATTTTTATTTTTTAAAAAAATATATAAATATATATTAAAAAATAGCAAAAAATGTAAAAAAAATGTAAAAAAAACTATGATATTTTGATATAAAAATAGAATGAGAAAACTTTAAAAAAAAATTGAAAACTATAAAATTCATTATCCTACACTCATTATTCAAATATCAAGACAACCAAAAAAATTATAAAATTAAAAAAAAACATATAAATGGCAAGCTACTTAAAAAAAAGAAAATAACCATAAAAAACCTTCATTATTGACAACTAGAGAATGCAAAAATCTCTCTTGAAGGAAAAAAAATCCAATCTATAAAATTCATTATCCTCCTACACTAATTATTCAAACATTAAGAAAATAAAAAAAACATAAAATCACAAAAGAGCATATAAATGGCAAGCTACTTAAAATTGAGGAAATAACCATAAAAAACCTTCATTAATTGACAATCAAAGAATGCAAAAATCTCTCATGAAAGGAAAAAAAAATCAATCTATAAAATTCACTATCCTACATTAATTATTTAAACATTAAGAAAACCAAAAAATTTATAAAATCACAAAAAATATATATAATTGGCAAACTATTTAAAAATAAGAAAATAAGTCAATAACCATAAAAAAGTCTTTATTATTGACAATCAAGGAATGCAAAAATCTCTCTTAAAAGAAAAAAAAAAACTCAATATATAAAATTCATTATCCTACACTAATTATTCAAACATTATAAAAATAAAAAAAATTATAAAGTCAAAAAATATATAAATGACAAGCTATTTAAAATAAGAAAATAACAATAAAAAACCTTAATTATTGGTAATTAGAGAATGCAAAAATCTCTATTCAAGGAAAAAAAGCTCAAATATATATAATTTATTATCATTAATAATTATTCAAACATTAAAAAATCAATAAATATTTACATGAGTTTAAAAACTTAAAAAAAAAATTGAAAATTGAAAAAAAAAAAAACCCCCAACCTTATGGGTTGACCCGGGTCAACCCGGCCCGGCCCAGCGGGTAAACCCGCCGAGTCACGGGTTGGGTTTTAACCGCAAACCCTTCTGATAGTGGGCCTAAGATCTTTTCGACTCACCACGGATCAACTGACCCGGAGGTTTTTGTTAGGCCGGTCCGGGTTAAAACCAGACCCATGCCCCCCTCTAGGTGGAATGTTACGTCTCCCAGACAATCGCCCCGAATATCGTTCTGCCACCTTCTGAGAACCAAGAATGATCGGTAGCACGTTCGGTGAGACGCTGAATAAGATCCTAGGAACAAAGTGTGCATATGACTTCTTCCTCTGATAGATCAAATTCCCCTCGATCACATCGAGGACGTAGCTACCGTCCTGAGAGGAGGACCAAAAGAGAAGGTTTCAAGAGAAATAAGAGCCGAAACCAGTGCATGGTAGGCTCTAACCCCAGAGATAGAAAAATCATAACAAAGCCATTTAAGACCTTCCACGAAGTGGGGACTAACTGACTAGAGCACACATTGTGATAAAGAAGTATTTTACGCAATATAGGGGCAAAGGGAAGTTAAAGACCTGAGGACAGGGCATCTACATAGAATGCAATCTCACCGGCATTTAATTGGCCCTTTCATCGGCCCAAGGAAGGCTACATGTAAAAGGAGGAAATCTAAGGAGAGATTCACGAGCCGCTTGGGCGAGTTCACTTGGAGACAAAGAACTACTAATTGTAGCAATTTCATCCCCTTCAAGTAGGGCAGAAGGGGGCAGAAGGAAGTTGAATATCTCCCCTCTGTAGTCAACGAAGAACGCACCATTACCTTGACCTCCAACAGAACCAGGGGAAGAAGAAAGCAGAGAAAGGAAACCAAAAAAACCTCTTTACAAAGGGCTATGAAGCAGTGAAAGGACAAGAATTTCGAGACAAATGAAGTTTTAAGTATAGAAAAGCGAAAGCCAAACAAGTGGCAATTGGTTTTCAAAGGCGTCCGAACCACCCAAAGACAAACATGTGGCGTCAAAGTTATCATTTACCCTACCAAAACACCAGGCGACCTAAAAAGGGGAACTCCATGAGAAACGTAAAGATGCATCCATTCATCAATGCGGCGCAAAAGCTAAGCATAACGAACCGACCATTATTGTCGAGACCCTGGAAACATAGCCACCGGAGCCCCCCTACAAGGGAGAAAGCAATGTTTTCCACACCCGAAAACAGTCACCCTAATCCTAAACAAAAACTCGAGGTCTAAACAATTTCAGGAATTCGGGAGGGGCTAATGATATGGCCATAACCTGAAAATACCTGCATCCTCCTAGCTTTTCTTTGGTCATGATGAGGCATGCCCCTCTAAGAGCCGCCACCATGCTTCCTGCTGAGAAAGGGACAATGGGAAAAGAGAGGGCACAATAGAGGCACAAATCCCCAAGAAAAGAAGGAGAAATATAGGAAGCAGAGACACCATGAAAGAAGGGGAGCAAGGACCCAACTAAGAAATCTCCTTCTTCTCCTCCTCCTTCGATCAGTTTGCTGACTTGACCGTCGGAGCAGGCACGAGCAACACAGCCCTACCCTCTCTCACATTTCCTATTTGCTTATGTCCCTTTTACAGGTGAACTCAAAGCGAGCGCACCTACAACAAGGTCTTTCTTCTCGGAAGACTATCAATTAGCTGGGCACCTGAGGAACCCACGTGGCACATCAAGATTAACGGCTAACATATATATATATATATATATATATATATATATATATATATATATAAGTTCCAAAATCTCAATCTATTTTTTTTAGATTTTTAAAAATTAAAATAAGACTTATTTTTGCTTAGTAATATAGATAGATATTATATTATTTAAAATTCAAATTACATTAAAATCTCGTTTTTATTTTTTCAAAATTAAAATTTTCCCGACTCATTCTCTTTCGCTATGTAATATAGATAAATATTTTTTAAAATTAAAAAATCTAAAATTCTGAAATATTTATATTATTTTAAATTCAAAATTATGAGAAATTTTTAAAATCTCAATTTTATTTTATGTTTTTTTATTTTTTTAAAAAATAAAATAATCAACTCATTTTCTTTCACTATGTAATATAGATAAATATTTTTTAAAATAAAAAAATCTAAAATTCTGAGAAAATTCTAAATCCCCGTTCTATTTTTTTTAATTCTTTTATTTTTTTTAAATTAAAATTAGATTCTTTTTCTCTTAGTAATATATATAGATATGTAGATATATAGCTATAAATCATTTAAATTTCAAAAAATTCAAAAGAAACAGATTGATATTTTAAAATTTTCTCAGAAATAGATGTTTTAATTTTATATATATATATATATATATATATATATATATAAGTTCCAAAATCTCAATCTAATTTTCTTTTAGATTTTTAAAAAATTAAAATAAGACTTACTTTTGCTTAGTAATATAGATAGATATTGTATTATTTAAAATTCAAATTACATTAAAATTAGAGGGGGGCACGGGCCTCATTTAGCCCGGAACCGGCCCGGCAAAACCCGCCGATTCAAGTGACCCGGCGGGCCGGGCTGGAAAACCGTAAATGTCATACATGCATTTGCCTAATATTTTGGAACCGTGGGTGGCTACGTTGAATCAGCCGGGCGGACGGGTTGATCCTTGAGTTCCAACCCAGGGTCAACTTCGGATGTATTTTTTATTTTTTATTTTTGGTCACCAACGGCTATCATTGGTGAGTCGTTGTTGACCAATGGTGACACACTGACACTAATGTTGGGTTGGTTTTTTTTTTTCTTTTTCAATTTTTTTCATTTTTTTGAACTTATGTATACATCATATATTTTTTAATTAATTTTTTAATGTTTGAATAATTAAGATTTAGATTTGAGTTTTTTTATCCTTGAAGAGAGATTTTTGATTACCAAGCTTTTCATAGTTATTTCCTTATTTTAAATAGCTTGCCATTTATATATTTTTTATAATTTTTTTGATTTTTATAACGTTTGAATAATTAGTGTAGAATAATGAATTTTATATATTGAGTTTTTTTTTTACTTCAAGAGAGATTTTTGCATTCTAATTGTCAATAGTGAAGACTTTTTATGATTATTTTTTTATTTTTAAATAGCTTGTCATTTATATACTTTTTGTGATTTTATAATTTTTTGGTTTTCTTTAATGTTTGAATAATTAATGTAGGATAGTGAATTTTATAGATTGAATTTTTTTTCTTTCATGAGATATTTTTGCATTATTTGATTGTCAATAATGAAGGGTTTTTATGGTTATTTCCTTAATTTTAAATAGCTTTCCTTTATATCTCTTTTGTGATTTTATATTTTTTGGATTTTCTTAATGTTTGAATAATTAGTGTAGGATAATGAATTTTATAGATTGATTTTTTCTTAAAGAGAGATTTTTGCATTCTCTAGTTGGCACTTGTCAATAATGAAAGTTTTTTATGATTATTTCCTTATTTCTAAGTAGCTTACCATTTATATGCTCTTTTTTGATTTTATAAATTTTTTTGGTTTTCTTAATATTTGAATAATGAGTTATGAGTGTAGGATAATGTTTTTTATAGTTTTCAATCTTTTAATTTTTTTTCTCATTTGATTTTTATATCAAAATATCATAGTTTTTTTTTTACATTTTTTAAAATAATTTAGCTATTTTTTAATTATATTTATATATTTAAAAATAAAATAAAAACCGGGCCGGGGTCGGAAGTTAACCATGGGTTGGGCCGACTCACGGTTTTATAAAGTTGCGGGCGATTCACCGGTCACCCTAAGGTGACGTGACTGGCTAGTCCGTTACCACTCATGGCGAGGCGAGGAGTTCCGGGTTAGCCTTTGGCCAGCCCGGAACCGACAGGTTGGGCCCGCTGTCCCGGTTAACCGGCCCGTGCCCACCTCTAATTAAAATCTCATTTTTATTTTTTCAAAATTAAAATTTTCCCGACTCATTCTCTTTCGCTATGTAATATAGATAAATATTTTTTAAAATTAAAAAAAAATCTAAAATTCTGAAATATTTATATTGTTTTAAATTCAAAATTATGAGATATTTTTAAAATCTCAATTTTATTTTATGTTTTTTTATTTTTTTTAAAATAAAATAATCAACTCATTTTCTTTCGCTATGTAATATAGATAAATATTTTTTAAAATAAAAAAAATCTAAAATTCTGAGAAAATTATAAATCCCCATTTTTTTTAATTCTTTTAGTTTTTTTTTAAATTAAAATTAGATTCTTTTTCTCTTAGTAATATATATAGATATGTAGATATATAGCTATAAATCATTTAAATTTTAAAAAATTCAAAAGAAACAGATTGATATTTTAAAATTTTCTCAGAATTAGATGTTTTAATTTTTAAATCTATATATATATATAGCAATACGAAGAGTAATTTACTAGTTATTGGTAAATACTAATACTAAATATTACTGTGCCGATTTACTGTGAAAGCAATGGCAAAGGGAAGCAAGAATTTTTATTTTCCGATTTTCTGTGCCGCCTGGGTTCCTCTCGCTCATCTCGCCCCCACCCCCCTAGAAGAACAAGGAGAAGAAGAAGCACGAGAACAAGGATGGGAACCGGGACCCATAGCCGTCTTGGCAGGCGGCGGCGGCCAGGGAAAAACCGGCGTCCCCAACGCTCTCCTTCTCTCCCGATTTGATGTCCAGACCCTAGATCTCTCTGATCAGCCGGTAATCCCTCATAACGGTCATCGGATTATTGAGAAATCCTTGATCTTTGATCTTATTTATGGATTTTGGGGTTTTCAGGTGTTCAGGTTCGACACTAATGGCGATGCGTCATATCGGATGGCCGTGCACCCCCGGGGAGATGGCATCATCTGTGCCTTCCAAAAGGATTGCAGGTCTGAATTTCGCCCCTTTACTCTTGCGTAATTAGTTTGTGTTTGGATTGAGGGATGAGTAAATGAAACCAAAAAAAAAAAAAAAAAAAAAGTGTTTGTTTTTTAATCTCAATCTGAACACAAAATTTTATTGTTTTTCATTATCTGAAGGCTCTTCTTTAATGATGTTTGTATGGATTGGAAAAGAATGGGGATTGAAATTTCTGTGAAATTATCATTTTAACTTTTCTAATTTTCCTTCTTAATTTGTGAATTTCCCACTTGTGAGGAACCAATTAAATTTGTTTCTTTTTTTTTTTCAAATGTTCCCTTTTAATTTGTGAATATTTCATTTGTCAGCGTTTACAAAACATCCAATGTTATTCAAATATTCTCTTCCTTGTTATGACACATTGGATGCTTGAGAATTATACTGCATTGAATATATGCTAGTTAGTGAACATAAGATCTTCAGTTTTGTGTTAAATAATTTATTAAAATTAGTTTTATTTATGGATTTATGCTTCTTAATTAGTTACTATTGTGGGATTGTTGGTATGAGCTGATTATTGTTGGAGGACAAGAGACACTTGTCCCTTTCTCATTCTATAATCTTAATATCTTATGCATGATTTCAATCAATGTCATGCTTTGATTATCATAGTATTATTTGTGAATTATACTATTGTTAACTTTGAATTATAATTCTTTCTTGCTTTAATTACTGTTTGACTTTTACTAAATTGGAGAATAAAGACATTAGCGATCATCTGTGAAATATATTGCGTGTTAATTTTGAATTACAATTCCTCATGTTTTGGTTATCATTGGAAATTTACTAAATTGAATAGGAATTATATTAGTGATCCTTGTTTGTGAAATGCACTGCCAGTGAACTTTGAATTACAATTTTTCATGATTTGTTTATTGTTGGAACTCCACTAAATTAGATAGTAATTGTATTAAATTATTAACAATCATCCTTGAAATGCATTGCTTGTGAACTTAGAATTACTCTTTTTTCTTTTTTAAAAGCTTTGTTTACTGTTGGAACTTTACTAAGCTGTATGGTAATTGTATTAGTGGACATATGTGAAATTATACTTCCTGTGAACTATTAGATAGGAACAATCTCTACTCTTATTCAACGAAATACAGAAACCCTCCCAATTCTTTCAAAATAACTCCTGAAAACTTTTTTTAAAATTTTCTTATCTTTCACTTTCCCTGTTTCTTTTTCATTACCTACCTGATCACCTAAATGTTTGTTCTATTCAATTGGAATACTAAACTGTTCAACTAACGAGTGTTCAGGTAATATATTTAACCAATTTATACTCCTAAAATACAGTTTACTATGTGTTCAGGGGAGTTTTTTTTTGTGTATAAATAAAAAAAAAGAATTGATTTGACATAGGCATATGGAGAAAGAGAATCCATATAGCCGACCCCATCTTGTATGTGATTAAGCCTTGGTTGTTGTTGTTCATTATCTGAAACCCAGTTCATTATACTTGTGGTTAATGCAAACTGTCTCTAGTGAATTCACCAATATTCACACTCTTTAGTAAGTATCGGAGGGCACCTATTAATTTGCTTGTAAGATTGTGAAGCATATTATAATGTTATTGTGGGGTTGTTATAGTTTCTCCAATTGTCCTAATTGCTTGAACAGTCATGTTCAATTCCTATATGTAGTTCAGTTCAAGAATTTTTTCTAGTGAAGTTTTATCTATTCTCTACAGTTCTGTGAGCTCTTTTGTTGTTTGTTGGCACAATATGATATTTATAATGCAACTTTGTGTTTCTTCAATGAATAAGAACTTTTCTGTGGTTTTCCTACAAATATGTGTCATCATTATAGTTCCTGAACTTTATTCGTCTGATGTTCCTATAGGTGGTTTGAATGGAATTTTTCGGGTGAAAAAGTTCATAATCTGGCTCTGAAATCCTCTGAGAAGAAATTAACAACATTGGAAGGTGTGGGACAGCAGTTGGCCTTAGCATTTAATGCCGAAGGTTCTACACTTGCAACTGGTGGTGAGGTAGTTGACCTTCAACTTTTTGTTAAATTATTTTGATGATTGGAAATGTTAGATATAGGACATTGTCTAAAGTAGACGGGTTTCACAATCATACATATAGCATTTTTTGTTTTTTTCTCGCAAAAGAAAGTTATCAAGCCAATATAGCGGACCTAAATATAGACAACAAAAATGTTATTGAGCAAGATGAATGGCATCTCACTAAAAGCCTGACCAAAGAGAAGCTAAAGAGCATGATAGAAGAAGAAATAGGGATTCAAGATGCAATGGCTGCATAATCTAATCCAAACAACATGTTCAATTACCTAATCATCAAACATAGGATTCTCATAATTTTGGCAAAAAAAAAAAAAAAAAAATCTTATTGGAATGTAATCTAAGAAAAACTTTTACAGTTATGTATATTCTTGAGAGGCTCGCCTGCTTCTTAGGTTCCTGATTTTTTGGTTCTCCCCTTGTATAAAGCTTTTCCATCTAAGTTATGGTTTTATTCTATTATTAGAAGGCTGATTTAATTTAAGTTCACATTTGCTTCTTATAGGATGGGCATTTGAGGGTTTTCAAGTGGCCAAGCATGGAAATAATTCTTGACCAGACTGATGTTCATACAGCTGTTAAAGATTTGGATTTCAGGTGGATAAAAAGGTTCCTGTGTATGATCAAGTTCAATGAAGTAGTTTAATAATGAATCATGGATTGTGGTTATAATATATTACTTGCCTGCATTTCTTTCATATTGCATGCTAGAATTTTACTTACAATTTTTTTTTAGCTCCGATGCAAAGTCTCTTGTGTCTTTGGGGTACAGTGGCCGTTGCAGAGTATGGGATCTGACTTCACCAAAAGTTGAAGTCAATCTTCCACGAGAAGATGTAAGCAATTTGTTCCCTGACTTTGATTATTTTTGTCTCCTTTTTTTTTGGATTTATAAGTGTTTATCGTCATGATATTTGGTTCTTTTTGTTTTGATCATGTTTGTCTTCAAGTTTGGCTATTCTTACATGATATTAGGATAGAAGGGAACAATGACAAAAATAATAATTCCAATGACACCAGACACACTATAATAAAATAAAATAAAAACATGCTTTTAATGCAAAGAAATCACTTAAGAAAGGAGGAATATATCATACAAGAAGCTCCAAATGCACTTGTAAAGAGAAAAATGAAAAAGAACAACTCATATTACTTGGTCTTAAACTTCAAGAGATCCCTAACATAGAAAACCTTTTTTTTCTTTTTCTTTTTTATTTTATTTGCGGAACTTTATAGAGATCTCATACACATCCAAATGTTTTATTTTGTGTTGTTTTATGTTTACCAGGCACTTCTTAAGTGAGCATGTCATTTAAGAGTAAGCCCTAACATGGTTTTCCTGCTAGACTGTGGTTTGTTGGATTACTCTCTGTATCAGTTAGATATGCATGGTAGAAGTCTTATGCCATGGTTTCTCTCCAAAGATCATAAGTTGATTGTTTGGCAATATTGCTGCTGACCTGATGTGTAGGCCTGATGTAATGTAGTCTAAATCCCAACTCAAACCTAACCATCCAGTTAACATCACTTTTGCCAGTTTCCAAGTTTGACCTTAGTTTAGCAAATTATGATATAAAAATATTTGAGCTAGATATGGTTGGTGTTGGGTGTCAAGTCGGGCTAAAAAATTGCCACTTAAAGCATAATGTTGCAATCTAAGTTTTCTTTTTCCATATTTTCAGGGGGAAGTCTTTTGCTTTTGTAAGTTCGGTCAAAATGCAGACAATACCCAAGTTTTATACATTGCAGCTACGCATGGTGATATTTCATAGACTTTTTGCAATTTTTCCTGATTCTTATAGTTATAGCTGATCCTATAGTTAGAACCGCAAATTCAGGTGACCATGGAAAAATAATAACTTGGAATACTGAATCGTGGAAGAGAATTGGTGCAAAAAGGTTAATTCGTGGTTCAATTACTGCATTCAATGTTTCAACTGATGGTAAACTACTTGCAATGTAAGTGATACATTTTCGTTATGGTTAGCAATGCATGATTTTGGTTTCATCCACACTGTTGTTCATTTGTTTTGTAACTGCATCAGTATGATTATACTATTTCTCTCTTTGTCCTCTCAAATTTCAATTGTAACTTGCTAAGAACACCATCTACTACCACTTGTTTCCTAAATGTAAATTGAATGCTGACAGTCCAACTAAAAGTTCCAAAACTATGGCGATGGCTCATTTCCATCTTCATGGCTATGCTCATCTTGGAATGTGAACTTATTGCAGAATGACCACAGATCTATGGGAAGCCTTTTTCTTTTTATGTTTTGTTTTAGGGTTTCCTAGAGCATTTTTTTGCTGTAATGTTTTGAGGATAATCTTTTTGGCTATAGGAATTCATTCAATTTACGGTTCCAATTCACATTTCATTATTCTGAAATAATGCTGGTGCTATGTGCATACATTCATCTTGTTTGTATGTTTCCATTAAATAAATTTAGTATTTCCATTTCCTATTGGGAATTATAGGAATAAATTTCACACGATTAACTCTGATGTGTTCCATCTCCAGTGGAACAGTTGCAGGAGACATTTTAGTCCTGACCTCCTCTAATATGAGAGTGCAGAAGATGATCAGGAAAGCGCACTTTGGAACTGTCACTGCTGTAGTGTTCTCCCAAGATTCGAGGTTATTAATTCACATGCATTACTTGATATGAAAGAATGAGTTTATAGATAAGAAGATAACATTCACTTGTGTTTCTATTTGCCCAGGTTTTTGATATCTGCATCATTTGATTATACCGCACGAGTGACACCCATTGAAGGCAAAAAGAAAAATGGTATTTTGGTCATCATTTATCTGCTTATTAAGTTCATGAAAAGCCTTTCCTATATTTGCATGCTCTACTGTCATATTATTTCTTTTCAACAGGCTTGAGTGTTCGGCTGATAATTTTTGTTATTTTGCTGGCCATCATGGCGTTACATCAACATAAATGAGGTTATGAAGTTTGGATCATTCTAAGAAGTGGTTCACTTCAAATTTGGAGCTACACAAAATTTAGCCTGGCTACCAACTGCATCCATAATTCTGATGAAATCTTGGTTCATTCTTCCAACTTTGTTGTGAGATCATCGGATTTTGTGCATATATTTGTGGAACTTGCTAGATTTGTGTAAAATCTATCCGTCTGTTCTTTTTTTCTTTTTTCTTGGTACAAAACAGAGCTTAAAAGCTATCTAACTAACAACTCGTGATTGTATGTAGGATTTGATGCCAAGTCCATGCTGCACATTCTTGGCAAAGATATGGTTTAATGGTTGTCTGATGTTTAACAATTAATCGTCGTTCTCTCTATTTTCACAGATTAAGAACCAATAAATATGTAAGATTCATGGGGTTTTTAGGATGCTCTATCTTTAGAGAATAATAGTTAAAACATTATTATTGTAAAAGGTAAAAGAAAACAAAGAATATTGCCAGTGTGGTCACCTGTGTGTGTAAACTTTAAAACATGTGTAATTTGACAAAATAGTCTCCTTGATAATTAAGATTGCACTCGTGCAGGATTTCATTCCAAATGTCTAAAAGAGATTTTCAATCATTGAGAACTCTTTTGATCATATAGGATGAATGTTTGGTAAAAAAGAACCCACCCTCAGAATGATAAAAGCAAAAAGGTTAACTAGGAAAAAAATTTGGATAGAAACTTCAAATTATAGTTCTGATTCGAAGCTCTATTCAAAAGCTGTCGTTCCAAAAGGAACTTTTTTTATATGAGCAACACCAAGCAATGCCTTATGTCTATTATGAATGAAGAATTGAAAAGTGTGAGTTTTACCTAGTCAAGCAGATAACCGAAATCGTCTGACAGGCCTGTAACTTGTGTTGCTCTTCCCACTGATTGTCAGTCAGATAGCCTTGCATTGTATTGCGTATTCTGGAGCCATATATGTAGCCTCTGCAAAATTTAAGGTCCTAATAGTATCTCAAGGTCTTACACTGATGCACAAGTAACCAGATTTTTAAATTTACCACTCCTATTATAAATCAAGAATTAGATAACAAAGAAGAATTTATCAAACATGCATATCGACAGTCCAGGGAAGCAACAAACAGATCAATCTCAATCTAGTTGCACTTGCATGGTATCAGTTATATTCGGTTACTGAAACACCAAAACAAATAACTGATACTACTATTCAAGAAAGATTAAAAGTTAACAAGTATGTGAAATAAAGCCCTAGGATCACTTGAATGAACAAAGATCATCAAGTAAAGGTAAATCGTGCTGGTATTCTTTCATTTGCAGAAAAAATCAGGATACTGGAAAAGCTACCTATATTCTCAATTGAACCAAATTTCCACTGAATATCCTGTAAATAAAGTTGGTTCACCTGACAGATAGATATTCTAAGTTGAGAAAGAAAAAAAAAAAACCCCTCAAAAAGCTATTTTTGTAACAGTTAACCATAAAATCTGTTTTTGACATTGTTCCAGCCACTCTGGTGCTGATATGGCTGTGTCCTTCTTAACCAAACTTAGCCAAGCCAAAGTCAGATATTACCAACTTTGAAAGTAGTCTACGTCCAGACACGGATTCGACGAAGCGGACCCAGAATGAGGGCCACGGTACATGAAACCACGGTGGAATTCAGAAGGACTACCACATTCTTGTCCCTCTCGGCTCCCCCATGAATCTATGTTCTGCTTGGTTCATCTAGGAACCGCTTGTAATCCTAGGGCTCCTTGCCCACCCCTGTTTTCTTACTCCTATTCTAATAAATGAACGTGGTTTATCCACATTATAAAAAAAAAAAAAAAGGTAGTCTACTTCAAGTACTCCTGGTCTAAAAGCTTTTTGTATTGAATTTTGATGGCTGAACTGTTAACATTGTTATATGTGCTTTTGCACCTTTAAGAGGATGACCCATTTTATGGATCATTCCTCTTATTGGTAATTTTTCAAAGGCAAAAAGTCATTTTTGGTCCCTAACCTATGGTATATTGTTCATTTTGGTCCCTGTACTATAAAAATATTCAATACAGTCCCTGAACTATGGGGGTTTTGACACTTACTTGGCCCCCTCATACGACGGCATACAAATTAAATACACCCATTATTTTATGATGACGTGGCAGCTGACGTGGCGTGCTGACGTGGCACATAAATAAAATTTTGAAATATGTTACTAAATTAATGCTGACGTGGCATGCCACGTGGCATAAAAAAAATGAAAAAATCTAAAAAAATCTAAAAAAATATGAAAAAAACCATAAAAAATCTAAAAATTATGAAAAAAATCATAAAAATCTAAAAATTATGAAAAAAATTAGAAAAATCTAAAAAAAATATTTAAAAATTAAAAAATTAAAAAAATATGTTTTTTTTTAAATATGAAAAAAAATCATAAAAAATCTAAAAATTATGAAAAAAAATCAGAAAAAATTTAAAAAATATATAAAAAAATCATTAAAAAATTAAAATAATATGAAATTTTTTAAAAATATGAAAATATCATAAAAAATCTGAAAATTATTAAAAAAAAATCAGAAAAAATATCTAAAAATTATGAAAAAAAGGAAAAGTTTAAAACAAATAGGGAAAAAATATTAAAAATAGTAAAAAACAAACCTTGCCTTTTTACACAAATTTACTATATTAATCATTTAACAAAATGACAGAAAAATATTAAAAAATAGAAAAAAATCTAACAGTTATATCCAATAGTGGTGATGTGACATTAATTTTCTAAAATAACATGATTGGGTTTTTAAACTAAGAACCCACCAATGTTAGGGTTATATCCAACACTGGTGGCTCCATGCTCCTCTTTCGTCATATTCTTCACTTGTGGTCCCCGACGGGCCTGGTTGATCAAGCGAGAGGGGTTCCCGTGCTCCTGCACTTCGGCTTCTCAACAAACATCGCAAGCTTCCCGATCATCATATATAAGAGGCTTATGATTCTTAATGTTAGGTTTTGTGCTTCTTAACATACTAACTAATATTGTATATTCTTATAGGGTACCAATACTTTTCAAATCATGTACTTAACACAAGAAAGCCATGCAGTGAGATGGTGGATATGATTGAAGTCTTCTCACCTCAAGTGATATCATAGAATGGTTCTCACTTTTGTCTACAAATGTCAGATATTGAATGAATGCTTTAAACATACATTTAGTGGTTTCTTTTGGATAATTGTTGATCCTTTTATCTTATATTGTTCAATAGTTTCAAAATGTTTAAGATGAATGGTTTTGAAGATGTAAACAAAGATGGTTGGTTGTAGGACAAAAGAAACAGGGTTGTATGCTATGAAACATGTTCGTTTTTTACTAATTTTCCATGTTGATCGTTGTTGTTTAGGTACAAAATGTTGTGTAAAAAGGTAAGGTTATTTTTTCTGATTTTTTTTCATATTTTCAAATTTTTTTCATATTTTTTCTTACTTTTTTCATATTTTTCTGATTTTTTCTATTTTTTAAATATTTTTCTGCCATTTTGTTAAATGATTAATATAGTAAATTCGTTTAAAAAGTCAAGGTTAGTTTTTTCCTATTTTAATATTTTTCCATATTTTTGAAAACTTTTCCCGAGTTTTTTTTTCATAATTTTTAGATTTTTTTCTGATTTTTTTCATAATTTTTAGATTTTTTATGATTTTTTTATATTTTTAAAATTTTTTCAATTTTTTAAATTTGTTTTATGATTTTTTTTTTAATATTTTTTAGATTTTTTCTGATTTTTTCATATATTTTTTTTTTTCTGATTTTTCCATATTTTTCTGATTTTTTTTCATATTTTTTAGATTTTTTTTCTTTTTTTTATGCCACGTGGCATGCCACATCAGCATGCTGATGCTGACGTGGCATGCCACGTCAGCATTAATTTAGTACCATATTTTAAAATTTTATTTATGTGCCACATCAGCACGCCACGTCAGCTGCCACGTCATCATAAAAATAACGCCAGATTTAATTCAGATGTCAAGCCAGCATCGTGACCGTATGTTGTCCAAAACCCCCATAGCTTCAAGTGATCAGATTAACATTTTATAATACAGGGACCAAAATGAACAATATACCATAGGTTAGGGACCAAAAATGGCTTTTTGCCTTTTTCAAAAACATTTCACCTCATTCTGTTCTATATTTTAATCAGACATTCTGATTTAAGTAATGTTTTCCATGCAAGCTGTCTAGAGTTGAACCATACCATCTTTCAGGAGAGAGCTCGAAGGAGTGAATTCGTGTGAGGGCTCCTCTTGTCTACAATACTTGAATTGGAAGGAACATCTCTCCATAGTCTCTATACAACTGATGGCTCATCAACCATCTTTGAGGAAACCAGATCATTGAGCAGCATACTGCAGCATTGTTTTTAAACAGATACATGAGCGTCAAAATTTATTGTATATGGATGAATAAGGGCTCCCCGATTTGTGCATAGTTTTCTAACTTCTTTCTTAATCTTTGTATTTAAATCTTTTTAGGATGTTTTCAATGGAAACCAAAAAGTGCCACGTTTATCAGGTGATATTTATGCAGTTTTTTGTTATCTGTAATGTTTGTCTCCTATGTAAGGTTTTATATTCACTTCTTTAGAACATGAGAAAGGCACAAGAATAACTCTCAAAGCAAGCAACAGTGCCACCTCTAAATGTATGTACAAGCAAAGACATTCATGGATTCCTCCCTTCTCCTCTTGACCAAAGTCATGCAAGGGAGATCTGATACCCGGGCTCTCCATTCACCTTATAATTCTCAAGGCAGCTTGTCCCAATCGGCACCATCAACATCATCAGTTTTGTTCACCATGGCCATCACTCATGCCGATCTGTCACACCGACGGCACTGGTTCAGGAGCAGCAAGGTAGCTCACTCCCTCGTGATCTTCTCTGTGATTTGTGGCCTCTTCAGTTTCATTCTCTGCCTCACTGCCGAGGCTGCCAGGTCCGAGGTAATCATCATACTTCCGTTCCATATCTTGTTCTAATGAATTGTAAATCAAGATCGGCATTGTGAGTCATAATATGGCAGGTATCCTGGATGATCATCAACCGAGCTAGTGATGATAAATCAGATATGTGCACTTACAGCGGTAGCGGAAAGACTGCACTCTTGTGTGCTGTTGCTGCACTCGTGCTGCTTGGTGTGGCCATGTTTACAGAGCATGCCAACATGTTGGTCACGGTCACCAGCCCCCGACCACCGGCTACGGTTGCCTGGACAGCACCAGAGACTCCACTGGCATCCCGCTCCTCCAAAGCTTTTACATTGCAGGCCTGCACCTTAGTCATTGCTACATGGTAATTAGAACATCAAGCTGATTCTTGTCAATCTTCAAATAACAAAAAGGTTTACAGATTCAAACATATGCAATCTTGTTGGCAGGATATGCTTCGCAATTGCGGAGGTTCTTCTGTTAGTCGGCATTGGAGTTGAATCAGGCCACCTGAGCAACTGGACACGGCCAAGAGCAAGCTGCCCCGCTGTTCGGCCGGGAATGTTTGCAGCAGCAGGCATTTTCGGGCTGGTTACCATCTTCCTTGGAGTTGGACTCTATCTGATTGCTCTATTGTCACAAAGGTTAGACCAGCAAGAAGAAAACATTGATCCATCTGAGTACATACATCACCAAGGCTTTGCACATGGTACTCCTGGTGCACCTTGAGCTCCATTGTCAGCCGAGAGCCAGCTACACAATTAGGCATCAACTACTGCCCTATAATTTAATTGCATCACAATTGTTCATAACATTCTTTTCGTGTCTCTGTAAAATATAACAATCTTGGAACATGATTGTTTTGTTACAAGCATTTCATGTATCCAAAACACTGAACTGAAAGAAACAGTGTAGCAATCGATTTTTCACAAAAGAATACATCAATTGTCTCTGTGTGATCCATTTTCTTTGTCGGTATAAACATGTAAAAGCAACAAAAAGACGCAATGATGATTCTCAACTCAGAGAACAACAACTCTATACCACTGATCAACATGACCATCATACAAAACTCAAGCAACTGAAGTTATTCACACTCACACCAATACATGCAAGAATAAGGCTGATCGACCAATCATGTTGGTTTCAAAGAAAAGAAAAATGCAACCACACGCCATCTATGAACACCTTCCCTTACTTCACATTTCCCATCTTTCCACCGGATGAACTTCGCTTGCAGTCATTGCTGCCAGAAATGGGCTGCCTTCCTGCTCGGTTTGTTGCATGTCCAGAGCCATGTCCAGAGCCACTCGATGTTTTCTGGGACAGAGGTGGGATGTGTGAATGGCTTGGTGTCCTAAATTGCAATGAGTGACAATTATGTTAGAAGAATAGCTCGAAAATAGATTTGAAGCCTTGAAGGTGTGTACTGTTTATGAGAGATGTTTCGTAATCTGAAGCCAATGGTTGGAGTTTATATTCTAATTCAAAAGTAATTACCTTATATCGGGGCTCTTTGTTGCCTTAGGATGAGGTTTCTTGATCCTTGACCCACCCCCGCTGGCTGTACCAACCTGTGGGAGGTTGAATTGCCATAGCATGTCTGCTTCTGAGGAATCACTTGTCTCCATATCCAATTCATCTGAATCATCAGTCATTGCGAAATCAAACCGATTTCTTTGCATGTCAAAGTCGTAGCTCCCTTTTCTCCTAGCAGCATTTAGAGTGTGTCGCCGGTTTCCTTCGCCTGTTGTATCATGAAGAAATCTCTGGTAAAAGAGATCAGGCAACCGAGCACTATCTCCTTCCCAATCTCCAATAGGAATGCCATCTCTGGTCATAGAACCAGGCTCCTCCCTGTTAACCATGATCTTGTCGACCCATTCTCCAGAACCAATATCCCTCTCATCATCTTTTTGAAAGTTCACTCTCGGACTTTGGTCTAGCCATGGAAGTGAATCATTTGTTGCCAACAGCTCTTGAAAATCATAGCTAGGCTTCTTTTGCTTTGATGAATACTTGCTCCTTGCCTACAGAGCAACAGAGTTGCAAAATAATTATTAATCAAACTCCAACTGCATTCTTGCAACAAAATTTTAGTCTGGAAGCACTTATGCTAGTCACAACCAAATGAAAGTGCACAAAAGACTAGACATTAACTGTGGGATATAAGCTACCTCAATATTTCCGACATCCTCCATTGGCTGTCTGCGATTCATTTGATGTCCGTCATTTACTCCTTGATTTGAGTATACGGGCGATGGTGCATCATTCTTCACCCTTAGAGCATCAGGGCTGGGGTCATACCTTGAAAATGTTCTTCCCGCCTTTTCTTGCTAATGCTGCTTTAAGGCCTCCAGTATCTGAGACAAAGAGCAACAGAGACTGTTGAGAATATAGACACTAGCAGTGGAAAAACAAATCAAATAATGGCACATAAAATTGAGATGAAGAGAGAGAAACCTGCTCCTTAAGTTCCTTCACTTCTCCACTTTCTTTATTAGCTCGGGCAGCACCAAGCTCAACTGTGGATACCCTCTCCGCAAATTTTAATGTACTAATAGTTTCTCCAATAGCATCCATCTCAGGACTTATATGCACAAACATCAAAGTTTTTGCTTGTCCGCCTGATATTAAAATCAAAAGGGATTAACCTCAGGGAGGATTGACTTCTTTCATTAATTATTCATGGAAATATAAAAGAAATGGTCATACCAAGAGAGTCCTGGAGTAATTGGGTCAGCTTGCTATTTCTGTAGGGAACATGAGAGCTCTTTTGTGCAAGAGCAGCAATTACATCACCTAAAGCCGAGAGGGATTTATTTATATGTTGTGCTTCTTTTAGTCTTTCTCCCGTAACCTCAGATTTATCAACTCTTTCACTTCCTGCAAGATCAACCAAATGCATGCATCCACGAAGAACAGCTCCAGATGTCATGTCCCTTCCTTGAACATGTACAGTTAGACAACTGCAGATAATGTATCAGTATATGAATAAAGCACAAGAGTGTTCAACAATTTGATTGTGTAACTGAGATTAAGGAATCAAACCTATGAGACCGACTACTACGGTCATTCAATGCAGTTGCACCAACTGCCCGATTCTTTTGCCCTATGTACATCAGCTCAATTACATCAGATGTTGATGAAACAGGGACCAAGTTAGCACTAGGCACATTGAGTCGGTTCTGAGAATTATTGCGTATTTCTAATGTAATCACATGTAAAGGAAATTCAGTATATCCGTGTTCAGCTTCCATCTCACACATTTAGAACCATGCAAACGTGAGAACTATAACATATTTGTTGAAGATTTTTTATCTCAGGAAAATGAAGATTGTTAAAAATAATTGAAAATAATGGTGCCAAAAGGATATCTTTTGTTAGGACCATCACTAACAAGCAGATCTCTGACTTGCTCATTGTAAATCTCAATCATCTGTACAGCAATTTCATAACAAAACATGTCCCTTCTCTGCTCTGAAAGAAAAAAGAGATCGCTCAATGCTCTATAATTCACACCCTGACTTTGCTCATTGAGATCCTTGGGTCCACTCTGCATGGCATAAGCCAATTAAATAAATCATAAGTTTCCTCCTCAAATGGAAAACTTTCGTTAGTTAAATTCTATATTCCTTACCATTGTAAATGTTTTTCCTGATCCTGTTTGCCCATATGCAAAGATACAAACATTATAACCATCTAGAACTGAGCGAATTAGAGGTTGGGTATCTGAGAAAACCTCGGCTGCACCATGATAGAGATCAATGCATAAGATATACAACCAATTACAAGCTATCAGGCAAAAAAGGAAATGTAGTTTTCCAAACCTTGAGTAGCAGATGGGCCAAAAACTTTATTGAAGTTGAATGTCCTATGTGCTTCTTTGCCATATTTTGAAGGAGTGACGATTGAAATGTTTCCATCATCAATACTACAAACACTGCTATTGCACAATTGCCCAGGTAAGAAGGGCCTTACACGACAGTAAACCCTTATATTTCCTGACAAAAGAGAGAATCTAGTTAGCATAAAGAAATTTTAGTGTGATATGATTAGAGCTAAAGATAGGTGACCTTACCCTTAAGGTCTTGTACTTGATTGTACAGCTTTCTGTTTTCCTCGAGAACTTTATGATAGCCAGTAGCAGCATGAGCAAGGCTGTGGAGATATTTTCCTATTACAGAGAAGGTTATATAAGAAAAGGTCGAGTAGCTTAGCGATGGTTCATTTTTTACATATATTCTTCTTGATTTACCATACCGAGATAGTTGCATTCCTCAAAGTACTTCATCTGCATGAACTTCATACCAGCTCTAGTCTCACAGAGAGCTTGTTTCAATTCCTAAGAAAGAAACAAAAAATATAAAAAGTCAACTGATAATTGCAAGTTGAACCAAAATTTCTTATCGGGAGATTTTCGGAGTTGAGCTACCTGAATATCCCTCTCCTGTTGATCAAATATCACACACTGCTTCAGAAGCCTGTCTTTTGAAGTCACATCATTTTCTACTTTTGAGATCATCTGAAAGCAACTCTCTTTCTTTGGCTTTGTGAGGTTACTTTCTTCAGTCTCCATCTTAAGAATAATTATCCAAATTTAACTCAGACGCACTTATTCTAAATCTCAATAAAATTTAGTTTCATGTCAAATTCAAGTTTTAGTCCAAAGAAGATAAATACCCTTGGTTCACCAGGAACAGACACAAGCTCAGCAGATACCTTCTGTTTAAGGAAGGACCTGTTGCCATCGGCTTGATCCTTTGAAGGTGTTTGTACCTGTGGAGCTCATAGTCAATTAAAAAAATAATAATAATAATAAAGTAAAAAATAAAAAAAAAATACAATGAGAACTATCCAGAGTTTACAGTGATCTGCACTAGGTTGAATTATATAATGGGAAATATCATGAAGATAGAAGCATAGAAATTGTTCATAAGAGGAATAAAGGTATGACAATAATATATGTATCAACAATCAAGTTCCGTATTTTCTTTATCTGCAGAATCACTAAATACCCAATGGTGAGCAGCACATACCATCTCGTTTCGGTTTGTAATATGATTCTGCAATTCTTCCATGAGTTTACATAATACTGATTCCACAAGCTGCAAAAGGAAAAAAGAATTATAATCTTTACTTCACACCAATTGGAGTAAGGTCTACAGTGAAGGAAAGTGCATGTACTTACTAATGGAACTTCGTCAGGTTTCTTGCCTGACAGAACTGCTCGGACTAGTGTGTTAAGAGAATGTGAAGTATTCTGTAATGCAGGATATGGAGACTTCTTAGAATGAAAGAGTTGAAACAATTAGCAACCTATCAAAAGTTCCGCTTACCAACCATTTCATTGGATTCTCCATGGAAGTTCTGTTCCAGTTCTTGCATTTTCTCATCCATGGACTGATTCCTTGATAATGAGTTCACAAAAGGTTCTGAATTCCTTCGCATGGAGCATTTTCCTGAGCTGCCAGGTTTCAAGTTTCCTCCATACTTCCAAGAACCATTCCCGTCAATTTGTTTCCACTCGCCATAAGATTTAAGAGCCAAAACACAGTTGACAACCTTCGTGCTTTTCCCTCCCTGCACTTGCCGCCAGAAGACAAGCAAAGATAAGTATCAGAAGCTAAAAAGGAGCAATCATTTGTATAGACCAGTTTCATTTTGTCATTTTGAGAAAATTATATGCAGCTAACCAAGAAACAGATAGCAAGGTGGAGGGTCAAGATAATCAAATTCAAAAACATAGATCTTTGTTTCCAAGGAAACTAAACTGATAATAGGGTTCTTGTTGGTGGATGCAAAATGCCAAAATTAACCAAAAACATTGATGATGTAGAAGAAACAAAGACGTTTTTTAAAGAATAAAAAAGTTTCAACCCCCACCTGCTCCAAGTCTGATGCCTCAAACAAGGGGAAACCCATCTCTTGCACAGCAACAAGGAAATTCCTCACATTCTCAAAATACTGATATGCTGACAAGGCAGCTCCATCAGGGAGATGAACAGAATCTCCTGGAGTTACCACCACCTAGAGATAAAGCAATAATGGAGACAAGATAAACACATCAAAGCATTCATATTAGCTAAACATCAAGCATGAAGCTGAAAATGTCCTGCCTCCTTGGAACCAACTAACCTTCGGGACTTTCCCGGGTTGAATCTTGTTAAGTGCATTGCAGAGGATCAAACCATTTCTTAACCCAAGCCTGAATTCCTCCTCCGAAGGCTCCTCGGGCAAATCTTTTGCTCCGACAACTCCGACCGTCTTCCTCAGCCACCTAGCTGCCTCATACCTTCTTGAAGCTGCAGCAATGTAATCACACACAGACAACTCAGTATCAATAACAATGGCATCTATTCATAATTCCATGAATCATTTAACTAAAGAGAAGCCAACCAGTTAAAGCAAGGATCTCTCCTTTCAACAAAAAAAAAAAAATGAAAGAAAAAATGAAAGAAACATAAGGAATTCTAGTTAAGATGGATTAAAGAGATCACCAAAGGGCAAGAAGATCTCATTTTGATCCAGAAAACATCACCAAAAACTCAAACAAGATAAGAAAAAGAAAGAAACAACAATTCAAAAGATAGAAAGAGAAGGGACTTCACCAGCCTCCTCAGCCTTCCTGGAAGCCAAGTTAGTATCGCTCAACCTCGTTCCATGCTGCTTGAGCACCTCCTCCATCACAGAAGCAACTGAAATTGAAAAAAGCCCCTCCGAAGCCATTGGCATTCCCAATAAAACCAATCAACAGAGTAACAGCACAAAATTCAAGCAAAGCTCGCAGCTTTTTCAGCCATAATCACAACATAGAATGCATTGATGAAGCTAGAACAGCAGAGAAGGTGGAAGAGTTGGGAAAGTGGAGGGATTGAGCTCATTGTAGCTGCTCAATAGCTGAGAAGAAAGAGAAAAGGAAGGAGAAAGAGGGGCAAAGGAGAGAGCTTTCCGCTTCCCTTATTATGGCTTCCACTTCCCCGAACCTACTTCCAAACCTCTCCACTCCCACGCTCCCTCTTTGTCTTAAATATTTTAAATTTAAATATCATAAATTATATATAATTTTACAGATATATCCCTATAAAACTTCAAAATTATATATATATATTTTTCACATGACATGACACCTAAAAATTAAAATTCACTGCATGAATGTTAATATATATAGCGCACTTGAGATCCAGAGAAGGTCAGTATGACTGGCTTCATTATCATGCTCTGTTTCATGTAAGCATGGTTGTGTGTTGGCTAGGGTTGGCATTAATCCAAATGCCGGGCCTTGGAAATAAAGTGCATTTTTTTAAAAAAAAAAGCATTTTATCCATTAAAAACACACCAATGGTTGTGTGTGTCTTAATGTTGGAATATGCTCCTCCTTGAGATCGGAGCTTATTATGGAATGAGATTTGATGGAGATGCTAACTTCTACTATTTCGAATGTGAAAGACGATCAACTAAAGGTGATGGTTCTGACAATGAGAATGTCTCCTAAAGATGAAGACCGACTCCAAAGATGATTTACAAGGGAAGTCTGAGAGCTATCCCCCGGGCCGTGATTCTCTAACGATCAAATTAGTAAACAAGATTTATGTAGAGAAGAGATCTTTCTCGATAAGACGAGGGCGTCCACTTAGGGGAAAATGCAGGGAAGTGCGAAGTGGGTTGAAGTGAGCGGAAAGTCTCGGTTCGGGTGGTGAAAGTGAAGCACTTCTGTTCATTTCCAATTAAAATGAAGGGGCACCGAAGCGCCTACTCCTCCAAATATTTTGTAATAATAATAATAATAATAATAATAATAATAACATTAATAATAATAATAATAATAATAATAATAATAATAATAATAACCCACTTCGGCCAAAGCCACTTCGGCCATTTCGGTGTATTTTTTGCCGAAGTGGCCTTAATACAAAATGGGAGAAGTGGCAACTTTATTAAAGTGGGCCGAAGTACCACTTACGTGCAAAGAAACGTCAGAAGTGGTCGAAGTGGACCACTTCCCCACTTCCCCAGACACTTACCGGCAAGTGAACGCCCCGTAAGAGAAAGAATGGATTGGAAAAGTAGGAAGATTAGCAAAGAGGGAGAGAGATCTTTAAAAGACAGGGCTTGTAGAAGAGGTTGGAGTCCTTTTGCTATCTCTTTTCGTCTCCTTTTATACCTTTTGGGAGGCCGTTGGGCGGGTAGAGATGTTAACCAAGTAAACGCCAGCTCCACTAGAAGTTTATAGCGTTTTAGAGAAGCTTACGTACAACTCCTAGACGTGTTCACCAAGCTTCTGAGGCCGTTATTCAGTTATTAGGCCGCTGACACCTCAGTCTCTAGGATCATGCCATGTGTACGGTCAGATTTTCCCCTATAAACAATATATATATATATATATATATATATATATATATATATATATATATGTTGCGGCTAAAGTCGGTGTTTACCTAGGGATCAACACCAATCTCAGATCAATGGTTAAATTTGTATTTGGTTGCGTGGACCTTGACAATTGTTGAGGGAAATCACCAACGTCTGCCGGTGGTCGAGAAACCTGCACAAGAGAGCAACCGATCAGAGTGGGCCTGGTGCCCAGGTTTAGCTCCGACGGTCAAGTTAATTCGGGGCCTTACTCTTGAATGTTTTTGTGTCCTTACCTTCTTTTCTTGGTGTCTCTCGATATTTATAGTCTTCACTTGTTCAATGCCCCTCCTATTGTGCGGATATGGTGGGTATTTTTCTCTGTGTTGGGTTGACTTTTCCGGACCCGTCCCCCGGTGTCATGAGTAACTTTTTCCTTGTTGTGTCAAGGACCAGGCGGGTCTCTTCTACCTATCAAGCCGAGAGCCAAGTGAGGTTGTCTTACCCGTAAGGTCGGGAGCCAAGTGGGCTCTCTTACCCATCAAGTCGGGAGCCAAGTAGGCTCTTTCTCCCATTGCTTCCGATGTTAGGCTGGCTTTGGCGCTCGCCCTTTTTGTGTCAGGATTCTTTATCGACCGTACTTATATCCCCGACATTATTGCCATTCTCGCCTCTTTACCTTTCCTCGCCATTCCTCTTCCCCATGACCTGACTTTGGCCTAGATCTTTTGTCAAAGTTAAGGGGATCTGGGCTAGGATTTGAGTTGGTTAGAAGGGCGTTAGGGGCGTTGATGTTTATTAGACATGTGCGGGATGGGCAGGTGTTGGGGAGGTGGCCACGTGTACCGGTCAGATCGGCTAGCTCGGTGGCCCAGGTGCGACCATGTGGCTGACCCTTCTTACCCTTATATATATATATATATATATATATATATATATAACAACATTTATTAATTAGATGATATTTCATTATTTAAACTATTTATTAAAAATAAAATATAAACAAAATTATGTTATATACGCACATCTTTATAAAATTTGTAATTTCTTACGACCATTTCAATATCATCTATATATCAATCACTATGAAAATCATATATACTTATATATCACTAAAAAACATTACTATTTCTGTATATATTTTAAATTTAAATCATCAAAGGATTTTTTTCTCTCTCTCCTCTCTCTCTCTCTCTCTCTCTCTCTCTCTCTCTCTCTCTCTCTCTCTTTAAAAGATTTAATAATAATAAAATAATTATTTATAAATATAAATATTACTAAACACAAACTCTCCTCTTTTAAATTATTGAACATATTCCAATATATATACATGTAAATCTAATGATTTATGTACATCTTATATTATAAATAAGATTTTTTTGGAAGTATGTAAATAATCACACATTCTTATGGGGATATCTATATGCAAAACAAAAAAATAAAATAAAAATAAAATAAATATTTTTTTCAAAAAAGAAAACCTGATAATAACAAGTGAGGGATCTCACGTTGCATGCACGTGACAGTGGGCTCCTTCTCAAGTCTCAGGGCTCCAAAATAAAAAGTAGTTCAAAATGAAGGTCCGGGTTGTACAGTGCCAGCTCCGAAGCAAACAAAGCACAGAAAAAGCAAAGCAAAGCCGAAGGTGAGTGGGGGACTCGAGAGCTCCGCGGATGCCGGGGCGCGCGCGCGCGCGAGTCTCGGCTGGGCCCGAAGCCCAGACGATACCGACCGCGCTCCCGCTCCCGCTCCCCCCGCTCCTGTGGGGCCTCACTCCGGAAACACCCAACAAAAGCAATTGTTTAATGAGAAATTTGCATTGATGCCCCCATAAATGTATTTAATTATGTAAACATCTTTATCAAAATCATTTTTATACATATGACCTCACAAAATATTAATATTCACGGATACACCGCTGAATTATTTTTAACTAACTTTCGTCTCCATCTCTCATCAATTGAATCCCTTGCATGTCATGATAACTGTTGAGTTTACTCATTGGCGAGTATTACGGCAATAGTCACTACCCGTCATCATGTAATAATGGTCACAATCAACTCTAACCTCTTTCGGGACTATAGAAGGAACAAAAGAAAACTTCGCCAAAAAGAGACTTTGCCAGTTATGTCCTGAATGAGGAGCGAGCACCTCATCACACCCATTGATTGTAACAAGTTTTGATCTTCAGAAAAGATGGAAAGACTGGTCACCACATCAACAATATATAGAGAGATACTAGGGATGAAAATGAGAAAATATATTATTTTTTTGGGAAAATTTTAAAGTTATAATTTATGATATAAAAAATCATAAATGATGGAATCAATCACATAAACATTATTCAAGAGAATGGAGAGGTTTGGTTATATATCTCAAGCATTGGAAAAATGGGAAAAATCTAATAAACGTTAAAGAATATAAAAAATGCATTATCACACAAATAATATATATATATATATATATATATATATATATATATATATTACAATGATAATTCACATTAAAAAAAAACCGAAAGTCCAGATCTAATAATGGCCTGCAAAATATTAGAAATGTCACTAGAAGAGAGAATGCAATGATAGCACAAAGTGAAGCAAGGGCAAAGAATGAATGGAGTGGAAAATAAAGAAATTAATAGTTTAGAGGAAAAGCAGGAGATTCAAAGGGAGTGTGAGTTTGTTTAAGGATGAAAGGAGAAGTAAAGGAAGGCAACAACATTGATGATTTGGTGGCACCACTCTAGCCTGTAGCCCCTTTTCTTTTTTAGGCTTCTATGTTTCCTTGCTTCTTTACAGTTATGTTTTCTCATGAATTATGGGACCCCAACCTCCATTGTCCTGTTTCCAAATCAACTTGCTATTCTTCAAATTGGAGTTACTTGGTGTACTAATTGTGGATTTATGGGAACTTTGATGAGAAAATTAACTTGCTCTTTGATCATGAATAAAGACCGATAACTCCATTATGAAGAGACCATTAATCATTAAAAAAAAAAGTTGGTAACACATTACCTCTATAAATGAGATGATAAATTTTTCAAGGGTATATTAGTAAAATGAATTTATTGATGCAGAAACCACCATACAATCTTCAATGTTAATACAAACAAATCAGTCAACACCGACAATAATAGATACAAGTGTTAGTGCAAAGGCACATAGGTTGGCATTATTTGACAATGAGATGATATGGCCCAAGATGATGTGGACAAAGCGATGATGTGGCAAATATGGTGACATGGCAAATGATGAACATGGAGAAGAAAAGAACAACAGAATGAAGACAATGAGAAGGAATGACTGCAAAGCTCTATGGATGAATAAAGCTCAATAAGAGGAGATAAAACTTTCTTTTTCTTAGGGTTTTTAGGCTGAGCAATCACAAGAGTATATATATACTCATCTGGTCCAATGATCAAAAACTGATCTGTTGGACCAGATCCAACGGCTAGTTGAGGATAAAATAATGTGTGATATTGTTTGCTGTGCTGTGAGGCACTGAGGGTATAATTAGAAATGGTTGGGCCCAACCCATTCCATTTCTAACAGTCCCCCACTACACTCACAGTCAAACAAAATAATAATCAATATGGTATATGAAATATAGAACACTGAGAATAAAATTATACTGAAAGTTTTATGTGTCCCAAAGAATATATGGAAGCAAATGTATAAATCATCAAACTCAGAGTTTGTCCTGGTCAAATAAAGAGATGAAGTTTTGTTTGTTGAGTTCTTGGGCTTACACAAGATCATAAACTGAGATGTTCTTAGGGACTTAACCTTAGTTTTCTAGTAGACTCTCCAACTGATGGAAGTGTAGTGAACTAGGTCTTGAATTACATTCCTAGAATCAGCATTCAACAAAACTATATAGAGATCCTATGCGATACTTAAGCTAGGTGGATTGGCACATTACTTGGCCATGTGCATGATACCATTTCATGGAGATTTTAGAGAGTTAACCCACACTCTCACAACTGCAGCCTGATAGTGGTCTCCACATAGGTGAGATCTCTAGAGACAATTGTAGTGTGATATCTCGCTTAAATACAACCTTTGATTCATTAAGAGTTAAGATTAAGAGTTAAGCTCAACCTTAAACCACTACATGAGAGCACTCGCCATAGGAATGGGGTTAGAGTATACCTCTAATAAATAATGTGCTCTCCCAGTCAACCAATAAGTTAGTTTCTCTTTGAATCTATCCTAGGATCTCCATTCAAAGAAGTAGGGTTAATGCTTATTGACCTTTATGGGTTTAGCCTCATTCCCCTCAACGCATCAGCTATCAATGATCTCGATAGCCCTTTAGTCAGGCAATCTGCTAGATTCAGCTCTGTCTCCACACTGACTTGTGTCGTATATTCATAAGTGTCTGTTCATCTTATCATTTGTATATTCACATTTACACAGTTCAATAGCAGATTTAGAATCATAATGTATAGAAATAATATGCATATTTAAAGACATAAAAGGAATTTCATAAAGTAAATTCCTAATCCACTCAACTTCAGTGCAAGTGGAATCTAGTGCAATAAGTTCAGCTTCTATGGTGCTCCTAGTATTGAGCTTCTGCTTTGTAAAATCTATTGGATAGCTCCTCCACCAAGTAGGAATACTTGGTTAGATGTAGACTTTAAGTCCAATGAATCAGATATCCAGTTGGCAAATGAATATCCTTCTACAACACCAGGGAATCCTGTGTATCTCAATCTTCGGGACATTGTTCCCTTGAGGTATTTAAGATCTCTTTCAAGAGCAGTCTAGTGCTCAGAGTTCGGGTTGCTTGTGTACCTACTAAGTTTGGTCACAACATAAGCAGTGTCGGGTCTAGTCCTATTAGACAAATACATTATAGATTCTATGATTTGCACAAATTGATCTTGCCTTACAGGTTCACCCTTTTTTTTTTTCTTAAGGTGCACACTAAGATCATAAGGTGTAGCGGAAGATCTGCAATCAAGATAACCAAATTTTTCTAACACTTTCTTAGTATAGTGTGATCGTGACAAGATTATTTCAAATTCAATTCTAATAAGTTTGATTCCCGGAATCAAACTTGCGTATCCTAGATCCTTCATGTCAAATTTACTAGACAAGAATTTCTTAGTGTCATGAATCAAGTTCATGTTGGGGGAAAATATAAGTAGATCATCAACATAGAGATATATTATGGTACATTGATCATTCACTTGCTTGTAATGTACACATATGTCATAATTATTAACTTTGAATCCGTATGAGATAATTGTAGAGTCAAACTTAGCATGCCACTGTTTAGGGGCTTGCTTCAGTCCATAAAGAGATTTTACAAGACTATAGACCTTGTGCTCTTGTCATGGGATGATAAAGCCTTCAGATTGTTCCATGTAAATCTCTTCTTCTAAGTCTCCATTTAGAAAGGCTGTTTTGACATCCATTTGGTGAATTTGTAATTTGTGCACAATAGCTAGGGTGATTAGAATTATAATGGTTGCAGTACGTGCAACAAGTGAGTAGGTGTTAAAGTAATCTAAACCTTCATTTTGTTTAAATCCCTTAGCTACTAATATGACCTTTTATTTTTCTATATGTCCATAAGGCCTTAGTTTCTTTCTAAACACCCACTTGCACCCTAGTGGCTTATTTCCCTAGGGTAAAGTGGTAAGAATCCTAGTATTGTTACTCAAAATTGAATTTATTTTATCATCAATTGCTTCTTTTCAGAAAAGAGAATCAACAGATCTCATGGCCTCTTGATATGTAGTAGGAGTATTCTCAATCAAATAAGTAACAAAATCATCTCCAAGGTTCTTTTCTATCCTACCTCTCTTGCTCCTTCTAGGTTCTTCTACGTACAGGTTTAGGAATAGGTCTACTAGAAGAATCATGGGTTGTTGGAGCAAGAGTAGGATACTGAGGTATTGAAGTCTTTAAAGGAAATACTTATGAGTATATAAACATACATATTTTTATATCACGTTTACATGCACTTTGCATATCTTTTCCTATGGGTTCTTCCATTTTTGTGCTATGTAGGGTTGTTTTGTGTGGTTGGACAGATAATCAGACACTCAGGAGAAAAGAAGCAAATTCTGGAGATATTCGAAGCGAAAAGGGCCAAAATAGAGAGTGACACCATTACTAATACAGGCGTGTGTAAGGGTGGGTAGATTTGAAAGATAATTTACTCAAGATCACGCTCAATTTTCAACGACACAGCTGTGTACTAGATGGCATGACCATGTACCAGATGACACGTTTATGTACAAGACCGTGTACGTATCAGAATCGTGATTCCAGAGAATTCCATATAGGAATATGCTCGTGGACACGCCCATTGACACGAGCGTGTAGCGTAAAATCCAAGTCTATAAAAGGTCGTCGGTTCTATTATGAAGGGGGACTTTTGGCGCATCTTCGACCGACGGCTAGTGTTTCGGAGAGAGGCTAAAGGCAAAAGAGACATCGAGTCAGGAAGTTTATGATTATATCATTATCTCTTCCTCTTTTATCTTTGTGATGTTTGTTCTTAGCATGCGAGGCTAAACCTTTTGTGGTGCCTCGGGTCCTTGAACCTTAGGATGAACTTTTGATTAATTTCTATTTTAATACTAAGTTTTCTTTTGATTATTCTTGCGAATTATCTGTGTGTGCTGAATTCCTGTGGTTTGTTAGTGCGAAAGCGCCGGCCACATAATTAGAGTTTCTTGATGCATAACGAGAGATCACGATCAAGCTAGATCCTAGCATAGATAATAGGGGGGCGCACGCTGAGAGATTGGGTTGTCGCTCAGGATGCTACGCAGCTGCAACTCACTCTCCGGATTATGGTAAAACCTAATAGCGGGAATTATAGAACCCATGCTCATACTAAGCATAATGAGGTCATATGGCGAAGTCACTGTATGGGACTAGGGTTTGGTTGCCGAGAGATCGGGACCAAACTAATTTAGTGTTCTCCACGGTCCAGGAATATCAACTAGGTAACCTGTATTAGGAAATTAATCTCAAGGGATTCTTAGGGGATAGAGATCTGGGGTGCCTACTCTCTCAACTAATAACCCTAGATTGCCAATTGTCACTTTAGTTTAATTCTTTTTAGACTTTTAGTTAGGATTAGTTCACCTCATCCTATCTTTTGAGGTAAGATAATAGAGTTCTAGTGAGTATACTACAAGAGAACAAGCGTTTCCCTGCGGTTTTAAAAGCATTTAGAGGCGGTTTTAAACCGCCAAGAATTAGAAGTGCTGGTTTACAAACCGCCAGTTAAAGCGAAAGGCCGCCATGCATTTAATCTGGCGGTTTTAGTAACACGGCATAACCGCCGCTAAATGATAGTGCATTTAGCGGCGGTTTATAACCGCCACTAAATGCACCAATTTTTATATTTTTATATTTTTAAATTTATTTTTTTAAAAAAATATTTTAAATTTTTTCTTTGAAAAAATATCTGCGGCGGTTTCAAAACCGCCGCGAGATGCACAGAACTATTTTTTTATTTTTATTTTTATTTATTTTTTGTTTTTATTTATTTATTTATTTATAAATACTTGTTTTTTTTATAATTATCCACATATTCAATACAATTTCCATTCATTTCAAATATAAAATAATAAAAATTTTATTAATAACTCAATAATAATTAAAACAAAGTTATATTTATAAATTTGTTCACACAAAATTAAAAGAAGAGTATATGAAATAAATTATACAAGTTGGAGAAATCCAACAACAACCACTATATCCATTGATGATTTTACGAGCGATAGAAGCCACTTGTCACGTTGTACCAATTGAAGTTGTCCAATAGGTCATGTTGTACAAGTTGAAGAAGTCCAACAACAAGAGCATATATAATTTTCTAGAGACCTGTGAGAAATATCAGAAAACTCTATGTTATGTATCTTTCCAAGCAAAAACATAAAAGTAAAAATATAAATCTCCACCTCCCATGATAGGGTTCAAGTCAACTTTTGTGAAACCAAGATCGATGTCAGATTGGAGAAAACTGAAACATTTTTTTTAAAAAAAGAAACAAATACCTAACTCCTCTGAGAGAAGAACCTAAATGGTTCAAGGTTCAAGGTTCAAGGTTCAAAGAACCACAGACATACAGAAAAACTACAATTGTTTCGTTCATATAAGAAAGGAAAAAAAGAAAACTTTGTTCTTTGGTTTCTTGGCTACCAAGCCACAAGTAATCCTCTTTCTTCACACTAATCTCATTTAAATAGTTATCAAAGGTTTGCTGATAGCATGGAAATAAATCTGCAGAAGTTGGAAATCAAAAAATAAATTCAAATAACAGACTTACTTGCATCTCAGCATCATCCTGCGAAATTTTGGTTGCAATTTCAATCCCACCAAGTGTTGCAACCTTCAAAGACATAATAGAAGTGAAGGCTATCTTAGTACAAGCAAAAAAAAAGTAATCTGAATAGACCAAACATGCACAGATGACTACTAACTTGTCAGTGAAAAACTGAAAGTTAAAAAGAACAAAATATAGGAAACTGTGATTTAAAATTGTAAGAAGTTGAAACATCTTAGAGTGAGAAATACACACACCGCCATGCGTAGGAAATAAACAGCAGTTGTCAGGAATCAGTTTGCAAGTAATTGGATGAATAACAAGAATTGTTACTAATTATCATCTGGACACAGAGACTTTGTAAAAATCACATATATATTCACATAACAGAAGAAGTTTTCGTGATCAAAAGAAATTACCATTTCGAGCTTGCCTTTTAACTTGAAAGGGGTGTCAATAATAAATTCTCCTACAGTATTAGATTTCATATAATAAGTTACACAAGACAGCACTACAATGCAGAGAGCAAAAAATACTAGCAACTTATATAATAAAGTTTAAGCTCTGGCAGGAACATACGCATTTTTTAAAGCCAAAGTCATGAGGGATGACGGTGTAGAACTCCCTGTGACACCAGGTAAAAAAGTAGTGTGAAGGCTCAAACTAAAATCCTAATTAGAAAAACTTCTCTTCAAAGAACAAGGCTGTGTTTTAAATCATATTGATGGCAGAATAGAACTTATCCCAAAAACAAAGTTACATTAAGGGAAAATAATGTCACTTTTCTCTGCCAGCATATGCTTTGTTGCATATAATTCAGGATGCAAACATACGACATCAGCAGCTGAATGGCATGAGCCTTAATCAGAAGACCTTACAACATCCATGATGATATCAATATGCTACAAAGGAACTCGGTATGATTTATATAACAGGATTAGTGTCATGCCAGTATAATGCAGTACATTTTTAAAACCTAACCTATGTCAAATGAGTAAACAGGGTTACAAAAAGAAAGCCATCTCAACAAAAAAAAATTGAAGAGGCAGTGGTTCTTAAAGAATTAAGACATACCCACGTAGTTCTTCAAGTTCTTTCCGGTTAGATTGTCCAATCACATCAGAGATTCTCCTTAATACGTCATAACCCTGGGGGTTAAATCTTAGCGAGTAACACAGCATCATACAAAAAAAAAGGCATACTATATTCTATAGAGATCAGAGGTAGAATCAAGTTAGTACCTAGGCATAACAAATGACGACAATCCAACATTACTTCATTATTTTCACTTTTTGTTTATCTATACCACATGTTTTGTGCATGATGCAGTACAGTACCAACTGATGAAACAACATCAATTTCATCTAACAGCATGAGCTGATGATTATCTGATTCCCTGTCAACCCTTGATCTTGCGTCAGACTTCTTAACTGCAGAAAAGGCAAATGATGTCCTATAATATGAAAAATTCTAGCCAAATAATTTATTTAGATTGAACCATAATTTGAACAAATCCATATTAAATATGAGTCTCCAGTATACTCAAATAATATCTGCTACAAAAAATATAGATATTCTTCTTTCATGGAACCATTTAAGAACAATGAGAGTGGCTTGGTTCTATATTACTAGAAAAACACACTAGCTTATGAGAACCAATGCATCCAAGCTGAAGAAATCTCTACATGTAATCTAAGTAATAGCATCAGGCTTAAGAGAATAACTACAATTAGTAACATCATTCCAATTGCAACCATAGAATAAGAAACATAAATAATTGCATTACAAAGTATGGATGCAGCTATAACAACTTTTTATTTGAAAGATATCTCCATCTAGAAGCTATGTGAGAGTCATAAGATACTCTAAGGCAGCATTGTCAGTCAGTGAAAATTCACTAGAAAGAAAAGTTCCACTCATCATAAATTGTCCAAAAGACACCTCTTATGGGCGTAGCTGCAGAGTAAGGAAAGCTGAGAATAGTCTCAGACAAAACTAAATTGGCAGACTATAATAATCATTTGACAAACCAAAAACTGCTAATGTTAAAAAGAAAAAAGATATAGCAAAAAGAATGCAATTGACAAAAGGCTCTGCTAATATAATCTTTTCAATCCATTCAAACAAATACAGTATGATGAAAAATCAACAAAATTGACAATCAATGAAGCCTCAAAGTCCATAGAGAAAACTTCGCCAATAGGGGAGTAAAATCAACAACTAAAATAACACAAGAAACTAAAAAGTTCATCCTTTAAATAAATTTAAAAAAAATAATAGAAGAAATTTTCTTAAATAATTGCCATGACCATTTTCGCAATACTACCCCAATTGCATCTCAAACAAACAATCATGTACCAAAGCAACAAAAAATCATAACAAAAGAACATCGAAAGGATTCAACTTGATATGCTTACCCAATTGCACGGCATACCCACCAAATCCATACACTTGCACGCTATACCCTCCAACTTCCCCCAAAGCAAAACAATTCCATCAGTGAAAGGAACCATATAATTGCAAACAAATCCGATCTACTCAATCGATCCACGAAAACTTGCAGGAATTGAAAGAAGAATGAGAGATGAATACCGAGAAACCCTAGTGGAGCGAGCGATCGAGTGAAAGAGACGAACTTGGGGCTAATGGGGAGGATTGAGGAATTCGTTGAACTTGAGGACTTGGATCTTAGGTTGGCAATGATCACGCCGGCAGCCTCGTTGATCACCGTCGGCAAGTACTTCTCCATCCGATCAAACCACTCCCCCAACGTCATCTTCTCCATCTCGTCCTCGACCTTCGGCTCCACCTCCGGAACCCTAGGTTTCCTCCCCCGGCCCCTTACCACCTTCTTCGGCTCGGCGATCTCGGTTCCAGGATGAAAAAGGAGATTGCCATCAGAGGAGGAGGGAGGGGATTGGGTCGCCAGGAACGAGAGAGAGAGAGAGAGAGAGAGAGAGAGAGAGAGAAGGGTTAGGTTGCGAATTCTTCAATCTTTCCCATCAGCGGGATCTGAAAGTTGGGGAGGGCGCGGACTTAAAAAAAAATCCCCAAGTTTTGTGCTAAATTCAATTACACTTGCGGCGGTTTATTACCGACCGCACCAAATCAATTGCATTTGCGGCGGTTATATTAAAACCGCCGCTAAATGTATACTTTTGCGGCAGTTCTATGTAACTGGCGCAAATTCTATGAACATAAAGGCGGTTTACGTAAAACCGCCGCTATTGTATACATTTAGCGGCGGTTTTAGTTCGTCGCAAAATGTATGCTTTCTTGTAGTGGTACTAGTGCCGGTCCATGTAGATTCGACTACCCTACCCTCAGGGTACTTTACTACTTGAGTGACTCTGTGCACTTGCGGATAGTATTACGCGTTGCATCAAATATGTTTACAAAATAGGTTGCATCTCTAGCCTCTATAATTGTGTTATTTGCAATTTCATTCACTTCAGAATTAATCAGAAAGAATATGCTAATATTACTGTCTAAGGCATATCTTACAAATACAACATCAATTGTTTTGGGTCTAATTTTCCTAACCTTTGGCTCAGGTATCTTAACCTTAGCTAGACACCCCCACACTTTGAAGTACTTCAACTCTGGCGCTCTTTTCTTCTAAAGCTCATAGGGTGTTGTGTCACAGTCCTTAAAAAGTACCCTATTTAGTATAAAAAAAAAGCTGAGAGTAGGGCCTCCCCCCACAAGTTCTCAGGTACTCCAGAATATGCCATTTACCATATCCATTAATATCTTGTTTTTCCTTTCGGCTACCCCATTGGACTCTGGTGTATAGAGAGCAGTAAACTCATGGATGTTCCCATTCTCTTCACAAAATTGAGTCAGAGAATAAGGGACGTATTTGCCACCTCGATTAGACCTAAAAGTCTTAATGGATTTTCCTAACCAGTTTTCAGCTTTAGCTTTATAAATCATAAATTTACTGAGAGATTGATCTTTGGTTTTAATCAGATAGACATAACAGCTAGAGTGGTCATCTTTGAAGGTTATGAAGTACATGTTACCAGCTCTAGTGGGAGTAATATTTGAGTCACAGATATCACTATGAATTAATTCAAGTAAATCAGAGTTCCTATTGATGTGTTGGAAAGGTTATGAAGCACATGTTACTAGCTCTAGTGAGAATTTTATTTGAGTTACAGATATCATTATGAATTAATTCAAGTAAATCAGAGTTCCTATTGATGTGTTGGAAATTCTTTTAGGAAGTTTGGCTTGGATACAAATTTGGCATTTTGAATTAGAGTTGATCTTTAATTTAGGAATCAAGTTTAAGTTCATTAATCTTCTTATTGTTCCAAGATTTACATGTCCTAATCGACTATATAAAGTCTCACAAGATTCAACATTCATGATCATAGATGAAGAAGAAGTAGAAGCAATTCATTAAAAGGTAAAGTGGAAGGTTCACAAACATTTAATCTAAATAAACCTCAAGAGACAAATCCTTTTACCACAAAATGATTTCCTTTAGTGATTACAACTCTATCACACTCTACTAACATTTTATAACCAGAATGAATCAAAAGTGAGCCACTAATCAGGTTTCTCTTAATATCTGACACATGCTCACATGCTGAACATCCAGTAGAGTAAGGACTTTGCCTGATGTCATCTTGAGGCCTAGTCGTCCTTTCCCTGGCACATGTGCCACTAACCCATTTCCCAGAGTCACACATCCTCCACTTGAGACCTGGTAAGTGGAGAACCAAAAACATTCAGTACAGACATGGACGTTAGCACCAGAATCTAAACACCACTCTAAGTTTTGATAAGTCAGATTCATTGTAGGGATAAAGCTTACTGACCTAAACTGAGTCTCAGTGGAATGTGAACCCATTTCAAGTACATTTACTTGTGGTTTGGGTGGATCAGAGTTATGCTTCATTGGTGCATTCTTTCTGAAGAAGCAGTCCTTCGCCACATAGTTAGTCCTACCATAACAAAGCAATGTTTAGGGTTTTTCTCAGAATTTTTGGGAGTAGAAAGTCTAGTCTGAGAAGTGGGTTGCGTGTGTGGTTTGCCCCTATGTTTAAAGTTCTTGCCCTTAGGAGAGTATTGTTTATTCTTAAGTGATTGTCGAGGGCCTTTAGGGTTGTTACTAGACTTAGTTATAAAAACTTTTCCCTTAGAAGTGTTCATAGCTCTAGAGTGAAGACGGTTTGCCTCTTCGGTCCTAAGTATGTTATAGACTTCTAAAAGGTTCAATGTGTTAATCCTATGTCTGAGTGAATCAACGAAATCGGACCAGGAGGATGGAAGCTTATTAAGAAAAATACACACTATGTGACATTCAGAGAAATTTGTACCATGTTTGTTAAAGGAAGCAATAAATTCCTGAAAAGTAAGAATTTGTTCTTCCATAGGTGTGTTGGAATCATCCTAAAAAGTTGTCAAATTCTACTGTTAGATGACTAACTCTAGTGGCGATGTTTGGACTATATTCAGTTTCTAAAGAATCCCAGATTTTCTTAACGGTCTTATACTCATAGTATCTATTACATAATCTATCGGAAAGACAGCTAAGCAAACGGAACTTACAATAGTAGTTGATTTCTTCTACATTTCTATTAGGTATATTTGAAATTTGAGATTGGTTGGATGTGGATATCGAGAGCCTACGAAGGCCATCAGGGCCATAGTCATTTGAATCAGAAATTAGGTTCCTAAAAGTTGAGGCTAAATCTTGGGTGGTAAGCTTATACTTAACTTGAGCTTGCTATCTCCTAAATACAGTCTTCCCATTAATATTTTTTTTGTTTACATGAGATGTCAGGTTGATTGAAAGACATTTTTATAAACTAAATGTTGATCTAATTGTTTGTGACAGTAGTAATTAGGTACTCAAGTAAAAGATTTACAACAAGACACCAATGCAGCAAAATTACAGCAAAACTTCATCAATTAATAAAGCAAAGCAAAATTTAAATTTCAGCAATTTAAATGGAAGAGAAACACCAATGTATAGCAGAAATTTGAAATGAAAATTTCAGTGAGGTGATTTAGTGAAACAGGAATATCAACAATTAAAATAAAATAGGTGGTTCAAAAAGCAAAGTATAGTTAGGCTATCGTTCTGCTGGATATTTAAAGTTATAAATCTGAAAAAACAAAATGAGGAGAATTAGAGCTCAGAATTCTTGACTATTTAACAGCTTTGAGTGAATCAATGTATTAACTCTTAGTAAATGAAAAACGTAAGCAATTAAAGATGTAAGTGTAGTGTGATTTTTTCGTTGCTTTAAAATCTGTGAATCAATGTGAAAAACTATATCAGATTCTTATGTAATTCAAGTGAAGGGAGAAGCACACATGGGCCTTAACTGAAGACTCAAGCATCACAGCATATGTACTTTGGCAAACCTAGAAAGCCAGGTGAAACCTTATTTTCAAGGGCCAGACCTTTAACCCCAACTTAATTGTGATCACTATTATTGCTTTAGCAACAAAATACACACAGAGATGGCCTGCCAACCCTGAAGGAAGTGGGAGAGAAGACAGAAAAGCTCTGGACCAGAAGAAATTACAACCATATACTATATACAGATGTATCATGGCAACAGGAAGGTAAGTCAGCAGGTATAAGATTCATAATGACTACTAATATTACATTCCATTTTTTATATGGTAGGTCTAAAGACATGCATAGCAGAGTTCAGCTTTGAAGGAGAGATGAAGGCTTTAAATGAGGGACATGAACATCTGGTGGAGGAACAGATTGGTGAAGCCCTGATATGCACTAACAACTTCCAACTGGCCATAACGATTAGAGAAGGAGCTCCAGATCAAAGTTGGCAAACCAGAGATCTAAGGGAGATATGCAGAGCATTGTTATCAAACATATACGACTGGGAGATTAGGCATGTGCAAAGAGAAAGGAATGACACGCTAGCAAAGTTGGCTAGGATTACTAATAGATGGGAAACCTATAAGTAGCTGAATACAATACCTATGGATATTAGAGATGCCTACCAGAAACTGGATATAATATGGAACTTTTTGTGGATTAGATTTCTATAAAACTCTTTTAATTACTAAAAAAATGGAGTGTAATCAATACTTCAACAATGTAGTAGCTAGGATTAATCAAAACATTAATGAGCAACTGAAGTGAAGCTTTGGATGTCAAGACTTTGAATTGAATTTAACTGTGGATGTAATGAGTCAGATTTTCATAAATTGATCAGTGAAGTGAAATCAAATCAGTGATAGGATTTTTATGTAATCGGTTAAGGTTTAGTATAAATCGGTAGAATGTAGGAAAACACTATAGAATTAAACAGAGATTAACAACTAAAAACCACAATTGCATCCAACTAATTAACAACACATTTCATGTTCATTCAAATCAACTAAAAGAAATGAAATTGAGTTAAGAGATTAGCCAAGCTTGGGTAGGCCGGGCGTAGCACTTCCTTAAAAGCTGATTTCGCCTACTTCGTGCAAGGAATCCGACGAACTCCCCAGCTAGTAAGGTATCCTAACCCAAGCATCGACCGGCTTCTCCCTGTAGCACGTCTTCAGGTAGGTGCGACTCAAGTATCACCTAGAACTCGATATATGAATAGGGAGAAGAAAAGAATGAGAGAATGAAGACAATGAGAAGGAATGACTGCAAAGCTCTATGGACGACTAAAGCTCAATGATAGGAGATGAAACTTTCTTTTTTTTTTTTAGGGTTTTTAGGCTGAGAAATCACAGGAGTATACATACACTCATCTAGTCCAACAATCAGAAATTGATCCATTAGACCAGATCCAACGGCTAGTTGAGGATCAAATAATGTGTGATACTGTTTACTGTGAGGGTATAATTAGAAATGGTTGGGTTGGGCTAGCCCAACCCATTTCATTTCTAATACTTTAATCATGTTAAAAGTTTTTTTTTCATTTGCTCTTGAACTATATCTGTCTTTAATTATCATAACCAAATTTTCAGCTATTATGTCTTATGCCAAAGGATTCTAATTTTTAGAGTTTTAAATTTTTTTTAAAATATAATTAGTTTTTTTTAATGCTAGATAAATTGTGATCTTATAGGATTTTGGAATTTATGAAAAAAAAAGATTTTCCTTTAATCCATTTTTACTACGGCAGATAGATCCTCCGCTCAGAGGGAGGAGATACACATGGTCAAATGGTCAGGAATCCTCAACCTTTGCCAAGCTGGATAGATTTCTCCTCTCTACAGAATGGGTGTTAGAATTCCCGAGAATTTGGCAAAAAGCACTTGCTCGGATATTTTTCGATCATGTTCCACTCAGTATGGAGGTCGATGGTGGAGATAACAAATATTACCCTTTCAGCTTCAACAGGAAATAGGCAAAGAAGGAAGGCTTTTGGGAGCAAGTTAGGACATGGTGGACAAACTGTGTCTTCCAAGGACATGGGGTCTATACTTTGGCGAAGAAAATTTCCCTGATTAGGGATAGATTGAGGAAATGGGGTAAGGAATAATACAAGAGATAGTATGAGAGGAAAATGGAGCTGCTAACAAGGATTGACTCCTTAGCTGTTGTCTCTAAACAGAGAACTCTCTCTCTAAAAGGAGAACTCTGTCCTCGGAAGAAGAATAAGCTTATAATAACCAGAGGCGAGAATATGAAGAGATCATCACCGTGGAGGAGTCGTTGTTAAGGCAACGCTCCAGGATCACATAATTAAAGGAGGGTGACCAAAATACAAAGTTCTTCCATGCAGTGACAAACCAAAGAAGGAGTCAGAATTGGATATGCCACCTACAACACTAGGGAAGTACGGCGACAGACTCGATAACTATCTTAGAACTGATACAAGAGCACTTTCTTACCCTCTTCGGCTCAGTATGCCCTCAAAGGCTTACCACTTATTGGCAATGCTTATTTCAGGATTGGGATCGCATTGACCTTTCGCACCTTGATGACCAATTCTTGGAAGAAGAAATACATGCAGTGGTCATAGAACTAAACGGAGATAAAGCCCCGGGACCCGATGGTCTTCCAATAACTTTCTTATAATAAGGATGGAATTTTATCAAAGAAGATCTATTACAAGTCTTTTAAGACCTTCACTAAGGAAGAGCGGATCTCGAATGGATAAAATGGACCTATATCACCCTCATCCCAAAGAAAGAGTCACCGTTGGGGATCGGAGACTACAAGCCAATCAACCAACTGAATTGTTCCATGAAAATCATTACCAAAGTACTGGCTAACAGGATTCAAGGAGTGATTGATAAACTGGTCCATAAAAGCCAAACAACCTTTAAAGAAGGGTGATGCATCCAAGACAACATTGTCGTAGCCGAGGAGCTTATCTGCCTTATGAAGCGAGGAAGAGGGAACAAGACGCTCATGAAGGTAAATTTTGAGAAAGCCTTCGACAATGTAGACTGGGTTCTCTTTGACATCCTACAAGCCCGGGGGTTTGGAGCAAGATAGATAGGGTGGATTAAGAATATTCTACACTCCTCAAAGACATCCTTCCTCATCAACAGTGAACCCTCCAAGTATGTCAGGCACCGGAGAGGGCTACAACAGGGGGATTTCCTCTCCCCGCTTCTCTTCATACTAGTCATGGATGTCCTCATGGCGATGCTCTTAAAAGTAGCACAGGAGGATCTAGTCAGTGGGGTATGATATGGACCAAGCAGGGAGGAAACTATTACCTCTCTACAGTATGCAGATGATCTGTCGGTGCTCTATATAAGGGACTCCTCCCAGTTTAATATGTTAAAACTCATTTTCGATCTATATGAGGGTCTCACTGGACTCAGGGTCAACTATGGCAAGAGCTCAATTATCCCAATTAAGTCAAGAGACTACGACCCATAGGCACTAGCTCAACTTATAAACTGCAAGATGTCTACCCTCCTAATTAATTACCTGGGTATGCCAATCTCAAAGACAAAGCCAAAAAGGGAGGACTAGAGGAGACTTACGTACATCATTAGAGCAAAGCTTGGTGGGTGGAAAGGAAGGTTGCTATCAATAGGAGGCTAGCTTACTCTACCGAATGCAGTCTTGTTGACCATACCAAACTATCGGATATCTATTTATAAGCTGCCTAAGTGGGTATCCCAAGAGATTGAGGGAATCTGGAGAGACTTTATGTAAAAGCCAGTTGGAATTGCAAAAAATTACTCTCTCTCACGGATTGAGATGGTTATGGGTGTGCATGTAAATAAAGAGCATGCATTGGACTTTGTTGCAAAAGAACCACGCGAAATCCATACACGAGATCAGCCACCAAATGTCAACGGATGAGATCAAAGCTGGAGAGTTAATGGAAGGCATCCAACGGTTGAGATACCCACATAGGGATTTGGATTATTTCTACACTGAGGAAACACTAATTTGAAAATGGGCGGCTTGGATAGGAAGTAGTAATCACCTGATGAGAATCGCATGGCCATGGAAAGGACACGTGATGGTTTAAGAAAACCACTTGAACGAAATGAGTTTTGCGGGTGGGATTCTCCCCGCATGGAGCGACATCTCCGTCCATCCAAACGAAACCCGGATACGAGGCAACCATATGAATGCCTCTCTGACTTTTCTTTAGCCTTTGAACGCGAATTCAACGCCAAGATAGGCCATATGTACAAGAAGATGCGTTTATGCCGGTTCTTCGTAGCGAGAGCGGCGTTGGTCGTGTCAACGTTCCATTGCCTCGAGTCCATCACTCGGCTTCTCAGCGATAAAGAGAAGCCAACCACTAATAGAGGGGCACAACCACCTTCACGACCATAAACCTCAAGCCCCAGCCACTCGAGGAGCTTGAAAGGAACCTCGACCGTGTTCCGTTCAGCCGAGCACTTCGGTGGCGCGTAACCAAGAGAGGAAGCCAAACCGAGTACCTCCCCGCCGGTTAACCTTGCCGAAGCTTGGTAAGCCGTGACCTCTTGCTCCGCCACGTGATGAGCCTTCGCTTCTGACCTGGTTTGCCACAGTTACTAGGAGAAAAAGCACAACCACAGTACAAGGAGTGACGAACCCCAAGGCGTCACTGCCTCTCCGGAGAGTTGTCCAAACCCCGGTGAGTCAACCTCAAGAGCTTTGCACCCATAAACGCATGCATGGGAGGTTAGTGGAGCATGATGAGTTAGTACTTCATGAAAGGTTGAAAGATAAAAAGCTTGCATGACGAGTATTAGTGAAGAATTAGATGCATGCACATATACATGACAGTTCACAAGTTGATAATAAAAGTTAATATGTTTGGCTGGAATATGTTTGATAGAGAGAGGCGTGGGATCGAAAATACGCACCTGGCATCGTGAAGACACCAAACGATATATCGAAGCACAAATGTAGTATTTGTTTGTTTGTGGATTCTTCAATTCCTAATAGAGGCAACCCCTATTATTAATTACCCCGAATAAGATTGCGGGAACCTCCGATTAAGGGCAAAAGAAACAAGTAGAGGCAATGAATCAAAATAATTTCATTTATTTGCACAACATGACTTTCATTACATATCATAGGATATATATATATATATATATATATATATATATATATATATATATATATATATATATATATATATATATATATATATTATTCATTTATTTGAGTGACGCCGCCGCCTTATATGCCTCGCCGCCGCCCTTTGAATTCCTGTTGTATTGCCATCGCGTCATGGTCGCTAATAGCTCATAAGTTTTCAGCAGTCTACCCCGCCTTATGACTGAAAACTGTACCGTATGGGCCATCGATATGGGCTGCACCATATATGGGTAGAAAGCTTGGGATGTCTAATTTCCGATGCCATGAATTTCATCTTGATCGGAGTTTTCTAGCGAAGATTATCAATGCCCGAACGAAGGGGTATCAAGCTGGCTGAATTTCAGGAATTGGCTTCCTTCTCTCAAAATCTGCTATAAACCGGGCCTTTGGTAAGGGATGTACCATACATGGTTGGAAAGCCCTAGAAATCTAGTTTCCAATGCCGCAAATTTCTCCCCGATTGGAGTTCCCTATCAAAAGTTATCGGCATTTGAATGGAAGGTGGTCGAGTTGACAAAACTGCAGGAATTGGTCTTCTTTCTATCAAGAACTATACCAACTGAGCCACTGAAAAGAACTGTTACATACATGGTTAGAAAGATCTGGAAGTCTAGTTTCCAATGCCGCAAATTTCACTTCAATCAGAGTTTCCTATCCAAAGTTACTGCAATTTGAACGAGAGGGTGTCGAGCTGACAGAACTGCAGGAATCTACCCCTCTTTCCGTCGAAATCTGCTACAAGCTGGGATGCTGATAATAAATGTACCATACATGGTAGGAAATCTCTAGAAGTCTAGTTTCCAATGCCGCAAATTTCGCTTCGATCGGGATTTCCTATCAAAAGTTATCGACGTCTAAATGAAGGGTGGTCAAGCTGGCAGAACTGCAGAAATTTGGCTTCGGCAGTAGATTTCAAACTAAGTGTAACGCCCCGACCCGATCCCGGGACCTCGGGCACGTGTGCAGACCGGCCGTAGCCGAGTAGAGACGGGCCCCACCCGGATACAAGGCCTAAGTGTGTAAGCAGATAATGCAAAATAACAACTTAATTTATTCAAAATAAATAGAGTTCAGCGGAGAAAATAAATAACAAGGGTTCAAGTACCCTACAAATACCAGGCCCTAAGGGGACCTACAAAACATAATATCTCACTCAAATCAAAATGATAGATAAGGTCCTCGGACCTCTGCAAATCACCCGACCCACGATCGGCTCAACTCCTGCGTACTAGTGTCCCTGCGCTACCGGGATCTGTAAGCGGGGAAGAAAACAAGTGCATGAGCTTTTGAATGGAAAGCTTCGATAAGTATACCCTGCGGGTTCAAGAAATATGATATCAACAAAATGAATATCAAAGCAAACTTGGGGTACGCCCCTCAAACCAAGCCCTAGGAGTCTATCACAAAAACAAACAAGATAATGACTCCTAGCTAAGAGTTCCAACGGAAGCTCCACAAACGTCTCCCCCAAGCACTACATCAACTCCGTGAGAAACGCACCATCCGGCCGCACGCCCTCGTCAGATGTCGTAGCGCCACCGCCTCTCATATCGAGCATGGCCGGTGATCGACCCCAATCGACCGGGCGTGGACAAATCCGTAACACTCTCCCTCTGGCTAGGAGTGCCGGAATGTCAGGGTGTCCCGTCCCCAACGCTCTCGCAAAATCTGGAGCTCACCTGCTCCACTGAATCCAGGACGAAGAACAGTACAAGTAGGGATCCCAACATCCCAGAACAATCAAACATGCTACATATATGGATTTCAACAAAATTCATGAAAGCATGTATGAAAACAATATGTCACAACAAAGACATAAAAATAAAATCCCTGAAGGGAGGAACAAAGCATGATCAACATGCAATCACAAAGCCAAGAAACCAATCAACAAATGACTGGGAGGTACAAGGCAGAAATACTTACCTAAAGTCACAAAGTCTCGTGCTCCACGGGACTTCCCGATGCATCCAAGTCAATACCTGGTAAGATAAACCTATTCTCAATAAGCTATAGGTCTATGGCAATAATTCTACTATGCATCTCTCACGGGCCCAAGCCCGGCTTAGTGGGCCTTCTCTCGCGTTCCTAGGTCATATACCACCTTGGTTCAATCCTTTGAAATTGATTCAAACCAACCTTGAGTTCATCTCCTCATCCATCTCATCTCATTGATTTACCAAGTCAATTCATGTACTCAATTAATATAATTAGTTAATTAATTAACTATCCAGGTTAATTAATCTACTAATTGATTATCAAGCCAATCCATTAATTAGTTTGCAATTTAACTAATTAACTAATCTTCTAAATGGTCATCCATCAACCATTTTACTAGCTCTGGACCCAACCATTGTTTTGGTTGGTCTCGACCGCTTTTAACTAGTTGGCTCGTCCAACTTATTAGTTAATTATTCAAATAATTAATTTTCCACCCGTAAGATAACCATCTTGGTAGTTGTTAGTTAATTTCGTTAATTAACTAATCCGGTTTATCAACGAAATCTTTTATTTAGTTTCTTTTGATTAACCCAAGCAAATTCTTTGACCAACACATAAATTAACTCGTCATTCTAACTCAAACCATTTTACTTAAGTTGATTTACCCAAATCAACTAATCTTTTGATGAGCCCGAGCCCAAATTGGTAGTTGACTAGCTAACCAAAGTAGTTGATTTTTTTTAACTAATTCTCTAATTAGTTCTCATCCAATTATTAAATAATTAATTTATTTAATTATCCCATAGGTAATTTCCTGGTTAGCCAGTCAACTATTGTCTTTAGTTAATCATCCAATTAGCTGTCATTCCTAACTAGATAATTATCTAGGTAATTAATCAATTATTCCACTTGATCAAATTCTAGTTAGCTAACAAATCAATTAGTTGTCAACTAACTGATTAACTAATGTGACAAGTTATCTTAGTTAGTTAGTAATTAATTAATTATGCTAACCACATTAGCCAATAATTAATAATTACTAACCAACCCCTATGTTTAAGTTAAATCAACCATTTAACTAATTAAATCGCTTTCTAACCCCCTCTCTCACTCATCTCTTTCATTCCTCTCTCTGTCTCTTCTCAAGTTTCATGCACAGATCCTCATTAGATAAATTAATCCATCAAAGTCTTGCAAGGAGGGACTCTAAACATGCATATTGGACACCTCTAAAACTTCTCAGAGGTTCCTATGTAAACCCGAATCCAAGGTTATGGCTCCTTTGGTCTACTGATAACATCACCACCCTCTTCTTTGATCCTCCATAACACTTGGACACTACCAATTAGTAATCCATTACCCTCAAAGAGTTCTCATCAATACTTCATTACTAACTAAAATGAGATCAACCTTGAATGAATGCCTGCACACACAAGGCTTACTTTTTCCTCTTATTGTCTTCTTTATCTTGCTTTTATTGATGTTAGGGTGATCATCTCGTGTCTTCCAAAACACCACAACAACATCTAATATATAACTTATGATTAAACAATCACATGCAATTGTTCCCCATGCCACCTCTCAAGATGCATGCATGTAGAACTCCATAAATTAACAGAGAAGAAGAAGGCTCACAGTGAAGCACCGGCCATAGTGAGCCGCGCTCGTGCGGAAGAGAGCGGTGGCGTTGTTAGCTACAGCTGCGAGAAGCCTCCTGAGCGCCCTCTCCCTTCCTCTCCGATCTCCTTCGCTAGAGGCGTGGCTTTTTCTCCTTCTCTCTTGCAGGTCCGCCGCATTTAGCGAGCTTACTCCTACCATCAAGTTATCCTCCGGAGAAGCCTTGCTGTTGCTGGTGGTTGGATGAGAGGGGTGACCACTTACCCATGTCCCTTATTTAAATGACAATGGAAACCTAACATACTTAGTAAGAGAGCGGCTCTTGCTCCATTACATGCATGGCATGGGTTGCCTAATAATCCTAATCCTTAATTTCACAAGCTGCCAAAAAAGAATGATAGCTACTAGGGCCACGCCAAAACCATCGCGTCTAAGAGAGTTGCATCGCACCATGAAGCCATGCAGATTCCTCTATGAGAATTTCTAATTAATTCCCTCTTACTTTTAATTTAAAACCAAATAACTTCCAACTTAGAAAATCCCTAAATTAATTTAATCATTGATTTAATCAATCAACCTCCACTTCCATTTTCTTATCCAATTAATATCATTCTTGGAGAGTTTCCAATATTAATAAAAATCAATCCAACCAATTAAATAACTCAGTTTAAATAAATTTATAACTAAATTTATTTATGCCTTATATATCCCAATCATCATCCCGTTCAAATAAATTTAAATCTTAAATTTATTTATTCATTTCTAGATCGTCTCATTGCCATTTTACCAAAATGCCCTTTCAACTTATTCAGATCCCCAAAATGCTCCTTTGGCAAATTTAATTAAATAAGCAATAACTTAGGGGAAAATTTAAATCCTTTTATTCAAATTAAAAGTAACTTCTTGCACAATCAAAGAAAAATTTATTCCCTGAAAACCCCGGATTTTACACTAAGACTTCCCATCTTCTTGCATGAAGCTGTTGCTCCTTCATTTCCACCCTTTTGCTTTGTCTTTGGTGATAATGGACAGCAGGGAGGCCATCATATGGCCTTTGCTTCTTTGTCGGTGACGGGCAGCAGAAGGGCTATCATATAGCCCTTGCTTTTCTTCTCTGTTGATGATAGCAGCAGAGGGGCTATTATATAGCCCTTGCCTTTCTTCTTTGTTGATGCAGAGGGGCTATTATATAGCCCTTGCTTTTCTTCTTTGTTGATGATAGCAGCAGAGGGGCTATTATATAGCCCTTGCTTTTCTTCTTTGTTGATGTTAGCAACAGAGGGGCTATTATATAGCCCTTGCTTTTCTGGTGACGGCGAGCAGCAGGGAGGCCATGATATGGCATGTGCTTATCCTCTAACAGAGACGGGAAGCAGTAGGAAGCTTGATGACATGGAGCCGGGCAACGCTATGCACTGCTCACGGCTGAGAAGTTGGGCGGAGGCTGGCCTGCAGGTAGTGGATCTGGGCAGCAGGAGGTGGACTGGCAGACCTGCGGAGATTTGGGAGCTTCAGGCGCGATGGGGTGCAGGGGACGCGCGGGGGCGCTACTGGGCTGGGCCATACACAGTGGCCTTCAGGTGACATCTTTGGGGACGCTAGCATACAAGGCTATTGGGTTTCCTTTTATTTTATTTTATTTTATTTATTATTTATTTTTATTTTTTTTATATCCTTTTTTACCTTTCTTCTCCGTAAGGTGGCTTTCGTGATATTATATATGCTATATACCGTTTGGACTCTTCTCCTAAGAAATGACTTGGGGTTTTACATATTATATATGCTATAAACCCTCCAGCCTCTCCTCCGGCGGTGGCGCGGGCTTTTGTATATTATATATGCTATATACCCTTTGGCCTCTTCTTTGACAGTGACCTGGGCTTTTGCATATTATATATGCTATATACCCTTCGGCCTCTTCTCCGGCGGCGTAGAGGGGAAGCTATTATATAGCCCTTGCCTCTTTTTCTGGTGACGGGAGGGGTGACAGGAAAGCTATTATATAGCTCTTGCTTTCTTTCAGGTGACTACGAGTATCAACGGCGATCACCAAGACTCCTTCAGCAACGGCTGCTCAGCATGGGGATTGAAAAGAAACAGAGAAGCTATTATATAGCTTTTGTTTCTTCGCGGGATTTCCTATCAAAAGTTATCGACGTCTAAATGAAGGGTGGTCAAGCTGGCAGAACTGCAGAAATTTGGCTTCGGCAGTAGATTTCAAACTATGACTTCCCATCTTCTTGCATGAAGCTGCTGCTCCTTCATTTCCACCCTTTGCTTTGTCTTTGGCGATAATGGACAGCAGGGAGGCCATCATATGGCCTTTGCTTCTTTGTCGGTGACGGGCAGCAGAGGGGCTATCATATAGCCCTTGCTTTTCTTCTTTGTTGATGTTAGCAGCAGAGGGGCTATTATATAGCCCTTGCCTTTCTTCTTTGTTGATGTTAGCAGCAGAGGGGCTATTATATAACCCTTGCTTTTCTTCTTTGTTGATGATAGCAACAGAGGGGCTATTATATAGCCCTTGCTTTTCTTCTTTGTTGATGTTAGCAACAGAGGGGCTATTATATAGCCCTTGCTTTTCTGGTGACGGCGAGCAGCAGGGAGGCCATGATATGGCATGTGCTTATCCTCTAACAGAGACGGGAAGCAGTAGGAAGCTTGATGACATGGAGCCGGGCAACGCTTACGCAATCCGCCACTACCGGAGAGTTGGGCGAGGCCGGCCCTGTGTAGTGGATCCGGGCAGCCAGGAGGTGGACCGCACTGCTGGGAGATTTGGGAGCTTCAGCGCCATGGGGTAGGGACGCTGGGGGGCCTTGCGCTGGGTGGGGACGCCACAGGCTGGCGTCTTGGGACGCCTTCAGTGCTGCGTTGGGGACGCCAAGTAGCTGCTGGGACGCGTAGGGCGCTACTGGGGTTTCCTTTTATTTTATTTTATTTTATTTTATTTTATTTATTATTTATTTAATTTTATTTAATTTTTTTTTTTTATCCTTTTTAACCTTTCTTCTCCGGCGGCGGCGTGGGCTTTCGCATATTATATATGCTATATACCGTTTGAACTTTTCTCCGGCAGCGACTTGGGTTTTACATATTATATATGCTATAAACCCTCCGGCCTCTCCTCCAGCGGTGGCGTGGGCTTTTGCATATTATATATGCTATATACCCTTTGGCCTCTTCTTTGACGGTGACATGGGCTTTTGCATATTATATATGCTATATACCCTTCGGCCTCTTCTCTGGCGGCGTAGAGGGGAAGTTATTATATAGCCATTGACTCTTTTTTTGGTGACGGGAGGGGTGACAGGAAAGCTATTATATAGCTCTTGCTTTCTTTCAGGTGGCGACGAGCATCAATGGAGATCACCAAGACTCCTTCAGCAACGGCTGCTCAGCATGGGGATTGAAAAGAAACAGAGAAGCTATTATATAGCTTTTGTTTCTTCTCCTGTTCGGAATATGGGAGCAGAGGAGGGAGCGTGGATTTCCTTATGTATTACAGTCGATTGACGGACCCAGCTCGTATCCTTCTAAGAAAGCCATATTAGAGATGTGACCGTGTCCGTCCGACCACACGGCTTCTCGCTTCACCGAGCGGAGAGCATGGAGGAGATCCTCACCCTTCCCAAAAGTCCTCTCTCTCAAGAGGTCTCCCCTCCTTTATTTATAGATCTTCACAACCTAGATGATAAGGTTGAAATTTTAATTTGAGTTTTAATTATCATTATATCATAATCTAGATAAGATCAAAATTTTGAATTTTAATAATCATAATCTAGATTTAGGTAAAACCTTGAATTTGAATTTTAATCATCAAGAGATTAGATCAAAAATTTTAATTTTAATTTTAATGATCATAATCTAGATTTATGACCTTGAATTTGAATTTTAATTATCATAATCTAGATAAGATCAAAACTTGAATTTAAATTTAATTCATTTATTTTTTGTCTCGAGATTTGTGTTCTCGGACTATCTTGGGATCTCAGATTTCAGACCGCCTTCTGGATTTAAGCGCCTTTAGCTTGCCTCGGGATACAACCGGATATATTTTTATTTTAAATTTAAAATATCTTAATTTCAAGATACTTCTAGGTATATATTTCATTGGCACCCTTCAAATATTGACATATTGTAATTTTAATGCATATATATTTATGTGTATGTATTTTTTCGACACAAACAAGAGGGAATGATAATGGGCCAACTAATTTGAAATAATGTTGATGGGCCTCGTGTAGCTAATCACACATAAGGAAGCTAATTTAATGGATTAATATATAAACAAGTAAGGGTTGCATGTTTTGGGTGATAAGTAGGGCATGAAGTAATGGGCTGGGTGTAGAGAAAGAGTGGCAGGAGAGATTGATGGGCCACAGGGTTGTAGTGGCTCACGGCCTAGTCAGGAGCATAGGTTGTCAAGAACAAGCTAAGGCCCACTTCTTAGTGCACTATAGTAGTAAACCATGGAGTGGTAACTCATTAAAATAACAACAATAACCATGGAAAGTCAGTGAGTTCAAATGGATCCAATGGTTTGGTAGTGGGCCACAGACCACTTTACCGAGTTTGGCCCAACCATGGTTCACGATGCAGGAATTAATTGGAGGAACACTATTACAACCTTGAGGGGGGCTTATTGTATACATGATTAGTAGATACTTGGTATGCATATACAAGTAAACTGATATTTTTTTTTGCCTACTAGATTCCGACACGGGCAGCGGAGTTACGATGGGGATTTAGGGCTAGACTAGACCTTCACTAAGGTAGGCTCTTACACCGATGATGTGAGTTTTTCTAACTCATGGCTAATAAGTGTTCAAATGAACATATTTTCATATCACTTTTCTATATGTTTTCATGTTAAATGCAATGATTCATAGCCCGATGGTACTCAAAAAGCTTCATACTTTGTAAACAGAGCACAAATACACTACCCCGAGAGGAAGGAAGCATTCCACGTCAAAATGAAGCCGAAACATAGCTATTTGAAGTGAACAGGTTAATGAACGAGCAGATGTACGGCCGTACACAACTGTACAAGTGAACGGCTTCACTGCAGCTTACTCTCGGGCGTTCAACATCTCGTTTATGATGAACGGTCAGGTGAACGGGTTGATGTATGGGCGTTCAGAGGGCTTTGTGGTATGAACGGTCTGATGTACGGGCATTCGTAAGGCCCCCGCTCGAATCTTCCTGATGTACGGGTATACACGAGGCCATGCATTCCGCATGTGCATCGCAGGATGCCCCCGCTTAATGAGCCCGTACATCGTAACTCTCTTAGTTGCGAGCTCTAGAAAGGGCAATCTTGTAAATATTAATGCTAAACCCTAGGTACAAGATATAAATAGAGTTTTGGACGGTTTAGAGATGGGGTTGGCTTGGGAGAGAGGCTATTGAGGAGATTAGGGTTTTGGGGGATCTTCTCCCCCAATCTTGGAGCTAGAGAAGGAATTGATCATCTAGATTACAATCAGCGTAGGTAATGGTGTTTTCCATCATGCTTGCTATCGATTGTAATCTTTTTGTCTTAGATTTGAGCTCCCCATTGATGGGGAACTAATTTCATTGATACTTGGGTGTGATAAACCTTTGGATAATGCTTTAATTTCATTTTGATCTCTATGTTTTGATTGATTGGAAGCATGCTTATTTGTCTAATGAATGTTTTGCATTAATTGTAATCTCTCTACGTAGCGAATTGCCCGGAGAGATTACTTGTGTGCGATACAAGGACTAGAGTTAGCGCCTCTTTGTATTAGGAACCTACTTCATTAGAAAAGATTAGGAATACACTGAGGAATCGGGTATTAGAAGGGCGAAAAACTCCTTAACATAACTTCACCCCTCAATCTTTCCAAAACATAAATTTCCTAGATCTTAAGACAATCCTAGGAGATTAGTTATCCAATCACCTCGGAAGAGGGGTTGGATATAATTTAGGAATTTTGGCATAAGCATCACCAATCTTCAATTCATAGATTTCCTTATGAGTTCTTTATATTTTAAATCCAAAGGGGATTCATACCCAAGTATCTCCCTCTCTCGATATATTCAATCCTCAATTTAATCCCGATTTCTAGAGCCCACCTCAATTTCATTAAGATTTCTAGGTTTAGATCCAAAACCCCCAATTCATCGATTTAGACTAGATAATAGGAAGAACCATTTATACTAGTGAGTTCTATTCCCTGTGGATTCGACATCCGACTTTCATAGTCCAATTTATTACTTGACCACGACCCGTGTACTTGTGGATTATCCTCATCAATGGCCCTCTATTAGTTCTTGCTCTCTATTTTCTGTCGATTCTTGCTTTCTACTATGCTAGATGGATATTAGAGCCCATCCTTTGCATATGTGCCATTCTTTGAGGTTCTATATGGTTGCTATGTGCTCAAAGATGTTGATCTTCTTGAGCTTCTTATTTGTTGTATATTCTGTTGTATGTATCTCACTTGCACGACATGATACTTATTTCAAGCCCTGTATCGGGGCTGGGGGGCCTATAATTCGAGTTATTTCTGTGCCCTTGCTGTGGGGTTCATACCCTGGAACTACTATAGGCCCTCTAGTGGGGTTGATACACTGGTCACGTGCACATGTATATTTAGTAGCGCTACTCTCCGGCTTAGGCTGATGTAGGTATGCTCTGTTTTGACTGGTGATGGTCGCGTCATGTCATACCACAGTATCCATATGCCTACCAGATGCACTATTTGCTCATGAATTTGCTTCTCTTATTGATATCCCGCTTTATGACATACACCTCTGCCATCGGGGAGTATTTGTGGGACATTTTCCCTGGATGTGGATGCACCTATTTTGTATTCTGATCCATTGTAGATATTGACTTGCTTGATCATTGATTATGGCCTTCCGCCACATTATTATTTCCCTGTGACCCTACTGAGCCTTTCTTTTGGCTCATGCACTTGTTGACATCTTTTTCAGAGGACGAGCAAATTCAAGATCGGGGATAGGCGGGGGACTCTTTGATTAGTTGCTTACTCCAGTTTTTGAGGTCTACGTACCTCCTATTTTATTTTGTGAGAGTGACCTTAGGACATGTATTATTGTTATGTGTTGTTGACACTAGGGGTGACTTTTTGAATCTTTGTTGGAGTTGTGTAAATTCCTTGTTATCTTATTACGATTATTATCTTTCAGCTGCTACTCTGATTTGTACCAGGAACTTGAGGCCTTGCATCTAGGTGGGGACTCATTCCTATTTGGGTGTTGTCAGTCTGTTGACGTGCTATGACCTGGGTCCGGGGTGTGACACTTTATGTGGTAAGGCGCAGACCAATCCCCGAATGCTTATCGACCGTCAACTGGGATTGGTTGTGTAGACCCAAAGACTAAGGAGGATGGAGTATTTTGAACCTCCGATACTTCAACGAGACTCTAATTGGCAAGTGGTTGTGGAGGCTCCTCTCATGTGAAGCGAGGATCTGCAGAGGCATCATTATGCAAACCTACTTCAAAAATGGGACCACCAACCTGTGGACAAGAGCTCCTAAGAACGCTTCATATTTCTAGAAGAGCGTCCTCAAACATAGGAGATAGCTATGACAAACATGAGGGTAATAGTCGAGGAAGAGCAATCTACGAGCTGGTGGTATGAAAACTGGGTGGGCGGCCAGGCTCCACATAACCTTTTTCCCGGACTCCAAACTATGATATTTTCTAAGAACCTCACGATAGCTGAGGCCAGACAACGGTTGGAAACCAGGCTAGCCCTCTTTAAACCATGACCACTATGAATGAGGATGGGATTGGCCGTGGATGCTATATCATCATCCTCAGAACTACATACTAACCCCGCGCTGTATACTCCAAAGTCGGGCGGTTTACACCTAATGGACAATTCAGTGTCAACTCATTGTATACCTTTAAGATCAATAGGGGATTGGGATGCCCTCTGTCAAGCGCCTTCTAGAAGACTCTGTACCCTACCAAGGTCAAATTTTTTACCTGGCTAGTAGGGATGACAAGATACTCACGCTAAAGATTCACAAAACCTAACAAAGAGGATTTGGAGGGGTGTTCGCACGAGATGCTATCTCTGTGAGGTGGAGGATGAAACCACTCCACACTTACTCCTACAATGTCCCTTCTCATATCAAGTAGGACCATTTATGCGATCTCTTCGCAACCAGTCTTATCCACAACCAGATACAAGATCTATGGTGGGACTCAATAGCCAAACAAATGGCGAGAGATAACCGGAAAGGATGGGACCTGGTGGTCATGGCAACAACATGGAGTATCTAGCTCGAACGAATTAGATGTTTCGAAGCTAAACAACATGTTTACAGATAACTGATCCACCAAATAGATTTTTTGATACTCTCTTGGTTTAGTGGTGTGCACACAACAAAAAAGCCAAAGTTGCGCAACATGGTTGGCTCGTCAAATGAAGCCTCGAACTTACGAGGGACATGGAGCAACAACGACCACCAAACCGAGAGGCAGATTTTGAGGATGAGATGGCAAACGAATAGATGGGTGAGAAAAGGACAGGCCCGCTTCCATCCAGGGAAAGCGCCGAGTAGTCCTTTAACAACCCTCTGGTACATCTCATTTGTCACATTGTGTATCCTCCTCCAGGACAAATGTACAATCCACAAGGGACAATGACTTAATTCTAACGTAATTTACTGAATGTGGGTTGCAATTGTAATGATCTCCAAGTAGCACTAATTTTAATTTAAGATTTGGATTGGGTTGGCCCAAAATAGAGCCTAACACATAAGTCAAATCTGAAAGTGAAGTAGAATACTGATTCTAATTTTCTATTTTTTTTTTAATTTAGCAATTGGTTTTCTCTCAACTTACTTATTAGTATTATTTGAAGATTAAAAAATATTTAGATAATTAATATTGTTATTCTAACTTGTTCTCAAATTTTGAATTAATAAATAAAATAAATGCTAATTAGAAGCCGTGGAGAGAAATTTAAAAAATTCTAAATTTCTAGCTATTATTAGCTTTAACTATTTAAATTAAATTATTAAAAAATCTATTTAAATTAAATAGTTTTCAATTATCCACTTTCTTTTTTTTTTTTGGAGAAGAATTATCCACTTTCTTGTCTTCCACTCAAATCCAGACATTGCTTGAGAATCTTTAAATCTTGTTCCAATGAAAAAATTTAAAATATTCCAAAAGAAAACAGAATTGATTACACACCTTAATTTGTGCCCTTCCAACATGACAATCAAACTCACTTCATCTCGATTCCTTTTTCCCACTTTCACATCACTTGCAAAATTAAAAATAAAAATATAAAAATATAAAAAATATTTTAAAACCTTATAGATTAAAAGTACTGCCACCTCATTACTTGCAATTTATATTGATTTTATTTTATTGAGAAAACGTGAGAGTTTGATGGATAAAGAGTATTTATATATTAGAATTAAATTTAAATTAGTGAAAAATTAGGAATAATATCAGGATATTGATGATATATATATATATATATATATATATATATTATATATTAAAAATTCCTTAGAGTGCCTCGAGATCATCTCACCAGCATCCATCCAAACTATCAACGGTGGTGATCTATATTAGTTAGATCTACCGGTCAGGATCCTCCGATGATGCCTAACCCCCAACTCTCACTGCTGCCCCCGCAACCGCGAGTTCTTCAACTCTGGCCCTCATCTTCATCAATGGCACCCTTCTCGATCGACGACTAGGGTTAGGATTAGGGTTTGGGCTTCATCAATGGCGACTGAGCTCAAGAACCTTAGCGGGAGCAATGGCACCCTAGCGCAGCACGAGAACTCCCCCCACGCGGCCGCTGGCCAGGCCAAGGACCAGCGGCCGCTCCTCAAATCGGATTCCAATGCCGGAGTGGCTGCAGCGACGGAGAGCATCGAAGAGATGGAGAAGAAGTACGCGCCGTACGTCCGGCGTGACGTCTACGGGACGTTGGGGCGAGGTCCGTTGGAGACGAAGGAGAAGGTGCTCTTGGGACTCGCGATGGTGATCCTCGTGCCGATCCGGTTGGTGGTTGGGATGCTGATACTGGTTTTGTACTACTTGGTTTGCCGGATCTGCACGCTCTTCTCGGCTCCGAACAGGGATGAGGAGCAGGAGGACTATTCGCATATGAGTGGGTGGAGGAGAGAGGTGGTTGTCAATTGTGGGAGGTTTCTCTCGAGGGCGATGCTGTTCACGCTAGGGTTTTATTGGATCAGTGAGTCTCGCCGGAGCTTGTCAGATCAGGTATTATAGTTCAAATTTGCTTTCGTTAATGAATTCGATGAAGCATATTGTAGGATTAATAGCTGCGATTTGAAACCATGCCATGGTAATGCTGAGTTGGATTCTTTCCTCATTCTAGCATAGTCCTGCATTCTTGCTTCATAGTTCCTTAAGTGAAATTCAGCCGTTTGTATATGCTTCACTTCCCTTGAAGCAATGATACGGTATTCAAAACAAAATTGTCAAATTTGTTGTGCTATGTGTGGAACTAGCAGTGACGAATGGTGTGAAGATAGATTTAATGAACTTAGAAGACATGATATGTCATATGTGGATATCAAACAGTTTAGCTTTATTAGGATACCTTGAAAATATGAAGCTATGTTTTTAGCAGGAATCCCTTTGATATGATATGGATGTTTCTGCAATAATTTCTTTGTGAATAATTAGATTCAGGACGTTTAAAAAAAAAAACCCTGACTTTTGGTTGATAGCTTTTGATTATATGCAAATATATATATATAAACACGGCCACAATTGCAGCCGGCCCATCCTATCACCTCTGCACATGGGGGTGGGTTTGGGTTTGGTTTTAAATTTTTTGGGTTTTGGGTGTTAGAGTGGGCGGCGGACTGTAACAACACTTCTATATATATATATCCATTAAGACATAGAATACATTATTTTGATGTTTTCACAACATCCAGTCTTGGGTAGTAGGATGACAACTATGAGTGAGAATGCATCCGTTAGATCAACCATCTGCTTATTACTGATAGGTCTTCCAAATTTCCAATAATAAAAGTTGTATGTTTAGTTTTGTTTATCATTGTTTGCTTTTGATGCGGGCTTTCCATGTTTTGTTATCTGGGGATAGTAATAAAGTAATTGTTTTCTTATAATTTGTCCTTTGAACCACAAGTTCATGCCTTCCTTTTATCATTACACTTCTACTTTGCTCAGGATGATAGCAGAGGACCGAATGATGAATCTCAGATGCCAGGGGCAATTGTGTCCAACCATGTGTCTCATCTGGATATTCTCTATCACATGTCATCATATTTCCCCAGTTTCAGAAGCTAAGGTATTTCATATAGTAGATTGTAGTTATGATATCTAGACAAATATATACTCAGATAAAATGATGATTTTGTTCTGACATTTTCCCCTATTCCTTTAAAAATATTTTCATGGATTCTCCGCTGAAGCGTCAGTGGCCAAGCTTCCCCTAGTTGGACTGATCAGGTTAGTCGGCACCGTTTGTTTGTCAAAATGATTCTTATGAATTTATGATGACCGGACCTTTGGTATTTACTTATTTGTATGTTTATGATTGGGATGATATGCCCTACTGCTTTCTTTGCAATCTATTGTTGGTTCTGTTTCATATAGTGGTTAAGCTTAGATGTTCATCTTAGTTATATTTCATACTACTTTTTCTTGTGTACTGTTTGGTGTTGGTTACCTTGATACTACCAATGAATACTCAAAATGACCTGAGAGTGAATGGTTTGATAAATGGACTGTACCTCTTTATGTGTTGGAATTGGATTTTAGTTTTTAGATGAGATTTTTTTAAGACATTTTAAATGAAACGGGGATAGAGGGACCAAAGATCAAGAAAGAGAAAGGATTAGAAAATAAAGTTCTGATTATGGAAATGAAGAGTACATGAGAGATAAGACCCTTCTCACCCATTAAAGTATCATCTGCGGTCCATATATAAAGTCCATCACATAAATTTGCTTTTGATGGGCATATAATATCAGTATCAAAGCAATATCCTGCATCTTCATTTCCATGACCATAATGATGCAGACTATTACTTGCAATAATAGTGTAAAAATTTGGAAAACCTTAAGTCATTTCTTTTAAAATTGGAATGCATTGCTTCTAATCATGAGATAAAATAACTTCTTATTTGATTGATAATTATCACAATTTGAGCAAGTTCATGGATAGCTTTGGAAGGCCATGTGCAAGATGGAGTTCGTTTGTAACATCGTTTTTTAATCTCATCTTTGTGTCCAAACTGCTACTTGATATTGCTATTTCAGACAAGTATAGCAAAGTTTATTCTTCTTCCATATGTGGAAGCTCAACTAGTTGGGTTGAGTTAATAACTACTTTTTTGTCCTTTCAGCAAATGTCTTGGTTGTGTCTATGTTCAACGAGAATCAAAATCTTCAGACTTTAAGGGTGTTGCAGGTATCCAAAATTCACATCGAATTATTTTTTCTCTTAACTCTCTATTCAGTCATGTAATATTTTCTGAATACTCAAGCTAAATTTTTCTAAGTTAGGATGCAGGGTTTAAGCTTGTGAGGGGGTTTTATCTTTTAATGAGTTGGCCCTGCTTTGAACTTTTATAGTAATGTCCTATCTCACTTTAAGTATTTGTTTCCAGGTATTGTGACACAAAGAATTCTTGAGGCTCATCAGAATAAACTCTCTCCAAAGATGTTACTCTTTCCAGGTCAACTGTTTTTATCATCAACTTGATCTTAATATTGTCATTTTGATGATTGTATGATTGCGTCTATCATTGTCTATCCTTATCCCTTCAAATATAGTTTTTGTGTTTTGAAAAATCCTCATTTGCAGTTTCTCAAAATTTTATTTATTTATTTATTTGGAAATCATCATCTTTCTCTAAGCCCTGTTCGAACCTTTTATTCAAGCAATCTTTTATTTGATTCTTCTTAGGCTATTGTTAGCTGTCTTTACCAGCTTGGTATGTTTGCCAATAATTCCTCCTCAGTACATGAGAGTATGAACAGCTCTCTTATATTCATTTTTGTCAATAAAATATGTTGTGCTGCAATCTTAATTTTTTTTATTTATGTGATAATCAGCATTTTTTCTGTTTTCTATATATTGCTCCATAGAAACTGTTGTTATTGTGCATGTGGGTTTCTTTTCCTTTTCTTTTCATCTTTAACAGTTTGTACAATTTTTTTGTAATTTTTTTACCCTCTATTGACTCTGACATCCTTTTGTACTGGAATTAGTATTCTGTTGTTTTGGGTCAATTATATTTGTTTTCTGACTAACTTCTCCACTCTCAGAGGGTACGACAACAAATGGAGATTTCCTCCTTCCCTTCAAGACAGGAGCCTTTCTAGCAAAAGCACCTGTTCTTCCTGTAATTCTGAGATATCCTTACAGTAGATTCAGTCCAGCATGGGACTCCATATCAGGGGTGAGAAACCAGTTGACCTTGTAGATATTTGGAAGTTGAATTTAGTTCCAACCATATAATAAAATCCCAAATTCTCCTGGCTCAAACTTCAAATTTATTTTACAAGCATGGAAAAAAAATTGTGATCTTAAATTACCTAGTCTAGTGTTCTATCAATAAATTTTTTCAGATATTCATCTATTGAACTTTGGAATGGATATACCATGCATGTTTTGAACATTATGTGCAATTTGAGTTCGAAACATAAAGGACAGGCATGTTGGTTTATCATTCTTCTTTGCAAGTGTCCGTGGTTCTTGCTGCTTACTAGTGACTTTGAAAGCCATTCAGTGATTGCTTTCCTTCCACCATCAAAGGCATTGTCCTTACACTTGCCAATACCTATTGCTAAATGATTCCATTAAATTTCTTAAACCATATTATCACATGCTGATTATATTCAAAATAAACAATTCTCGCATGTGTTAAGTTCAATGTGGTTATATTCAAAAGTTTGTTTAACCATCTCATGCCCATACTTCTTACAATTGTCTCTAGACTTACCACATGTGCACACAATACACTTTGTTTTATTTGCAGGTAATGCATACACCTTACCCCTATCGTAGACGGATTTATGTAACTACATATAGAGGATTAAGGGTCTTAAAATTGCTTCCAAGTTTAAGTAGAGAAGTTTATCGATATGCGACAACATTGACCTACACAATATATTAGTTGTAACTTATAAAATCATTAGAATATCATTATTGTTTCTCATACAAAATATTGTCGCATGTAGAAATTAGAATATTTTCTGAGAGTTCCTGAGCTTTTACTATTTTTTGTTCTGTTTTGACAGGTGCGTCATATTGTTTTGCTTCTTTGTCAATTTGTCAATTATATGGAGGTGGTCCATTTGCCTGTTTATTATCCTTCAGAGGAAGAAAAGGAGGATCCTAAACTTTATGCTAACAATGTTCGAAAATTAATGGCTATTGAGGTATGCGTTTTGCTCGTTTGATTTCTTGCTTAGCATAGTAATCAAAGAGGTTCAGTCAATTGTGATCATGCCTGACCATTTGTTTTCTTGCAACTTAAACGTGCATTTTAGACCTAACTTGCTAATTGTGATGAGCTGACCACATTTTTGTCTGAAATGGAAACACAAACACTAAGTGATGCCCTATTAGGGCATATTCTACCTTTCTATCTTTGTTGCATTCTGTTTTAATTTGTTACCTGTCATTCACAGGGTAATTTAGTACTTTCTGATATCGGATTGGCTGAGAAGCGTATCTACCATGCAGCGCTGAATGGTAATAGTCTACCTCGTGCTTTACATCAGAAAGATGATTGAAAACCTCTTGACCTCACTCACCAGACGTGTATGGTCAGTTTGAGCATGTTTCATGCATTTAAGTGTATTCGGACATTTCTTATTTTCTGGTCTGTTTAATTGAAGCTGTGTGCTGTGCATGTCCTTTTACCTATAAATGTTGATCATCAATGTCATAACTTTATAAATTTAAAATTTAGTCTTGTACAGCTCGGGAATGCTGGTATCATTTAATGGATCAGTTGCTGTTCTTGTGACCTCCCATATCCACAAACTGTCTACTGCATATGCTGTCATTTCTTTTCATAATCTCTTAGACAAAATAGAGCCTCATCAAGTACTTGTTAATGTTGTCTCTTCTTTAATGAGTCTGAATCATCTCTTTGGTCTTCTGCAGGTTTGTTTTCTCAAAGCTAATTTGGATATGCGAACCTGTAAATGCTCCGTAGATTGATTCTATAGTTCTAGGGGAAAAAAATAGAAAAAGAAATGACATGTAGATTTGTTTATCTCTTTCTTACCACCACTCACAGTTAAATAATCTCTGTGAATTTTCAAGAATATTCTTTCATTTATCACATCACTTTGAATCTTGTGGAAATTTCTTCTTTTGTCTCCTCAAAAAGCTTTTCTGTTGGAAATGTTTAGGAATCTGTCGTTGTTCTTTCACATATTAAATGCATTTTAGAACTAGAATGATTTCTTCTCAATGCAACTTATAGGTTTCCAGAAATAATTCAGTACTTGTTTTTCTAAGTGTTTTTGATATTCATACAAACGCAGCTGGATAAGCTTCTCTCATAAAACTTAGGTTTTACATTGAAGTTTGGTTCAGTCAGTGTGACCTCTCGTACATCTCCATTTAATTTTCTCTGTGAAATAAATCAAATAGCTAAAACCAATCATGGCTGAGATGTCCTCAGGTAGTACATGCTAACCAACATAAAATGTTTGTAATGAAATGTCAATCATATTCATCCACTAATTGAGTCAATACTGTCAGTGGAAACACAAATTGATATAGTAATGTAGTTGCCTCCTTGAAAACACATACAATTAACAAATTCATCGCCATCATCTGTTGATAATTTTTTTTAAATAACATGCAAACTCTCCCAACCTACTCCACTTTGAAGATGCACTTGCATAAATCGAACTATTCCAAAGCACATCCAACTTGAAGCTGGTGTAAGAAACCTGGAATTTCCCTTCACTTGGCCAGCAGAAATTGGCAGCACAGTGGTTGATGTAAAATAATCAGCTAAATATGTTAATCAATATGTTCTTTGAAGTATTAACCCAGGCTTAAATTGGATGAGGATGTGGTTCAGGAAATAGATTGATTAGAAATCTATGGATCATCTCAAAGCTAGTGAATGTAATCACAGCAGCTGGGGTGGTACGGAGTAGGTTTGTTGCACAACCACGATAAAAACCGGTGACGCCCTCTTTCTGGAACACTTTCTTTACACAATCAACCACGCCTTCATATCGGACTTCAGAATGAAATCCCTGTTCTTGAAGTCTTGATCGAACTACCTGGAATTGAAGTGTAAGATCCAAGCAAAATAAAACACCAATTTCGACGGAAAATCCATAAGTTACAATCAAGAGTACAAAAATTGATATGCGGTGCTTGCTTTTATAGCACCAAGAACTTATCTAATAGTAAATAAATGGGAGTACCTCATGGGGATATGTCATGGTTGATGCAGCTATTTTAGAAATTGAGGAAGCAAGAGCAACATCAGCAGCACTAAGAGAATCAACAGTTCTATTATCTGATAAAAAGGCAGACAACAATAAATGAAAATGACGAGAGAAACAATTAAGAAATAAGTTGCTTCATTAAGTAGAATTCGTCAGGGATATGGAAAAAGTAATACCTTGGGCCAAATAGGATTTGATCTTTTCATAGGTCGGAAACTGGATAGCAACATGACTAATTCCAGCCAATGCAGGTACAAGACCACTTTACAAAATATTTATCAACACTTAGTTCAGATGGTATTAACAGTTCAAAGAAAAATTCTAGACACCCAAGAAAAAACTTAGAAATCTCATAAAGAGAATATCCAACCTGTAAAGACCACGGATGCCTTCTTCATGGGCTATTCTCCTCAATGCAGTCAAGGTACTTCTATATGGCACAACACCCACTCTCAACCCTTGAGTCTGCAGATAACACAGCCAAAAGTTAAATTGACCCTGAATTCCCACAGACAAGGTGAATTATTTTAGAGCGATTCCTCACCAAATCGTCATGAAGTTAAAAATAAAAAAAATCATCCCAGATTTCATAATAAACTCAGCACAAAAAGAAAAGGGAAAAAAAAAAATCATACAATGGAATAGTTGCTTCTCCCTCATAATAAATTACTCACTAAGTTGCATCAGTCATTAAACTCAATGGGAGCTTTAATGTAAGGCAAATGTTCTGAAGCTCTCTCCCAAAATCTAATTGAGTTACTTCCTTGATTATTTTGACTTTATTCTTACAGCAACAAAATCACTTTGACGAAAACTGGAAAGCCAGTAAATATTCCACAAATTTTGTTCACTAATATGGATGTGCCACATTTTCCCGCATTGACACCCATACATGAGTATACCATCCATATAAATAAACATTTACAAAAAATAAAAATAATTGTTGATAGTGTATTGGCCAAATACCTAAGAAAGCTCAATACATGAAACAACCGAAAATTTGCAGATATAATATGCATAACAGTCTGGAAATAACCATTCCTAAAACCACCAGCAGTCAAAATGTTTACAATGTTGAGAGTCAGAGTCAATAAGCTGATAAAATGCTCTTATATTTGTCTAGAATGATAATGAACATATCATCATCAGTCCATGACAAACTATAGTTGGTTGCCAATACATATTCAACACTGGATAACATATACACATGATTTGCAGGGATGAATACCAATGCCTCAAAAAAAAGATAAGACTAGAAATGAATGGTTTCATGCAAAATTAGTAGTTTCCACTTAAGTAATAGGAGAGTTGACTACTTAAATGGTTTGGCCATGTCCATCATAGAACAACTAACGCACTGACGGTGAAATGATTCAAGTGTCACAAAGAACAGCATAAAGGTAAGACCCAAACAATCATGGATAGAGGTGATAAGAAGACAACCCGAAGGAATATATAAATGAGGTGATGGAGTTGAGGGCAAAAGAAGATTCAATGTGATCAACCCTAAATATTTGCTCACTCTTGTATTAAAAAAGCAGGCTTGCATGGTATTAATTTTACACGGAAAGGTCCATAGCAAATTTTATCCGATCATGAGTATGGTACAAATCAACATCATTCAAGAAATACCTGAAATCTTGTCTTAACAACCCACAGAGGATTAGTGGCAATTGTTGTAGCTGCTCCAGCCCCAGCTGCGGCTATCATATTTGCACCTACAGAAAGTTCATTTCTATCTGCCAAGATTGTGATGCATAAAATGTAAGAAAGGGTTATATCAACAAAATGGTAAAATTTCATAAATGTTGTTAAAAGTAATAGCAAGAAAATATATATGATATATTCACGCATAAAGCAACACATGTACTTTATCAGATGAGTGTTGAGCGACTAACCATTTGAATAAAGCACGCTTTTCAGTTGCTCGTAGACAGTAAAGTAAACCTGATTACAGACAGTAAATAATCCACATATGAGTGTTGATAGCCAATTGCTTTATATAGCAGATTCTAAATATTAGAAGGTAAACGTAGTCTGTTCTTCATTTAACTAAAACCGTGCTTAAACATGAAAATCACACTTTCACGCATGTCAGGTATAAAGGGAAAAGTAATCCTCAATCATACAGCTTTTTTATTGTCTTCAAACATTTATTTACAAAAAAACAGGGAACCTTGTTATTCATAGTTAAACAAACAAAACCAGTTAAGGCCATGAATCAACATATATGTATTATTTACCAAGTCCTTCGTACTCTAAAGTGGTGCTTGGTTAGAGTGGAGTTAAGTTGGGGTTGGGATTATTTCCTTATTCAGTGTCCAGGGAAACTTTAAAAATAGGTTGACCATAGTTTAATTCAATTAATTCTAAGTAAAATAAATAATTTTAATTAAATTTATTTTTTAACTAATAATTAATATTTATAGCTTGTATATTATTTGTGAATAAAATTAATAATTAATTTAATAAAGTATTTTTTAAAAAAATCCTAACCCCTGAAGTGTTGAATGGAGGTGGTGGTATAACCCAAGGTACCTGGATTATCCCCCGTTCAAACACCACCCTAACAATAATTTTGAACAAAATGTCTTCCATCATAAATATAAAATAAATGAACAATAGGCTAAAGCATGATGAAAGTTTAGCATCAATTAGAATAGTTGACATCATGTATCTGAAATTGGCCTGAGCTCTCCAGTAATACAAATGATCAATCAACAGCTTTGGTTTGGCTTCAACATGCACAAAACTAATAAAGTAAGGCACTAGTATCAGGCATTTTTATACAATCAGTCTAGTAGAGTAGTAGGATTTCTTAGGACTGTTGGATCAGCTATATTACAGAAGTTTTCAGATATAAACCAGACATTTGTCAAACAAAGCCAGCATAGTTGAAAATATTTGACAAACAAAATGAGGATAACAGGAGGAATGCGAATAGACAAGCATAACACCCTTTGATAATACAATGTTTACTTTCAATCGACATATGCAAAACAGTAAAGGAATGGAAGTATGATGTCAGTTGCTGTATATTCTTGATGAGTAATAATATGCTAAAATTAGAAAATAGAACTTACTGCCCAGTTTGGTAGTAATGCCAACACGGTAGGTGAAAGACCACGGTACATGCCTCGGACACCTTCCCTTTGGACTATTTGCTCCAAACTCCCAACAATAAGACTACCTAGTTGCACCAATTGCACAAGAAAAATGCACCAGAAACGTGGAATGAGAAAAAAGAAACTTTCTAAACATTTCCAACGACAGTCAATTCACTTAAATTTGAGATTGTTGAGAAACCATTTGTTTTGAATTATATCACTCCAAGATTTAAACACTGGTCTCTCCCTAGGAGAGCCAAATGTCTTTCCAATTTCCCACTCCCCAAAGAGTGGATAACAATTATAACTATTCACAACCAGCAGAAGCTAAAAGAATCACAATACAGTTGGAATCTTATAAATGCTTCACTATAGAAAGGGTATATAATGAAATACTCTATGTATCATTAGAAATCATGTTGCCAGTGTACATGTGCTACCAATTTCAAACTCCTTACACCCACTGATTAAAAGGTAAAATTCTATTGCTGTCCTTCAGAAAATGATCATGAAGCATATTTTGACAAGCAAATAAAAGTGGCTATATTTATTTACAACCACAAATTTACACCTGCTGATTTCTTTATCAGGGGGGTAAGGGGTGTAGGAAGAATTAGGAAGAGTTTGCTTTGGTGAAAGTCACCTTCAACAACCATCTCTTAACTATGCATTATTTCAACCAATATGCCTTGATATTCGTAAGGGATTCCACTTACTTCCCATGCCTATTAACTAAAATAAATTATAAACTAAGATAAACCTCATGTTTCTAACAACTGTTTTAATCAAATCTTACTGAATTTTTTAGTTCATGCTACTTGACTAAAGGATAATACAAAATCTTCTTTACAAATATTCCATCAAACAACTCATAGAACAGTTGGTGAAACACTTGCTCTCTGAGTTAGAGACCAGGTTTGAGGAATGATGACTGTATTATTTTAAAAAATGGCCTCCCCCACAATCTCCAAAAGAGACAAAAAGAGAAAAAGGAAAAAGAAAAAGAAATAAAATCCACTACTAAATGCCTTAGAATAGAAAATCCTTTGTCTTGTATGTGATTTCTTTCCGTTTGTGCATAATTCCATCTTTCACATCAAAGCCAATAGTCCTTAACAAAATAAACAAAAAATTCCCATAAAAACCCTTATAAAACAAACTACTGCAACAATATGCGTATGCAGTCGAATCGCTGGTAGAATCAACAGAAATCAATGAAAGGAACAACAGTGATCTGAAAAAGCACACCTTTCAAGCTACCGCTACCGAGCTTCGGCAGCCCGTGAACTTGAAACCGGGTCTTAATCACATCCAAGGGGCACACAAATGTAGCCGCAATCACACCTACCAAAAGAAACCCCAAAAATTCATCAAAAACAACCAAGAAACCCCGCCTAATTCTAACAATCCAAAGCCAAATGACCTCACCAGCGGCAGCGCCGGACGCGGCGTTGCAGAGGAGGCCCCGCGTGGTGGGGCTATGATGCTCGGGATGCATCACTGCGAACCGATTCAAAGAACCAAAAACACCGCGGATTCCGGCCAATATCTAGGGTTTCCTCGTTATGGAGGATCGTCGCGATCCAGCGTCGCATGGCAAGAAGGGCTTCTCACAATGAGCTCCTCCAGGATCGATGTAGCTTGGCTTTTATGGATTCGATGGGATCGAAGCGGAGAGGAGAGAGATCGCCATTGAAGCTTAGCGCTCTCTCTCTCTCGTTCGACCTTTGACGGGTCGGGTATGGATAAGAACAGTCTGCGTTGAACCCGCGAACCCGACCCCAAAACCCATCCAGACCGTTGAAACCATGGGCCCCAATGATCTCAATCTAACCATTGATCTTCAATCGTACGGTCTCGAACGGAAGAACTGGTCGCGGGACGCTCGAATCGGAGTCGTGGGTAAGTTTGGTCTAATTTACGGGTTTGAAACGCGACTACGTCTCTTTCTTTATTTTGTTCATTTATGACTTTAGAAAATTATGGTTTTGGTCTCCGACGTTCATTTTGGGGGAAGTGACAGTTCGGCCCACTTCCCCGACTTCTCCGAAGTGACCACTTCCCCCAAATTACATTATGGCCACTTCGGCCAAAATTATACCGAAGTGGCCGAAGTGAGCTTTTATATTAAGTCCACTTCGGCCACTTCCCCACCCCACCCGAACTCCAACCCCCCAATCCCGATTCCCCGATCATGAAAGGCCCAGCCGTTCTAGAATATTAGTTACTTTTCGGCCTGCCTTCTCCGCATGACCATGCGGGCTGTGTATGCCATCATCCTCCTTCTCTCTCTCTCCGTCTCTCCCTTTCTCCCTCTCTCTCTCTCCCTCTCTCCTCTACTCTCTCTGATGGACTGTTTTCTCCTAAATCAGTGAGTTTTTAGTCGATCTCTCCGGTGTTTGCAAACATCGTTCCATTCCCTTCGCGTCTTTCAGCAATCTCTGAGACTTGAAGCAACGGCCAGAGAGAGAGAGAAAGGTTAGCCCTTCTACCTTATTTTTTTTTCGCTTTCAATTTGTTTTTTTTAGTGATTTTACTTTGAACATGATTGATATGGTTTTGATATTGTGTTTGTTATTATTATACTCTTGTTTTGTGATTAGGTTTTCCTTTGATTGATATTTTGTTTTGATGAGACAAAGAAAGCATTTGGGGTTGTATATAATACAATCAGTATTATCTTATATTAATAGAGAAGTGAGTGATGCAATGAACACAGATCTATTTGAACCATAACCAGGTAGTAACCAAAATTTGCTAATTTATGTTAAGAGAGTTTTCAAACAAGTGAAAATGAACTACAAAATGTTGTCTCGTCTATGATTTTTGATGTTCATTTCTTGATCCTATGGAGCTTCAAAGTCCGAGTAATAAGATGTAGTATACTAGTATGATAGGGAGTGCTACCAGCATACCAAATATAACTCTGCAAGCATTAAGATCACAATAATAAATCAATGTGTTATACATATAGATGTTCTTTTTTTCACAATTCTGCAAAAATAATAAGGTGATAAGAGTGAGTACCCTGTGCTTAGAATCTTCGGATGCATATTGTATTCCTTAGCAAACACAAATGGAACAATTCCTTGAGGGAGAGCTGACTGCATTTTCAGTGGTGAGAAAGAGGAATCAGAACATACACTTCAACCTCAAATAAGGCTTCCTGAAATTTTATTTTTCTGATTGATTCACAAAGGTAATTGACTTCTAGTTCCTATCTACCTGAACAATTGCAATGTGGAGACAGTGATTAAGGTGTGATGTATCTTACATTGATTGTTGTGGCTCTAATTCTGATTAAATTCTGTTCCTCTAATGTTTTTGGACCACAACTACCTATAATTATCCTTTGATATTGTTCTCCTTCTTGAATGATTGATGATGTTAATTAGATTGGATGATCTCTTGAAACTTTGACACATTTCATTGTCTTGCTATGCTAAAAGGAGAAGAAGATCAAATAGAGATCAATAGAGATCAATGTAGTGATTAGGGTTGTGATTAATTGATTGAGTGTTGACTGTTTAGTGCTGGATTAGGGTGATTAATTATTGTCCCGTGAAACAATTAATGACATGGATAAGGACATTTGAAAAATTGGGCAACATAACTCAAAAAATTCATTGGTGCATATATACAAGTAAAAACTTGATCAATGTATACATGATACATCAATATAATTTATAATGACATGAAGTTTTATTTATCTGTAGAGCTCTATAAGGATGTATATATATTGGGTTCTAAGAATCAGTCAACATTAAACCCTTACATCCCATATGCGATGTTCTTTATATAGTATATATAGAGCAAAATATTTTAAAATAACTTTTAAAACTATTAACTCTTTGCTTGTAAATCCAATGAGTCGGATGATTTATGGTTGGAGTTAAGAGGATATTTTGTCATGTTGAATGTTTTTTAACTTGCTTCATCACATTTGTCCTATTGCTTGTTTTTTCAAAATAAATTATTTTATTGCTCTCATCAACTGTAATGGTCTCTTCAAATGTAAAAAATTAATTATAGGGATGCATCATATAGGATGGCGAACAGGAACATATGTCGTTCCATTTATATCGAGGCACCCGCATTGGTCGTCGTGGTTACGGTGTTTGTAAAATCCAAGGATTTCATGGGAATAAAATGAGTTTAAATCCCTTTAAATTGGATTTTTAATTAAAGAGGTTTTCCTAAGAAATTAAATGATTTAATAAAGTGGGAGAAATAGGGGATAAAGGACTAAAACCCTAGTTAGGGTTAATGGAGGGTCTGGAGGACCTTTTGGTAATTTTGTAAGTACTAAGGACTAAAAGTAAATTGTTCTCTCTGGGGTGGACTAAACTGTAACCTAAAAAGAAACAAGGACCTCTGCATAATTTTCTAGATGAAAAACCCTTATAGAAATGGTTCAACGGTTAGGATTAGATGATCTGAGATATAAGCAGATCGTGGGGCATTATAACGGCCCATAGAAGGTCACGTGTCGAGCTTAGAATAAATCTATCCGATCATGATCCGGATCCGAGACAAGTGAAAAATCTCGTGTAAGATGGGTCTTACGGTGGGGGTCAATCTGGACCTCTCATCTAGAAAATTAGGTTAAGTCCGAGGCAAGTGATTAGAATCCGGCCGTTGAACACAAAGTGATCTTGGCCGTTGATCAAAGGGGATGTTAGATCCGAGGTAAAGCGGTGGGGTATCCACCGTTGATTACGAACAAGTGGTCCTGGCCGTCGGATTGGATCGAGTGATGATCTCGAGGCAAGCCGCCTCCTTCATCAGTCGCCTTAAACGCCCGCGCGCGAGCTCCGCCGCCTACTTCGCTTGTTACGTGCGAGGAAGCCGGTCGTCTGCCGGCGAGGCGGTTTGTGTTGGCGACCGTTCGCATGGCCTCTTGAAGGCTATAAAAAGCGCAGCCACTCCCTCTGTTTCAGAGCACTGGTGAGCTGAACATCTGTGAGAGGTTCTCACTTTCTTGTGAGGTGACAGTCGAGAAAGGAGAAGTTCTCTTGACAGAGATCGATGGTTAGTGTCTACTGTTGAGCGCGGGACTGTCGGAATCTTCTTCAGGCGAGGAGGAGACCGGGACTGGGAAGTAGGAGACGCCGCGACCTGAGTTCACCAGAGAAGAAGGCAGAGACTGTTTGCGGCTTCGTCAGCGTTGTTCATCGTCGATAAACTACTAGTAAGTGTTGTTTACCTCTGTTAGAACGTTTAGAGTAGTTTGCATGCTCCGTTTAGAGTGAGTGAGCTTGTCGGAGGAGACCGACCACACGGCCGAGAGCTTTGGAGCTCCAGCGAGAAGGAGGAAGGCCGGTGGTACTCCGGAGGAGCTGGTCATGGGCGGGAGGCCCTCAGCGACGGGGCCCAAACTCAGGTGGAGTGCCAAGAGAAGCCGACGAGGTGATCGTCGGTGATCGGTGTCGGCTGCGAGAGAGAAAGAAGAAGAAGAGAAAATAATAATAATAATAATAAATAATAATAATATTAATATTAACGGAAATAATTAATCAGTTAATGATTTAATTAGATTTAAAAGAAGATTTAAACAAATCGATTTAACGAATTAATTGACATTTCGTATCTAGATATTTAAATAAATAATATCTAGGTTGATTAACTGATAAAAACCATGATCAAGGTTGATTAAATTCGATAACGAATTTAATTAGAGAGATTTGAAAAAAAAAGTTATAATTAATTAATTCGGTTGTTAAAAGGCTAAGTCAATACAAGTTAGTTTTAGGGTCAAAGGGTATGGGACCAATTAACTTGGGCTGAGGAACTAGAATGGTTGAACCAAGTTAAAAAAATATATATAATAATAAAAAGGGGTAGAGGAATTGGGAGAGAAAGGATTTGAACCCACCAACATTATAATACCCTAACCACTTGGGCATGGCTTGCCACATGATAAGGGTTGGTGGCCTTTTGTTCAAATAGTGATAAGCCCAACTTAGCCAAGAAGACTAGACATGACCAATTAGGGGTCGTACCACTGCAACCCAGAATAGGGTTGACTAGAGTTGATCAAAGTTGACCAAGTACGGGTTGAAAGTCAACTTAGACCTTGAAAGTAGGTCGATAACTAGGTAGGTAGTCTATAGGACCCGCTTAGTGGGCCAAGGCCCATTAGAAGCGAGAGTTATGCATGTGCGTCTAGAAACCTAGGGTTTCATTGGAATTTTGGCTCTAATAGAAACTCTATCTGTCAGATACTCTCGGGGAGTTCTAGAGGCATTCAGGAGGAGACTAGGAGGGTTTTCTAGTTCCAGAAAGAGGTAAGTACACTTGCCTAGTACCTACTCTTCGGAGTTTCTTTGGACTTGACTATGCCTTGTTTGCTTATGCTTCATTGATGTCATACATGCATCTTTATTTATTTTAGAATCCTGTTAAGCATGTATGTTGTTTTCGGAATGTTGGTATCCCTGTTTTGTTGTGGTCCCACCGCCTCAATTCGTTGAAGCGTGGAGGCCCGGCTGTGGAAATATTCGTGTGACGGGACCCCCGGCATTTCCTCGGCTGCCAGAGAGGCGATTCTCTAGTGTCTTGCAGTGGGTGGGAATGAAATCTGCGGCCAGGTTAACACGTATCGCATTTGTGAGGCTGGTACTACCAATTAAATCGGAGGGTCGTGGTTCACAGTAGCATAGCCGGGTTTCTTGGCAATCGGGGAGTAACCTTGAGTTTTCTTTGAAACTCATCACAGAGCTTGAGGGTTTCTGTTATCAGGGGTCGTACCTTTGGATTCGTTTGTGGTAGACTCCTAGGGTTGTGTTTTCTTGGGATTATGACATGTTGTTTTCCTATGTCCTTGTGACCCCTACAGAGGTGCTTACTGGGCTTTTCATTCGAAAGCTCATGCATTTGTTCTTTCTCTCTTTTACAGATCCCGAGGTTTAGGGGGCCGATACTGTAGAGAGATCGATAGGAGATCTGAGGTCTGAGGGTCCTCCTTGTCTTTTATTTTGAGAGATGATGTTTTGTAGGACCCGTGTAGGGACCTGATTCTGTATAGGGCCTATGGACCCTTATTAACTCTTGTTTCATTCGAACTTGAGTTTATTTTATATTATGGTTGGTTATCTGCTGATTCACATTTAGGCCTTGTATTTGAGTTGAGCTTGTCTCTTCTTGGGTACGGCCGGTCTACGTAATGCTTTCGGGCACAGGAATCCGGGGCGGCGTGGCGGATGTTAATACTCATGTTGGCTCGACGGCGGCCGGGCGTATGCTACTCCGAGAGCCTTCACCATTTAGGAATATCCATAGGAGTGCGCACATGACCCGGATATTGGATGGAGGTATCCGTAACTGTGTGGAGTACATACGGATGAAGAAGGAGACATTCTTAAGACTATGCCTTATATTACGCGAGCGTGGTCACCTAGGAGATACTATTCATGTGTTTGTGGAGGAGCAGGTCACTATGTTCTTGCATATAGTAGGCCACCATGCAAAAAACCGATCAATGAAAATTGATTTCATTAGATCAAAGTGCACGATGAGCCGCTTATTTTAATGCCGTTCTTGGGCCATTTGTTCTATCATAGATGAATTTGTGAAGCAACCCGGCCCCTTGATTGCCAAGATCCACGAAATAGAATCCAACCCACTCTAATATCCATACTTCAAGGTAATGTCCTCGGACGATTCAATGGATAATCTGATTTGTGGATAGAAAATAATAGGTTTAATCCCCCAAATAGTCCCTCTATTATGGCCGACTCGCCCATTTAGTCCCTCTATTATTAATCACGCCTTTTTGGTCTCTGTATTTCTTAATTGAGACTAATCAAGTCCCTCCGCCCAACTATCGTCTAGTTTACCATTTTTTATGCTGACGTGGCTTAAAAAATAATAAATTATTCCAAAAAAGCAGGTCAAACATCTCCATCTCATCATCACTCACAGTACATTGACTCCCATCACCATGAGACCACCACCACCACCACCACCACCACCACCACCATCACCACCGCCACCATCTCATCCTCCTCATCTTGAGCCTTCTTTATCAGAGAACAAGTGGGGCCCATACTCAAGCGCAAGAGAGTTTGTCGCCTACGTCGTCATTGTGCGCATCGCTCCTCTCACTGCCTTCTTCTTCTTCGCCCTCGTAGGCTTCCTCTTGTGCCACTTGCGCCGCCACCACAAGCTACTCAAGGTTCCGAGCAACCTCTGAAAGCATCGAGAAGGATGGCCCCGCATCACCACCAGCCTCAATATCCTCAGCATAAACAGGAAAACAGTTGTTCGAATACGGAGTATTCCATATCTCCTAAACATTAAAATACACAAATCATTCTAAAAATTCAACCTTTTTTTTATCGAATTTAGAATTCACAATTTCTTATATTCAATCAAAAGGATAAATCACGATATAAAAAAAATGGGAAAAACTAACAGGCAAGAGGACAAGTCAAGGCCCTTCACGACCTCTCCTCGATTACGGCGGCATGGCGATGTTCCTCTCCTTGTCGAATGACCGATGGTCAGTACAAATACACGATCTTAAACTAGAAAATCGCAAAAATCCGAGAAAAATTAGAACTAAAACGATCAAAAGATCGAAAAAGGATACTAGAAAGAGAGGGGAACCTTAGATACAGACGGCGATGGGAGCTGGATAGCCGGCGGAACCCTAGCATCCTCCGACTTGAAGGCGGACGCCATTGCGGAGAGGCGGCTGAACTGTGAGCAGGGAGCGGAGAGGCGGAGAGGGTTCCTCGCGTTTTTATATAATATATAAATAGTAATTTATTATTTTTTTAAGCCACATCAGCATAAAAAACGGTAAACTAGACGGCAGTTGGGCGGAGGGACTTGATTAGTCTCAATTAAGAAATACAGGGACCAAAGAGGCGTGATTAATAATAGAGGGACTAAATGGGCGAGTTGACCCTAATAGAGGGACTATTTGGGGGATTAAACCAAAATAATATGCTATTTATTTTGATTATTATATAGGATTGCATTGGATTCCTTGATGGGACCCACATACAAGCAAGGGTGCCAAGGTAAATTTCATGGTCGCAAGGGCATCACCCAAAATATGCTTGCCGCGTGCTATCCAGACTTAAAATTTACTTACGTTCTAGTTGGTTGGGAAGGATCTGCAAATGATTACATGGTTTTGAAGGATGCGTTATCACGACCTCCACCTTCCTGACTATATGTTCCCTCAGGTTTAAAACCTTCTGTCTATGAAATAATTATTACGTACCTACAACATTCATGTATTAATTACGTTTTGCACTTTTATATTAGGTAAATACTATCTCATTGACGCCGGGTACACTACAATAACGAGGTTTATATCCCCTTTTAGGAAAGTTAGGTATCACCTCAGAGAACAACATGGGCAGACACCGAGGACTCCGAGAGAATTATTTAACCTACGACATGCTTCCCTTAGATCTCGGATCAAGAGGGCTTTTGGGATTCTTAAAAATCGATTTGGGATTTTGGACTCAAGGCCATTATATCCTTTAACTACGCAGGTGGACCTTGTCCTTGCATGTGTTGTCCTGCACAACTTCATCAAGGTTGTTGATCCAGAAGACATGCTCATGCGGCATAATGTTCTTGTTGAGGATGATCCTACACCACAACCGATCTCCATATCCAGGGATCGAGAGGTCGGCATCCTTTGGCGAGAACTCAGGAGAAGATAGTTGAAGAATTGTGGGCTATCTACAGTTCACGAAGAGCCACCTAAAACTTTGTCCGTAGTGTCTAATAATTCTACTGTGCTGCATTTATCTGTAGTGTCTGTTTTTTGAAACACTATTTTGTTTGTTGAGATGCAGTTCATAGTGCAATGCTTTTATGTTTCTGTAATGTGTGTTTTTTTTTTGTTTGAAAACACTATATTCTATATGTATTGTATTGCAGTTATGAATTACATTGCATCTTTGTGTTTCTGTAATGAATTTTGAACTATGTACTTGAAATGATTGAAATGTCTTTGAACTGACACCTGCAGAAATATTGAATTAAGGGCATATCCATTAGTTTAATTTTCAAGTGAAGGGACCAAACTTTATCACCGAAATTTGCCTAATTTGGAAACTGTTTGGTGACACATATTATCCAGGGCATGCTTTTCCTTGGAATGATATATTTCATGTGAGCTTTGATTCTCTTTTCATTCCAATTATATTCTTCTACACTGACTCAGGTTTATCAATGTCCAAATGCAGGTAGCAAGCCATTCACAATGCATCTAAATGTTTCTTCTACATTTTATGTAGATTAACCATGCTCATCTACACATATATAGTGTCAAACTCATTGATCCAAGTAATGTAACTAAAGATTCATCTCATCTGGTATACCAGAATTTAATTAGAGAAATGCTGAGTGAAGAGAAGACAAGATTTGATTGATTTGAGAAGTACTCTCTCAATATAAAAGAAGTTTGCCTCATTGCCCTACTCCTTGATTCTGCACACCAACATTTTTCAGCTTTTACAGATCTTGTTGATGTCCAAAACCATATTTGTTATTAACTATTGTTGTCCATGTTCTGTTCTCCAATCAATGGTTGCAATGTTTGAGCATTTGGTCCCAAAGAAAGGTCACAGGTCACACAATGTGTTTGTGTACTATGCTGGAGGTAAATTTGCAGTAAATAGTATTGGGAACTGGCCACCTAGGAACAGTTATTTGTGCCCATAAGAAAACTAACATGGACCAGAGCTCAGTTACAGTCACCATTAACTTGCAATGGAGAATAAAGCTTATAAGTGAATCTGCTTGTATACATCAATGTTGGAGGTAAATTTTCATATATTAAAGACTTTAGGAAATAGTTCTCACTTCTGCTATGGTTGCATCACCATCATTTCTGTTGAAGTATTACTTTTTGCTTGGCTTTCAACCCTAGCTTTTCATTTCCGTGTCTCACGAGAATCTAAATTCATAGAGATGGGCAAAGAGTTTGATACCAAAAAATTCTTTTGAATTAAATACAAGAATATATTGAAATGTTGTTAAAAATCACGCAAAATGCTAATTTAGGATAGAATACACAGACGAGGTATTTGCTGACTTTTGGCGAAGCTCTTACGAACACAAATCATACACATCCAATTCCGGTGATAGTTCACTTTCTAAAGAGAAAAGGAAGAATATTAGGCTCCGCAATTTCATCCAAACATTCAGAAGCCAAATATAATTGATGATTGACTTTTCATGATTTTCATCTGCTTGAAGTTGACAAAATCTTGTTCTTTCTATGGAAAACCAAGGGTCTATACATTATAAGACCTTCCAAAAAAAATATAATAATTTAGTGACCCAACAAGCTTTGTAGATGCAGACACCAAAAAAATTAGTTAAACTAACAAGATTCCCAGCATTAGAGGGGCCAAAATCAATCACCATAGAAGCAAAGGAAAAGTGAAGAGATGTTGTGAATTGGTTGGCCTTGCCTTGCAGTTCATCATCTCTGCCGTTCTTGGAGACCTAACTACTATTATTGCTGGTGTTATTGGTTCTTTTATACCTCGGGGCTGATGTTTGTTTCTCTATGTATATACACTTGTTTGTATCTTTATAAAAAGGTATTTTTTTCCCTATGTTTTCCCAGTTATCATCTTGTTTATATAGCTTGCAATATTTGTTTTAATTAATATGAAGTTAAGGTGTTTATAGTTTATGGGTTATTTTAATTCATTTTATGAGGGTTTTTTTATTATGTTTTTACATGTTCTGAATTTTCATGTATTGGAAATAGATCTATGAAGAGAGATTGGTGATTTGTTGCAATTAGAAATTTTAGTTTTTGAAAGAGTTTAAATGCTGGAAGGGTTCTGACTTCATCGTATACTCTGCTGTTAGTTTATTTCATTCTATTTTCTTTTTAGGAAGCTAAGAACATAACAACAATGTTTTATTGCAATCATATATAAATGCACTAGTGTTTTGATCGATCGAGTCTGCACATTATGCAAATTCAAATGGTACCGCTGATCAGATCCTAATTAATTAGTAAGAAAGAGTTCTTAGAGAGTATGCAAGATGCCTGAGCTGATCAAAGGATTGGTGTTGCAATTGAACACCATATAAAGTTCTTGATCTTTACTTATCATTATAACAAAAAAAGGCCAGATCAATTTCCCTTTTTGATATCAATGTTTTCTTAGCCTTGCCGGCCCTCTAATTAAATATAAAAATTAGTTAAATAAAATGTGTTTGTGTACTATGTTTGTGTACTGTGTTTTTGTGTCTCTGTACTGTGTTTATCTTGTTTGAAAACACTATATTCTATATGCATTGTATTGTAGTTAACATTATATATGGATACTATCAATTGAAACACATGTTCTAGTTAACATTATAATATATGTTTATGTACTGTGTTTTTGTACTGTGTTCTGGTTGAAATTTAATATGTTGAAATTTAATTCTAGGCATGCTTTTATTTTGATTTGAAAGCTCTAAGAAGCTTGTTTTCATTGTTATTGTGCTTATGACATCCATCCAATAAATCATACACTCTCTTCAATGTCTTTACATTAATGAAATAGGTAGGCATTTTATTCTTGAATACATTTTCTAAGGCACTAATCAAAATTTCCCATTTATAACAGGAAAATGGCATCCCAAACTTCGGAATCATCTTCTAATAAGCGCAAAGGTACACCGAACAGGAGGTGGACAAAAGATATGGATGATGTCCTCATTCCTTGCCTTGCAGAAAAAGCGAAAGCCGGATTCAAGGTCGATAAGTCCTTCAAGCGACAAGCTTTCATGGAGGCAGCGAGGGTAGTGAACAACAAAATACCTGGTTTGAATATGGATGCGGACGACTTAGAGAATCGTTTGCGCACCCTTAAGATTAAGTACCAAGATCTGAAGAAGATCATGGGACTCAGCGGTGTTGGATGGAACGACACCAGCAAAATGTTAGTCCTTGAGATTGAGTCGTATCGCACATATGTCGAGGTATATGCATTAAACTATTCTATTTTAATAAATGTTTGCATTAAACTATTAATCTCGACTGATCTCCAAATTTATAATGCTCTATGAATTAACAGTCATTCCCTAAGGCAAAGGACATGCTGAACAAACCGATCCCCCACTATGATGACCTCTGGATTGTATGTGGCGATGATCATACCACGGGTGATTTCGCCCGATCAATCTTCGATCGGTTTGGATCTGATGATCCAGACACAGAAGGCAACAATGAAACTCCTACTAATGAGCTTGAGCATGAGCCTGAGCCACCTGTGCCACTTGAGCCTAATAACCAACAGCGGGAGTTTCCAAGGCATACTTCATCTTCTTCAACTGCAAGAACTGGACGTGCTTCTAGGCTTAGTAATGAGAACTTTATTATGGATCATTTTGGAAGAAGTTTGATCGTTTATCCGCCTCAATTGAAGCTTCCAACTCAATTGAAGCTTCCAAGCCAAAGCCTTGGAAACTCATGTTGAATGATGCTTTGTGGAGCATGGAGGGTTATAGTGATGTCGATTTGGATATGGTGTTTGAGATCTTAAGAGAGAAAAAGAAGTTGGCTGAAGGTTTCTATTTGAGGAAACTATCTCTTTGCAAAATATGGCTTGATAACTTCATTGCCAATCAAAGAGGTTCCAGTAGTGCTTGTTTGGGATATTTACTAGCTTGTTATTTTGTGTAGTGATTGTTTACTCATGTTTTGGGTAGTGACTTGGGCTTTTGTGTTTGTGTTTGTGTTGTTTGTGTTTTGTATACTTGGGGGACTTGATGGATATTTTGTGGACTTGTATTCCTGTCTTTTTTATTTCTATGTTGACTTTAAGCTTGTCTAGGTATTGTGGGGTTGTTGTATGAATTGATTATCATGTTGAGCATTTTATGATATAGTCTATTTGGAGTTTCAGAAAGTGTAATTTTATGATACAGTCTATTTGGATACTTTGAGCTTGACTTTGAGTATGTCTTTTTTTTTGTCACTTGTTCATTGAATTAACAGGATATTTTATGATACAGTCTATTTGGAGTTTCAAAAAGTGTAATGTGTACCATTGGCTGTAGTATCTATAGCAGTTTCATACAAGGTTTTTTTTTTTTGTTTTTTTTTTTGTTCTGAAGAGTGAAGTAGTTGTAATATTTGCAGTATTTTTATACAAGTGTCTTTTAGATGCTTTGGTGGATTCTTTTGTTTTGGATTTGAAAGGATTGGCCATTGGTTGTATGTGTAAATATTGATTATGTGAATATATTTTTGGATTCATATTTGATGATTTTGGTCCTTCATTTTGTTTCTAACTGGGTAAGATAATTAATTATTATTAAATAAAAAAAGTGATTAATATAATTATTGATTATTATGAGTCAATGCATTGATTATTAATTATATTAATCAAGATAAATTTAATATTAATTCTAAATTTAATTTTTTTTATTATAATTTTGCACACTCTATTCTGGACACAATTGCATTGAAAGCAATAAATCATAGACATGTTTATTATTATAAATAAAAAAATTGAAATCAAATATTTCTTAATTTATAGTTTAATTATAGTAATTAATTAAAAATATATTAAAATTAAAAAAATATATAAAATATTGGGACTTCCGACTTCCCCCACTTTTGTTGAAAAGAACACTCCACTGAAGTGCAAACCGAACTGATCCCACTTTCGTGGAAAAGAACACTAGAAGTGGAAAAGTGGGCACTTAGGTACCCCTTCACTTTGGTGGAAATGAACACCAGAAGTGCTCACTTCACTTACTACTGGGACTTCCTTCACTTCAAATTTCAATTTCGTGACTTCCATGTACTTACTTGCAAGTGAACACGCCCTAAGCATTAATTTTCTCAATTGAACCTTGAATTCCAATTTGTCTTAACATAATAACATCACTTCATAAGATTTTATGTATCACTTATCTAAAAATTAAATTATTATTTAAATTTCATATTTTTCAAATTATTAAAATTTAAAACACTAAGAGGGTATTTAGTTTATTTTCCGTTTTCTGTTTTCTGAAAAAGAGAAAAATATAGAAACATGAAAATGATTTTCTGTTGCCTTTTCAGAAACTAGAAAATATAATGGTTGGAAACTATTTGTAGAATCTGAAAATAAAAAGTTGTTTAGTTTGTTACAAAACTGTTTAGTATGTTTTATGGTGATTTTATCAAATATGTATATATAGTTTTTTTTATTATTATAAAACAATATAATAAATCACCAGATAGAATTATAAACCAACATAACAACTATAACATTAGTGATAAGAAGCTCATATAAGGTTTTTTTAACATAAATTTAAGTTGTTATCTGTCACATATATCTAATAACATTTGAGTTGTCATTCTTTCTCTCCTTCTCACCATCACTACAACCTAACCCAGATCAATATGCATGGGTTGATCAACATTTTCACAAGCATTTTCAGTACCTAGAATGTCCATAGACTCATCAAACCATGCAACAAACATATTGTCCAGCCGTTGCTCCATGTTTATAAAGTTATGAAAGGTGCAGCAGGCGATATGAATTAATCTTTGTCTCCTAACCGGGTAATTGGGCATCAATTTTAATATTGAAAACCTTTCCTTCAACACCCGGATGCACAACTCAATTATATTTCGACAAGAAGAGTGCCTATATAATTGAAGAGCTCTTCCTTGCCTTGGGTCTACCCTCTCCATGGAAATTCTGCAAATGGTACCCACAAGATTGATATGGTGCAAGAAATCCAGGTGTAATTGGGTAGCCAAAGTCAGCTGATCTATTTACAATTAAACCTTAAACTCATTAACATATATTAAATCCAACGAGTTTATTATGTTTGGGTTTGGTTTTATTACAAGAATGAAACCGCTTTTTCCATCCTTGGAAAATGACTTTTTTTTTGTTTTCATTTTTCAGTTTTCACACCCTATTTGTTTTCCTCATTTTCGCGAAAAGAGGCACACTAAGCGCATTTTTATGTTTTTCGTGTTTTCTTGGAAAATGGAAAATGACGAAAATGCGGAAAACGCCAAAAACGGCTAAACCAAACAGGCCCTAACTATTTTTTGTTTGATTATATTGATGCTTAGTTGAAATCTAATGTGCAAGGCTAAATTAATGGCAATTATCATTTTTTTTCTTTTTGTATAAAGAAAAACATAAACTAGCTAGCAATTATATATTCCTTCAGCTTATAGAAGAGCTTTCGTATCCATTATGGCGCATGCTTTGAGTGTCTTCATAGATGAAACTTGTCACTGTGTTCTTTCCCATCCGTGCCAATACATCTGGGCAAATGTTGTCCTCCCTTGGTATTTGATTTATCTCCCAGATGTGTATTAGTTTCAACATCTTCTTACATTCTGTTGTGGTTTCCTACATCCTCCAACTCTAGTTGGTGTCTTCCTTGTCTTGCTGGAAAAGTCTTGATATGAATTCATTATTTGTATGAAGTTGAGCTTGATTGCTCTTTATGTCTATAAGCTTCCCAATTCCTTCTTTCAATGTTTGTAGTTTTCCTTCAAGAGTAGAGTAAGCATCACAAGTTGTAACTCCTACAAGACATAAATTACTTTTGTTAGATATAATCACAAAACTAATCCCTGCTGATTTTATTCCTATAGTATTAGTAAACAACATGTGTTTGTAGTTCTCCTCGGTCCATTTCTTTCTCATTTTATTTCCTATATCTTCATTCAGAAGATGTCTTTGTTGATACTCTAGTGCCAAGGTGATACTTTTTTGTGCGATCATTGTTGGACTGATGTGTTTTGCCGTGGAGATTAAATTACAATGTGCTTTCCATATCTACCATAGTGTATTTCCAATTACGAGCTTCTCTATTAGAGATATTTTATGATTTCTCAAAGTTCCCTTGGCAATCCAGTTCCCCTCTACCAAGTTTCTTGTGTGTATGTTCTAGTAGTTGAGATAACCCTCTAATTTTACCTTATTCCATATTTGTTACGTCTGTTTGCACTAATGAGAAAAATATTTAGTAGTTTCAGTAGATATTTTGCATATTGGACAATGATCATTGGGCCCAATGTTCCTAGTATACAAATATTGTTTGGTCGACAAACAACCAAAAAAGAATTTCCAGATGAATTTATTTACTATGGGTGCCACCTCCAACTTCCACATGGTTTTCCAGCCCTGCCAATTATACATATCTATTTTTGCTCTACATGTCTCATAGATAGTTGTTGTGAGGGATTTCACCCCTATTCCTTAAGTCTAGATCCATCCCTTTCTTCCATCCTCCTGATTAACCTGCTTACTCATCACAATTTGTGTTATTGTTTAAGAGAAGATATCATCAATCATTTTGTAGTCCCACTATTCATTTGATACAAGTTGACCAACCTGTAAATTCATTAGATCAAAACACATATTCATAAATGTTGGTTTTAATTGTAATGGTATGTCAAGAGCCAAGGCTTTAATAAGACTAAATTAGAAGTTAGAATTTGACTTGGGCCAATGTGGTTTCTGATTGTAAAGATAGTCTTTACCAAGGACCTGAAGGTCTATGACACTTTTGAATATTTTGGTAACTCTCATATCCTAATTGATCCATATTTCTATATCATCAGTTTTACCCAGTTCTTGTCATTGTTATTAATGAGTTCTAAAGCATGTTTTGACAACAATGACATTTTCATTAGTTTTAAGTCTTTAACTCCCAACTTTTCCTTAGTTTTTGGGCTAGAGACTATACTTCAACTAATAAGATGGGCTCCACCACCATTGTTGTTATTTCCCCAAATGAATCTCTTGACTAACCTAGATATACTTTCAAGTGTAGCATCTGGTATGACATTTGTATTGAGTTCATAAACAGCAAGTAACATAATAGTTGAGTTGGCTAGGGTTAAACTTCCAGTCAAAGATAAATGCATTGTTTTCCAATGAGCTAGTCTATTTTCTACTTTGTCAATTAGTGGTCTAAATTTACTCATAGGAATCTTGAAAGGGGAAATCTAGCTACTCAGGTATTTAAAGGAGAACTGACCCTGTTGAAAGTTCATTATTTTTAGGATTGATCTTTTAAGCGTAAGGTTCAACTAGGATGGAAGGTAGATCTTTGATTTGATATAATTGGCTCTTTGCCTTGTGAGGAAGGAATACAACCCTATGCACATGTTTAAAGTTCTGGAGTCTCTCCTTGTTGCTATATAGCAGAGCAAAAGGTCGTCACCATAAAGATGTGATTTATATATGTGGATTTAATACTTCTGATTCCTTTAAGTAGGTGTATTGACTCAACTTTATCGAGGATATCTGTTAATATTTGTCTGACTAAAATGAGTAGGTAGGGAAAATCATGTCACCTTATCAATACTTGTTTTAGGTTTTATCCATCTACTAACCCTACCATTTATGATGAAAGCCACTATTGAGAACTCTATACATTCCCTTACCCAAGTAATCTAGATGCTAGGGAATATCATTTTAGTTAGCATAACAACGATGAAATCCCATCTCATAATGTCATAAGTCTTTTTCATGTCCATTTTAATCATCATCATAGATAGTTCATGGGTGTTTTGTTCTAGAGAGTGTGCTAGTTCTTGTGCTATAAATATATTGTCAAAGATACTTCTACCTGCTATGAAAGTTGTTTGTTCCTTACCAATTAAATCTTGCAAGACAATTTTGATTCTAATCGACATAACCTTAGTGATGATTTTATAGTTAATATTGCAAAGTGAAATAAGCCGATAGTCTTTTACTAGCTGAGGATTTTCCTTTATGGGTATAATTAAACATATGAGTTTAGATTCCAACTCTTTGGCAAAACTCCATACTGAAATAAATGACTTATAGCCCTAGACATAGAGTCACCTACTATGTTCTAAAAGACCTTAAAAAATTCAACATTCAAACCATTGGGTCCATAGACTTACCTGCTGGCACTGATGTCAGTGTTTTGAAGATTTCCTATCTTGTTACTAGCTGAGTAAGGATTTTTTTCTTGTGCTTCAATGATGGTTGGAAGGTCATCTGGCATTGCATGGAGTAATTTATGAAAATCTCAATCCTTCCTATCTTGCCATAATCTAGTATGGAAGCTAATGAAGTGTTCCTCTATTTCTATTGGATTGGTTATGATGTCATTTATATAATTTTTTATTTGTCTAATTCTGTTATGCCTTCTATGTTTTCTAGTTACTTGATGGAAATACTTTGAATTGTTATCCCCTTTGGAGCCAATTAACTCTTAATCTCTATGCCCATATTGTTGTATTTTGTCTCAGTATTGCCTATTGTTTGTTATATAATGCTATTAACCTAATCCAATCCCTATCAACAAGGCCTAGTAAATTGTCTCTAGTTTCAATTTTTGATATTTCTTCCTCAATGCTTCTTATTTGAGGTTCAAGATTTTGTGACATGTTTTTACTTTTTTATTATTTTTTTTGTCAAGTCTTTCTTTAGATTATGAAACCTATGACTAAGATCATGCATAGGGATTTCCTACAAATGCAATACTCCAATTCCTTTCAACACTGTTATGACATTCAAGTTTGTTTCCCATTAATTCTTGAATCTAAATGGTTTCCCATTTTTTTTCTCTGGAAATTATATTATAATACTATTAGATTATGATCTGATTGACATTTGGGTAGGTGGTTTATCTGGTAGAAGATTATATCTTCATTCCAACATTCATTAGCTATAAACCTATATACCTTGCCCAGCTCCTGACTCACCCTCTTTGGTTGTTACACCAAGTGAAAAGGGATCCCAAAAACCTAAGCTCAATTAAATTATTGTGCACCAGAAAAGAGTTAAACATTTTTTATTTTGTTCTTGTTCTCTGTCCCTCCCTGTCACTTCTCAACACTCCGAACCATGTTGAAATCCCCCATGAGGAGCCAGGGCCCAGAATTGAGGAAAGTCGGCTAAGATCTTCCCATGTTTCCTTTTATCTTGCTACTAATTGACTATGGTATATAATTGATACCAACCAAGTTTTATTTCCATTCAAGGTTAGACTTAGATGTATAACATACTTGGGTGCAACTACCAATGTAACTTTCCCATAATTCTTTGTCCACATCACTATTATTCCCCATGAATAGCTGAGTACTAGGATGGTTGCCTAGTGTCATTTCCTTTGAAACTTTTTGCAGACCCGGTTGATTCTAGTTCGATATGCTCAAGTATCTTTGAGACATGATTGATAAGTCTAGAGAATTAATCATGGAGAAAATTATGCTTACAGTATCTGAGCTTGATGCCCCCCTACAGTTCCATAGGAGGATATTCATATTTATAATCGGGTCTTATGTGGGTTGGTACCCCCTTGCTCAATGAGTCCTTTTTTTTGGGTTTGTCCATGCTCAGTAGAGGCCCGTTTGTTGCTATACTCTCCCTTGAGACAATTGCTTCCCTCCAAATCCACGTCTTCGCCTGGATCTAGATGCTCCTCTACCTCTATCATGTCCTCCTCTTATAACATATTTTTGTCCTATCTTCTAAGAGCCCTTGCAACTCTATCCGCTAGAGCCATATGAGAGTTAATTTTCTGTTATTTCTAAGAGAGAATTATTTTCAATTAAGTTAATATCAGTAAAGAGATTATTCTCAGAAATTTCCCCTTCAATTAGAGATGTCATCAATTTCCCAGAACCACATGTCATCATCCCATTGTGTGATATGTCCACGTGGCCATTATCATATGCATTGAGGGCTCGAGAGCCTTCCTAATGTTTCTTGTGGCTTGCATAGCCACCACGGGCTCTCATTGACTATCACGAAGGAGCATGTGAGGCAGTATGGTCCACGTGGCCACCAACCCCCTTAGGAAGCTTCTCCCCAGAGCCATGCCCTTCACGTGATCCTTCGGCTCCCTGCATACGCCATTCTGTCCCCCCTGGTGTGTGTACTCCTCGAGTGCCTCGCCCGAGAACTTTGCCATTCCCCTGGGATGCCATGTGGCCTTCACTTGATTGCTCAATCAATGGTTTGCCGAACAATCCACCAGTATGTGATTATTCTCCTCATCGTACGTGCTTTTCGTCTTCGTCCCTTAGTCCTTGTCGGAGTTGCTTCTTCCGACCATATGAGCTCGGCCCTGGCCTTGCCTTCTTCATACTACCATCGGAAGGCCAAATCTTTTCTCATCTTCTTCCTCAGGGTGCTTCACATGCATTTCGAGATCCTTGCATCCTTGAGCTCCTGTATTCTGACTTGGATGACCAACTTCCTTAGTCTTGATATTCTCTTTCGGGTCTGGTATCATCGACTCATTTTTGGTTCCACCTCGTTGATACCCATTGAGCTCCATTCCACACTTCTCTACAGAATGGCCAATCACCCCACACTTATAGCAGAAGACAGGTGACGTTTGTAAAGTATTGTGATGAATTATGGAAGGGGAAAGAGCTCTTACCCACACCGCTAGTTTCGGGGCTTTATCTAGATCTAACTTGATGCAAAAGCATACATATGGAACTCTGTGCATTGACAACACCATCTCATCTATTTTCACAAAGCGTCCAAAGAAAGATGTAACATACTTCGAAGCCTCTAGCCACTAGTAATCCGCTAGTAAATGGTGGAGTTAGACCTAAAGAATGACAAATGTTAGTTTTTCAAACATAGGTTAGAACTGTTCTTTCCAATGAATTAGATATAATACCATGCCGTTTATGGTCCAAGAACCTTCTGAGAGAAGGGTCTCGACCATGGATTCCGACAAGCATTGTATTAGGAAGTAACCATTAGGCATGTTCGCGATGGAGAACTCCTCTAAGCTATTCCAGAGCCTAGCGAAGTTCTCCCTCGGGATCTCAAGTGGAGGGGCCATACCAAACATCTTGGCGTGCAGGGGTAAATGCATTTTTTCCTTAATTTATTTTCTTTTAGTTCAAACCGAGTTTAAATTATACAAATAAAAAAAGTTTGTTAATAGTGCATCCCAATTTTCTCATGGGTCCAGTCCAGCCCATTACTAAGCATTGGAAATCTTGGGTTCTAAGTTTGATATTCTCACCGGCGCCTTCAAGCCGAGGAGCTCACTCGCGGGTCAACCAAGACTAAACTAGAATCACTTACGTGGCAAGTCGTAATTGGCTTGCTGTCTGATAAAATATCACAGTTGGAAGCCTGGATGCCTAGATCTTTCACAACCCATTAACCTACTTCGGTGGAACAACAAACACGAATATGACAAATAAAAGGGTATTGTTGTAATTTTACAGGAAGAGGGCTGAGTCTTCGGGTAGATAAAACCACCCCGGACCTGCACTTCCACGTCTCCAATTCGTTCGCTTCTTCTCTTCTTCTCAGGTATGAAACCCCCTCGCTTTTCTATATTTATAATTCAATCCTTCGTGTGTTCTAAAAAAGGATGAGTATCTAAATTTTAACGAACTCGAGGGCCCTTTTGAAAAATATCCCATCGCCGCCTTCCTTGGTTGGCATACGCTTAAACTTTTATAGAGCCCCAGAAAAACTTCTAATTTTGAATTGGACCCCTGGGTCAGGGACTAGAAAGTAATATGGGGAGGGGCGGGGTGGTTACCCAGAAAAAGGCACGGCGGCGGCGCGGCCGGCCCAAGGCAGAGGACTGCAGCGACGACGACGAGGAGTACGTGGTAGAAGATGATGGCGAGGACGAGAGCTCGGAGGAGCTGTTCGGTTCCTCCGATTCGGTGAGTCTTGAACCCTCCGAGGCCGAGTTTGATTCGGAGGAGGAGGAGATCGGGGCGGCGAGGCCGAGGTCGAGGTCGAAACCGAGAGCGAGGACGAAGCCTCGCAAAGCGGCCGCAAGGGGTGGTAGGCGGCGGGGTGCTAGGGCTCCGGCGAAGAGGAAGCCGAGGGGTGGGGTTGGATCTCGGACAAGGAGGGCTAGCGTTTCGGATGACGATGAGGAGGACGAGGATTTCGATCCGGATGATGTTGATGAGGAGGTGAGCCTGATCTCGAGTACAAGATCGGTTCTGAATCCGTGCCCCAAGAGAAAGAGATCAAGGGCTTCCTCGAAGCCAAAGAATGACGCCAAGAAGGTGAAGAGGAGCACGAGAGAGCCTCCAGAGGAAAGGAGGGACTCGAGGTGATGAGGAACATGACGATGATTTTGTTGTGAAGGATGAAAGAATCAATTTAGAAAATCAAAACAGCAGAGGCAATAGAAAGAGGAAGAGATTGGTGGTTGAGGTCTCGGATTCCTCCGATTTTGATTATGAGGTTTCCTCAGAGGAAGAAGAGGAGGAGGAGGAGGAGGAGGAGGAGAGACCCAGGGGTCAATTGAGAAGAAAGAAGAGATCAAGAATATTGGATTCAGAGTCCGAGTTTTCAGATTTTGTGGTTTCTGAAGATGAGGAAAAAGTTAGAGGAAGAGGTCGGCCGAGGAATGAGAGGAAAAAGCGATCAAGATTGGTTGATTCTGAATCGGACTTTTCGGATTTTGTAATTTCAGATGAAGAGTTGAGGGATTTGGGAATTGTAGGGGAATTGGTTGGCCATCAACACCATCAACACCATCAACACCATCAACAGCCAAAGAAAATTGTTGCAGAGAAGAAGGAAGAGGAGAAGGGGAAAGAGAAGGCAGAGGTGGATTCTGGGAAGCAGGTTTGTGGATTTTGTTTGTCGAAGAAAAGAAAACCACTATTCAGGGCGTGCTGGAATGCTGTGCACATTACTTCTGCTTTGCATGCATAATGGAGTGGTCAAAGGTGGAGTCATGTGCCCAGTGTGCAAGAGGAGATTTGCATCCATTAGCAAGTCTGGGGGCCTTTGAACCCGGGATTAGAATACAAGAGGGCTGTCATCAGGGTCCCCAAGCGCGATCAGGTAATCACTTTTCCGTGCACTTAGTTTCTTCAATGCTTTATTTAGCTTTAGATAGAAAAATGATATGTATCACTTGTTGAGGTAATTGTTTTTATTTGCTTACACAGGCAACATGATTAAGCTATTGAAAAAACGAGGATATGAAATGCAAACCCCGAGGGTTACATTCTCGGTGGATGTCTAGAGCTAGTAATTATGGGTTCTTCTGATGTCAAGGCTTTTGAGACAGATATATGAAACCACTACGTGTTTAAGTTTTAAATTAACACAAATTTTTTGAAGTATGTCTTATATATATTATATAAATCAAGTGGCTAGGTCTGAGCAAAGAGATGTTTGATTATTTACGTGTTTGGGGCAATTCTGTTGAGATTCCTAGTTATATTTGCAATCTATTTGATGTTCTTGTTGCATCTTATTTTTGCCATGTTATTCATAGGAGTTGTTATATACCATTCACTTCTTTCACTTTGAATTGTTTATCATACCGTCAAAAACCAGGTTGATTCCTTTCCTCAATTTCTAGATATTCCAGTAGTCTAGATACCTATACTTAATTGTAGCTGTAAATTGCATGAACTGCACTTGTATGTTTAATGACTTATATCACATTATCTAAAGTTTTAACATATTTCCTTCTTGGCTTTTATGTTTTCTTGGTATTTTTAAAGGTTTATCAGCCTTCTGAAGAAGAGATGAGGGGCTTTCTAGATCCTTATGAGAATGTAGTGTGCATCGAGTGTCAGCAAGGTGGAGATGATTATTTGATGTTATTATGTGATATATGTGATGCCCCATCACATACATATTGTGTTGGTCTTGGAAGAGAAGTACCCGATGGCAACTGGTACTGTGAAGGTTGTAGGCCCACAGGGATCGATTGACAACTCTCCAACTTCAGGTTACTGCCCCAGATCTAGGGGCTAGCAGTGCTGATCCGTTATCTGGTCATTTCTCCTTTACTGGGATTGATAATTATAGAAACACAAATTCCAGTACAATCCAACAATCGGCAACTCCTCAGGGCCAATCTCCGTTTTTGGGAATTGATCTAAATGTTTCACCCAGATATCCATGGAGGGAAGAGCATGAATCTGCTTCACAATCACCTAGGGCTGGGGCATCAACTTTGTCTGGGAGACGTGCAATACAGCAACGAATACGGATTCTGTTTAACAGATCAAGGCAAAGTTCTGCCAGAGATGCAACAAATGACATGATCAATTCTGGGGTTGAAAGAGGGAGACCTTTACAGCAGTCTGACAACCAGATTCATCAAAATCCTTTACATAACATATCAGATTCAGTGCAGTTCCAGCAAAACAACAGTCCATTTATTCAGCAAAATGCATATTTCTCTCCTTGCTCATTAAATGAGGGAAGTAGTTTCCGACTTGTCGATGGTGCCAAGGAACAAGTGCAATCTATGGTGAGAAGTCATATGAAAAGTTTGTCCAGGAACGTTCAGTTAGGTGAGACCTTAACTTCCTTTATACATGGTCGTTGTGGTTATTCCCTTTTGTACACATGCACCTCATGATTGCAGCCATATGAAAAGTTTTGTGCCAGTCATTCTTCTTGAGTTTTTAATCCTTTAATAGAATGATTAGTTTTGTCGTTTCAAAATAAATGGGGCATAGTTAGTATTTTCTGTACTTTCTACATGACACTAACTTTCCATTTCTGATATATTGTTTGAAGAAAGGGTGGCATACAAGGATGTTGCACGGCGTTCAACCCACACCATTTTAGCAGCATGTGGAATTGAACATCGAAGGGAAATTGTTGCAAACTCTGTTCTGCCTCCAAATAACTGTACTCACAATTCTGAAGACGGACCGGGAATTCTGATGAAAGATTGCTGCTCAGCTTGCTTCTCTTCATTTGTGCAAGGGGTTGTCGAGAAGCTGATGAAAGAATCCTGAACAAAACTGTGACCGAAATCATCATCAACAATCTATATAAAACCTTTAATTCTTTATTTCTATTTGGGGATACACACATGATGCTTCTTGTTAATGCATTGGTGGCTGGACAAACAACATTCTGATATACTTCATTATGCAACATGACTGAAACTGTGAACAAGTCTGTTGGGAAATTAGATTTGTACACCTTTCACCCTAGGACTGAGCAATTAGCGAGGAGATCCGGATTTATGTCTTAAGATTCAGAAATAAATGACGACAAACTTGGCAGCTAGATTTTTCATGGGAGATCAAGTGGTGAGGTACATACATCACACATAGAGCTTTGTTCTTTTTCCATCAAATAATTTTTCCACCTAAATTGTCTGCTACCTTTGCTGCAAATATGTACTTATTTTTTTTCCTTATTAAATGTTGTATGACAGGCCAGCATTATGTTGTGTGTACCTTCTATTATAAACATTTATTCTTTTGTTGCCTTGCTATTTAATCTATGGTGATTATCAATCCATGAATCTGTTCTTAAGGTTTGAAATACAATAGTTAGGATATGATGAATCTCCAAAACAATTGATAACTTTGGTGTGATTAGTTTTTCCACTTGAAAATCTCTTTGGCATTCTTTTGTAGAAATCGTGCAGGTGTTTTTGTTTGGATTGAGAGATTGGAGGATGAGAAGGAAAAGAAAGAAGTCTTTTGTAATGAAAGTTTTCTTTCTTTTGTATTTCACTATTCTCTTTCCCCAAACAATTGGACAGTTTTTTTTATTCACCTCAACAGCATAATAGTTTTAATAATTTTAAGTTTGAATTTTATTAATGTAGAGATTATTTGATCCAACTGAGGGTTATACATTAATACATGTAACAATCTGAAATTTATTAGGCTACATATTTGGATAGAAATAATATATAGCTTTTATAGATACATTCAAAAGATCATTTGTTTTTTTCCCCAGAATAATAAAAAAATATCCATCTATAAGTTTATAAATTATAATTGTTTTGTTTGGAAGTGAAAAACGGGTAGATGTTTACTTTTTTAGCCCTCAGAGTTCTTTCTAATTACGAGAAACAAATCGTATTCGATCTGGAAACGGGAGCCAAGAATTCAAGAAATCAAGAGAGGGGCGTCGTTGGCGTCGTCGTCGTCGTCGTCGTCGTCCTCACTTCCCAAACCCTAGTTCGCATCCGATCGCCATTGCCGACCTCGACCATCCAAGACCCTCGCGCGTTACATCCTTTACTCCCTCGTTGTTCCACCCTTTCCTCCTCGATATGGTTGCCGGGGCCTCGTCCTCGGCCCGCGTCCATGGCGTCGATCGCTTCTACAATCCCCCTGCTTTGAGGCGCCAGCTTCAGATGAACAAGATGAAGCTTCAGGAGCAGCAGGAACAACCGCCGCCGCCGTCTCAGAAGCCTCCTCCGCGGCCGCAGGTTGCCGCGGCGGATAGCCACGCTGAATCCGATGATTCGTCGTCAAAACCCTCTGTTTCTTCCTCTTCTTCTTCGTCTTCATCTTCTTCTCTGTCACCGCGGCCTCCGGCGGTAGCAGAACCCTGAACCGGTTTCTTGATTCTACTACACCGACCGTCCCGGCGCAGTACTTCTGCAAGGTTTTTTTCTTTGTTTTTGTTTGATTGGAGGGTTTGGAGTAGTGTTTCTTTAGTTTGGTAATGGGTTTGTGGAGTGCGGATGGGTGCAGCCGAGTGAAACGATGGAGGAGCTGCGAAGGAGTGGAGTCGTGCCCTTACTTCAATCTTGGAGATCTCTGGGAGTCGTTCAGCGAGTGGAGTGCTTATGGGGCTGGAGTGCCGCTGGTGTTGAATGGTAGTAACAGTGTGGTTCAATACTATGTGCCGTACTTGTCAGCTATCCAGATATTTTTGGATTCCTCCGGGCCGATCTTGAGATCAAGGTATTAAAAGTTATTAAATTTGGTCCTTTTTCTTGTTTTCTGGCGAGTTCTGTTTGCTGCTTTGCAATCTCCTTCATTGAATTTCATGCTACTGAAATGTGGTGCGGCAATGTAGCCTGCTTAGTTGGAAGAAAATTAGAAGCCACAATTTAAAATTTTTACTCCGTGTCCTAAGAATTGTGAAATGTCCACTTTGTGTTTGCATTCTGTTTGGGTTAGTGACCTAGAGGTCATGGGTTTGAGTTTGAGTAGTGGAAACAACCTCTTGTAAAAAAATGTAGGGTAAGGCTAGCGTCCTGATAGATTAAAGTGGTCCCTCACCTTCCCACGGATCACCGTATATGGTGGAGGGCTCAGAGACCTGGGCTGCCCTTTTGGGTTAGTGACTAGTGCTGCATGTTAAGTGTCATGTGGTTAATTTCTTTTTGGATACATTTTGATTTTGCTTTTTTGCATTATTAAGTATCTTGGCGCTGCATTATTCTTGGATTTGTACTAATATTGTCTTTTGTGTGTCCGTGCGCTCACGTTGCGTGCAGAAGCTTGCAAGAAAGAAATTGTGAAAATACATGCAAATCTGATTTTTCGGTCAATGGCATAGCAGCCTGGACTTTTTAAAGAAACTTTCTATCTTTAGGCCCATTGAATTTTCTAACCATTTGAAGACAATTAGATAGGATAAATACACGGATGTGCAATTCTGTGACCTCATGGAAATTTCTTTGGTTTTTATTTTAATCTATGAAATTTCATAAAGAGATAATGTTGTAGTTGCCTCTTAACCACAAATGAGAGCATTTGAAGTTTTCAATTTAAGCAAGGTTAACTTCAGAAGTTTTCAATTTTATTCATTCCTATAGCAAGGTTTGGTTGTTGAAATAATCTTTAGATTGAATAAGAGAATGAGCATATAAAATTAGAAGGGCAATTTAATTGCTTTTGTGCTTAGTCTTGGTTAGATTAACATGAAATTAAAAGTAATATGAGTGCAAAGTGGATTCTGGACATCTAATAACCTGTATTGACACTAGAATGCTGATGGGATGCCAATTACATAGAACATGATATCAGATGTTTGCTGGAAGGCAGGGTTTTCTAAATCTTTTGCTTTTTGATTGCATTTGATTCTTTGAGAAGATAAAGTAGTTTTCACATTTATTTATTCATATTATGTTTGTTAAATTGTTTTATTTTGTGTTAATGTGCTTTGTTATTTATTTTGATGTTGTTCATTTAATTCATATCCTTGCGATTTAGGTTTTCCTTTTGTATTTTTGTCTACCACTAAATCTAACAGAATGTAGATTATTTTTCATCCCCAGATTTTATATCATGCCATTCACATCATTCCCTTAACGCTATGTACATTGAAGTTGCGATACTAATCATCATTATTTGCTAAGAAGTATTCTCTAGTGGGTTTCTGATCCTGTCTTGTTGTACCACTTCACCAAATACACATTGCATTGGTTTTGTTAATTTGTGGTGCAAAAATACACATGGCATTGGTTTTGTACCTCTTGAGTGAAGTATTTCACGTGCAATTTACTAGATCATATGAAATCATCTTTTTCTGGCCTTGCATTCTGCATCCACTAAGGTGGCTCAGACAGGCATGGATTGTTGAATTGATGATTGGAAAATATTTTTTTCTTATTTAGAACTAATGAAAATTCTCAAGTTAGAGATGGAGTGAAATTTTGTGAAGTTGTCGGGTGTTGCGTTATAATTCTGAACATTTTGAAGGGCAATAAGTAAATGCACCAATTTTACATGATTAGTATTTATGTGTTTTTGTTGTCTCTGTTCTTTAAGATTAATCGGATAACTTGTTTATCTTTAAAAAATGATGTAAATCACTATACAAAGTGCTTTTGAAAATGAGCTGTGCAACTTAATTAAACTAAATTAGGGGTCTGGTGATTATTCTCTTCTCTTGCAATGGATGTCACTTGGCAAATTGCATAATTTACTACTTAAAACTATCTTCTCTCTGCAGAAAGCCAATTCATATATTTTTTACCGTTTAAAAGAAACCTGATCACCTCTTAATAGAATTGTTTGATGATGCTTGTGGAAACGTGGCTCGTCTTAAATGAAAGAGATAGCAGTGGAATTCTACCAATTAGATTTACCCACTCAAGCAGCATCTTCCAGTGCCAATACAGTTCCTGACTCTTGTGTGTATTATGAAGGCGGCCTGATGAGGAAAGTGATGGGGACATTTGCCAGGATACAAGCAGTGAGGGAACTGAGGATGAAGCTGATCAAAACTTGAGGCAAAGAAGCGGATGCCTTGTTGGCCAAGAAGGCTTCTTAAGTGATGATGCTGAGGTTTGTAACCAAGTAGAGCAACCAATATTTGAGTACTTTGAGCGAGATTCACCCTATGGGAGAGTACCTTTAGCTGACAAGGCAAGTTTATTCTTTATTTGGTTTCACCGGAACAGGCTTACATCTCCGGCATAATCTCTTACGCTAATATTTTTGCAGATTTCTTCTCTTGCTAGTAAATTTCCTGATCTGAAGACATATAAGAGTTGTGATCTACTTCCAGCCAGCTGGATATCAGTAGCTTGGTATGCCTCTACAAATATATATATATATATATATATATATATTTTTCTTTCCTTCTGGTCGCTATTTGTTGATCATTGCTACTTTAAGGTCACAAATTTCTTGACCATGAATGCAGGTACCCAATATATAGAATACCTGTAGGACCCACTCTACAGGATTTGGATGCTTGCTTCTTAACTTTCCACTCCCTGGCCACACCTTTTAGAGGTAAGTTGCATACGGTAACATTGTCTTGTTTCTTATTCATATCAGTTCAACCTGACTGATTGAAACGCATATATTAGTTCCATATGCAACAAAAAAAAAAAAAAAAGCATAGCCCGTGACATGTATGTTCTGCCGGGATATCTCTGTCAGGCATGAGCAAGGGGCATCCTGAGGCTTACATTACTGCTACTTCAACAGATCTACGGTTACCGATCTTTGGGTTGGCTTCATACAAGCTCAATAGTTCTATTTGGATTTCTAACAGTATAAACGAACCGCAACAAGTAAACTCCCTGCATCAAGCTGCTGAAAACTGGCTTCTTCTCCGTAAGGTAGACCACCCTGACTTCAGATTCTTCGTATCCCATCCAAGATAACCATCCTGTTATTTTACAAGCACCAAGTGAACGAATGAAGCCTTTGTGGATCCAGATATCTCCAAGCAATACAAACGAGAACTACTCCCTCACTGCTCCTCTTGCTTGATGTCCCACTATCTCTATTTGTTTGAAGAGGAATAACATATGTTGTTTAAAAGTAAACAGGACAGAATGATGGAAGTGCAAGGCTGTTGGAGAGTCACAGAAGACCAGGTAAAAGAGAAAAGAAAAGGAATTCATAGGGTGGTAAAAGAAAGGATCTATTCCCCTTGCATATGCTGGATGTTAACTGTTCAGTGATGAATGATGATGATGAAAAAACAGAATATTCAAAACCTTTTTAGTGGGGGCATCTTAACATGTTGAATAGAGGTTTACATGAGGTTTCTTTATAAGTGATCAGTAACTGTTTGTTTGTTTGTTTGTTTGTTTGTTTTTGTTTTTGTTTTTGTCTGTGTGTGTGAAAGAAAAAGGAAAGTTGGGGCATGTTTGCTTACTATGTTTTTATTGTTATTTATAGCTTGGAGAGTGCCTTTGTTTTTCACAAGGAAAAAAAAAAATTCTAATATCAGACTGTATGATGTATTACATGATACTTTTATCATTTTGGACGGGTTAATTTTTTTTTACCCACATGAACTAAGTTGCGTTTTCGATCAGGCACCCCAATTTTTTGAAGTCTCTCAAAAAGCCTGAACTTTTTTGAAGTTTCAAATCGGACCCTCCGTCACCCCTAAGCCGACAGACGGGAGGTTAAGTCATTAATTTATTCATTAATTGAGTTCATTATTACATTATTAAGTTAATTAAAGTTTAATCAAAAAATTAATGTTTAATTAACTTCTTCTTCGTCCCGTCGATGGGGAGGGGAGAGGGATTTGACGCTATGAGAGGAGTTAAATCAGCGGGGTTGGCGAGGAGGCAGCTCTCGTCGGGGACTCTAGATAGGAGGAAAGCGAAGTTGGCGTGAGAGCCTCACCCAGTGCTCGCTTGGCCAGGGAGGAGCAGTCCAAGCTTCGGAGGGTCTCCGCAGAGGATGTTGAATGGGAGGGTGGCGCCAGGTTTGCTCTATGGCCGCAGCGTGAGGCTCTCGGCCGACACACTGAGATTGTTGTTGTTGTTCTTGAGGTGGGGCAGGAAGGGGGAGTGGAGAATTCACGGCTGGTTTTTCGGACGGCGGGGAACCGCGATAAGGGTTTGTGACGGAGGCCACGAAGTGGAAGGATGAGGCCATATCACCGGTTACATGCGCCCGAGCCGATCCCGGGACCTGCATCGCGATGTATCGGTGGCCGTGGCAGGTGTAGAGTCGGGCCCCACACGGATCTGAGGCCTAAGTGTGTAAGCAGAGATAATGCAAAACAAACATCTTATTTTATTCAAAATAAGCGAGTTTCAATGGAAAATAAATAACAAGGGTTCAAATACTCTACAAATACTGAGACCCTAAGGGGTCCTAAAATATCTCACTCAAACTAGAAAGATAACCAAGGTCCTCGGACCTCTGCAAAATCCACAACCCGCGATACGGAAACCGGCTCACGGTATATTTAGAGTCCTGCAGCGCCTCGGGGATACGTAAGCGAGGAAGAAAACAAGTGCATAAGCTTTGAATGGAAAGCCCGGTAAGTACCCTGCGGGTTGAAATATGATATCAACCAATCATAAATGTCAAGACAAGCTGGGGCGCGCCCTCAAAATAAGCCCTAGGAGTCTATCAAAATAAGCAAGAAATTGACTCCTAGCAATGAGTTCCAAAGAAGCTCCACAAACGTCACGCATGCCGGTACCATCGAACCTCGTTGAGAAAGCGACCATCCGGCCGCTACGGGCTCGAATTAGCCGGTAGCGCCACATCTCTACGTGTTACGGTGGTGATGGCCGACCGGCGCGAGGACAGCGAGAACACTCTCCCTCGGCTAGGAGTCAGGAGCGTCGGTGTCCCGTCCCCAACGCTCTCGCAAAATCTGTAGCTCACCTGCTCCACTGAATCCGGGACGAAGAACAGAACACACAGGGATTCCAACATCCCGAAATAATCAAACATGCTAAACAAAAGATTTCAACAAATCAAGGAAGCATGTATGAATAACAAAGCAACATGTCGCAATAAAGAGAGGAACAAGACATGCTCAAACATGCAAATCAAAAGTCAAGAAACCAATCAATAAATGACTGGGAGGTACAAGGCAGAAGGCAGAAGGCAGAAGTACTTACCTAAAGTCGCAAAGTCTCGTGCTCCACGGGACTTCTCGACGCATCCAAGTCAAACCCTGATAAAGATAAATCTTATCTCAATAAGCTATAGGTCTATGAGCAATAGAGCTACTATGCATGCTCTCACGGGCCCAAGTCCGGCTTAGTGGGCCTTCCTTCCTCTCGGTTGAACCCAATCCCCAAACCAAGCTCATTCACGAGTCCAAACGTAGTTAATTAAAATCATTTAATCAACCTATCTCTAGCTTTAATTAAACCCTTAGATTTAATTAATTCTTGATATCATCTGAACATGGTTCAATTAATTAATTCAATAAACCCATAAAATTATTTAATCAATCATTTAAATAATTTAATTAATCTTTAAAACTAACCATGGTTCATTTGATTAATTCAATTAATCCAAAAATGAATCCCACCATTAAATTATTTAATCAACTATTAAATAATTCAATTACTTTAATTTAAACCTAGAACCATAGTTCCATTAATCCCATAAAACAATTCCTCTTAATTGAGCCTACAAAACCCAGCCCAGAACTCTTATCCAACAATCCAAATAATGGGCCAAGCCCAACTGAATTCAAACCCAACCACTTGATCAATTAATCTAACCCATCTTTAAGCTGGCTAAGCTAAATCAACTTAATTCGTTTAATTTAACTTAACTAAGTTAACAGATTAATTAATTAACCTTAATTAATTTGATTAGTGCTTAACCCCCCCCCCTTTTTTTTAATTAAACCATTAATTAAAACTGGTTATTCAAATCAATTAGTTAACAACTAATTATCCATTTAGTTATTCAACTAATTAATCATTTAAATAATTATCTAAGTTAATTATTCTCCAATTAACTTATTAGTTACCTAGCTACTAATTAATCAAACCTATTAATGATGATTAATAATTAATTAACAATTAAATAAACTAAGCATTTAACAGTTAATTAACTTAACCAATTACACTAACGGTCACTCTCTCTCTCTCTCTTATCTTCTTCTTCACAGGCCGAGACTTCACCGAGGTTGAAGACGAGCTCCGGTCGCCACAGTGGGGTCGCAGTCCTTATCAGGTGGTCGGCGGCAAGCTTCCCAGCGGTCCGTGACCGGAGAACCAGCCCCGTGGCCCTCCCGGTCCGGTAGCCACCCCCTCATCCTCCTGTTTTCCAGGTCGCGATGACGTCCTCTCCTCCGGCGTTCAGTCCCTCGACAGAGACCGTGAGAGAGGTCTGTGGCCCCTCGGCGTTGCTCACCCTAGTCTAAATGCATGCGGCGGCGGAAGAAAACAAAGTTGAGAGAGATCCGGAAAGCTCGCGGAATTTCTCTAGCAGTGGAGCGTGGCCATTTGGAAGCGTAGAGAGGCGATGGAGGGGAACTTCCCGCGATCACTTTGTCACCCTCTCTTCACTGTTCCGACCGGAGATGGGCAAACGATCGTTCTCCTCTCTCTCTCTGCTCCTCAATCCCTCACGGTGGTGGTGTAGAACTGCAGCGACGCGCCGGTCCTTTTATAAGGTATGAGGGGAATCCCAACGCGATCAGACGCGTATCAATTCCCCTCTCCTTTCCTTCTTTTGGCCAGGTTAACAGCTTTCCTTATCGGCGTGCGTGATCGGCCAGTGGCCAAGGCGTGAAGAAGATGGTGATCAGCTTGCCTCGCGATTAGCTCACCCTTGCTTCGAGATGGTCCCAATTCATCGGATCGAACGGCTGTAGATCTAACCGTACGGTAGGGGCGCGTGTACCGTTATCACTTTGGAAGAATTGAACGGCTGGATCGGCGCCCCGAGATCGGTTCCCCACCGATCGTTCGATCTTAGCCATCCAACCTTGTACCGCGATCTACATTTTACAGTGGTTTTGCAAATAAGCCCCTCAATTTCCAATTTTATCATTTAGTCCACCTTTCACGAGAGGCGGCACATATTTCCTTTTAGTCCTTCTACTTTTCTGTATCACCTTTTGGTCCTTCTACAGAGACAAACAATCTTTACTTTGCAGTCCTTGCCGTTTTATAAAATTTCTATTAGGTCCCTAGCAGCCAAATAAAACTTAAACTTATTAATTAATAATTTCTACAATTTAAATTCATTTGAATTTAAATTTGATCTGATTCCTTTTGATTAAATCCTATCCCTACTAAACTTAGGGCATTCCCTTTAATAGATTTAATCAATTATCTCTCCCTTCCTTCTAAGTCCCAATCATGATCAATTAGAGGGTTTCCTAATTTAATTAATTTGATCACTTCCAAATTTAATTGAATTAATCCCTAATTTTCTTTAATAAATTATTCCATAATTTATTAACTCATCTCTCTCATAACCATTTTACCAACAATGCCCCCTGGAGCTTGTAAATCCCCAAAATGCCCCCTTTGCATTTTAATTAATTACGAAATTAATTTAGAGGGAAAAATTTTAAATCCTTTATTTCACTAAGAAAAATCTTGGGTTTTACAGGTTCCCACGAGATTGACCCTCGTTGGCGAGGCAGATCGGTGGAAGAAGGAAGGGGATCTGGACGAGAAGGGGGTAGAGGACGAGGCCAAGGCAGAGGATCCGGCGGCGGAGGTGGAAAACCGGCCGACAGGGGTCTAGATCGGGGAGGCGTTCGTTGATTTTTTTTCAAAAAAAACCTCAGAATTTGGTGTTCGCGAGAGCGGATCGGAGATAGAGAAATAGTCTCTCTAATGGGAGTTCACTGATCGGGGAGAAGGGAGCGCTGATTGGAGTGAAGGGGAAGGGGGATCGAGAGAGAAGGAGAAGGTGTTAGCTTCGGAAAAGGAAGAAAAATTCTTGACCATCTTTGGAGAAGGCAGCCGCCTTCCATGGCTGAAGGAAAAAAAAAGTTAAGTAAATTTTAATTTTTTAAAAGTTAATTTTTTTTCTCCATAAACTGTTAATTAACTCAGTTAATGACCAAATTAATGATTTAACCTCACGTCCGTCGGCTTGGGGGTGACGGAGGGTCCGATTTGAAACTTAAAAAAAGTTCAGGATTTTTGAGAGACTTAAGAAAATTGGGGTGTCGGATCGAAAAAGCAACTAAGTTCAGGTGGGTAAAAAAAGTTAACCCCATTTTGGACATGTGGACAAAATTTGAATATTTGGAAACTAGATTATTGAAATTGAAATGACATGATTTTCATATTTTTAAACAAAAAGTGAAATTAAAAAGAATATCATGAAAAGAGAATGAGTATTGAATGTAGAACACATTATCTTCAAACTTTTTAGTGTGTCTTATATGCATCAGTTCTTCAATTTCATCTTCTATTTATACAAGTCTTGGATCCCAATATTAGTATATTTTTCAATTTAGCAATAAATTAAAACATGAAAAAGTGTTTGAAAAAACATCAATAACTATTATAAGAAAGGACTCTCACTAAGAAAATTATGTAAGAATGCAAATATGCAATTATTTTTTTAATACAAATGAGATATTAGAGCAAATCAAATAAATAATTTTTCTTAAAAATAAATAATCAGTGCATTCGCCGTCTTTTCCAAATAATGCATTATCGTGCTTTTTTATTTACAAAAATCATTGAAAAACAATTTGAATCAAACATAAAATAAAATAATTGAAAATGATAGGATAATATTAATAAACAAAAGAAAATTTCATCTTTAATTTAATGTTTGATAATTTTACTTTTATCATTTTGGACATGAGAGTATTGTGGACAAAATTTGAATATTTGGAAACTAGATTATTAAAATTGAAATGGCATGGTTTTCATATTTCTAAACAAAAAGTGAAATTAAGAACAATATCATGAAAAGAGAATCAGTGTCTGACGTTGAACACATTATCTTCAAACTTTTTAGTGGGTTTTATTCATCAGTCCTTAATTTTCATCTTCTATTTATACCTAAGTCTTGGATCCCAATATTAATATATTTTTCAGTTTAGTAGTAAAATAAATTATGAAAAAGTGTTTAAAAAAAAAACATCAATAACTATTATAAGAAAGTACTCTCACTAAGAAAATTGTGTAAGAAATGCAATTATTTTTAGATACAAATATGAGATATTGGAGAAAATCAAATAAAACTTAGCAACTCATTGTATTGAATCAATGAGTTTTAGGATTCATAAACTTGAGTTTGAACTTGAATTTGAAAAAGGAAAATTGGATAAGCACTATTTAAAACTTTTCAAGACAATTTAGGACTCAAGATTGAATTCATCTAAGAGAATTCAAGCATTCAATCCAGTGAGCAACTATATAACATTTCAATCTGTTCCCCATTGATGACAGGTATCAACATCTTTTCTTCTCTTGTTTTCTGTTTTTTTCTTCTTTTTTCTTTGATAATTTTTTCAGAATGAGAATTTTCAAATCTTTGATTCTTTTGCAGCCCGAAATCAAGCTGTATTTTTTTGTGAATAAGGAGAAAATCATACAACTATCTATCCTTACAATTTGTCCAATGTTTATTTTACAATGTGATTTTCTTTTAATGTTTCTTAAAATGTTAATTAATCTAATTAATTAAAGTTTTGTGATTTTTTGCTCACCAGAGAGGAACGAGCACAAAGACTCTGATTTCAAAGAGAAGGAACTAAGTTGAGGACTAGGGCATGTGGGGACACAGATGGCCCTTAGGGTCACTTGTCATGCCTGCTTTTTGACCTTTTATATAAAACCAGGTCCACAAGGAACCCCTACTATTATTAGTTCACCCATGAACCCCATGTAACCTCCAAGGTTTCCAACCGATAATTTCACTTATTTTAATAAATGAATGTGTTTTATCAACTTTTTCAAAAAAAAAAAAAAAAAAAAAAAATTAAAGTTTTGAATCCCAATATTAATATATTTTTCAATTTAGCAATATAATATAACATGAAAAATATTTTAAAAAAATCAATAACTATTATAAGAAAGGACTCTCACTTAAGGAAATTCTCTAAGAAATGCAATTATTTTTGGATACAAATGAGATATTAGAGCAAATCAAATAAATATTTACTTAACTAACCTCACAATTAAGTTATGTTTTTATTTAATAATTTCTTAAAAATAAATAATCAGTGCATTCACCGTCTTCTCCAAATAATGCATTATCATGCTTTTGTTTTTCTTTACCAAAATCATTGAAAAACAATTTGAATCAAACATAAAATAAAATAATTGAAAATGATAGGATAATATTAACTATGTAAAGAAAAGAAAATTTCATCTTTAATTTAATGTTTGATAATTTTATTTTTATTTTTATGTTATTATAAATATATTTCAAAAATAATTTTGAGTTTAGGTTTAAATAATAAAATTTTATTCATTCAAATTTATATGAAAGTCATGGAAGTGTAGAAGTACCTCTTCCATTGAACCTGAAGTTCCATCTCAAACTCAAACTTTCTGTTTAGTAAGTTTATGTAATAGAGAATTTATAGTGATCCCCATATCATCTGACATTTTTTATTTATAATTCTATAAAGAATATTTATGTCTTTATGTGTACCTACTCATTGTTGGAACATTTATTTAGAATGTTATGTGATTAAAATATACTTCAAACATAATTTTGAGTTAAGATTTGTGAAGTACTAGTTAATTTATTTAAGTTTTGAATTTGAATTAATTAATTTAAAAAGTTTTCAACATTGCATTACCTATCAGTAATAATGATAAAAAAATACAAATATGGTGTAATATTGGGAGACATTAACCATTAATTATTTTAATTTTAAAGTCAAAAGATATTAGATATTAGAGTATAAAATTTAAGTTCTTTAATTCAAATATTAAGAAGACTTATACAAATGTTTTTTAAAATTAAGTTGTCATATTAAAAATTCCTACAAAGACTTGTTAAAACTTTAAAATTAATTTCAAAAAACTAAACCAAAGCTATTATTGCGGACGGGTTATTTTACATTAATTCTTATTTTTCTGTTCTACATTAGATTTTATGTTCATGAAGTTGGTAAATTTCAGATAATTTTTTTTTTTAAATGAAATGCTTAAATATTTCTCGTTAAAAGAATAATTATTTGTTAAAAATATGAGTTGATTTAAATAATAAGATTTTATTCATTCTAAGTTTATATATATAATTATGCCCACATATATACATATATATATATAAGAGTTAGGGTTAAAACCATTATTGGTCCCTGAAAACTGGACAAATATTCATTTCCATCTTAAAATTCAAAATTTGTTCAATATGGTCCCTATATATTGCATATTTTGATATTTTGGGTCCCTATATATTCCGTATTTTGGCATTTTTGGTCCTTATTACTAACGTGGCCATGCGTGTGGAATCTGATGAAATCGTATAATCTTTTATTATTATGTTTAGGATGTTATTTTCGCGATGTGGGTGATAAATTAATAGGTATATCTTTGATATGGATATATTGAACAAATTTTAAATTTTTGGGACGGAAATGAACATTGGCCCTGTTTTCACGGACAAAAAATGACTTTAACCCTATATATAAACCAAAAAGAGGATGAGAAGCTTTGATGAGAAATGGAGGGGAAGCTCTCGGAAGTCGCTTAGAGGCTCACAGCATCGCCAATCCAAGAGCTCTCCCACTTAGCCCAGCGTTGCGGCGCCATTAACCTCGCCAAAGGCGAAGGCTATCCCGACTTCCCTGCCCCTCTTCCCGTCAAGCAAGCCGCCATCTCCGCCATTAATGACGACCTCAATCAATACAGGCATTCTCACCCATCTCTAAAATTTTAGTTCTTTGTCGTAATTTTCTTAAAACATAGAAGTTTTTTTTTTTGTTTTTTTTTGGTTCTTATTTCATGTTTCTAGTGGGGAAAGTTGGGTTTTTCAATCATTTGCAAAGGGTTTTTGATAGCAATGCAGATGAAAGATAGTTATGGCTTGATTCTACCCTACTGCAAGCCTAGTGTGTTTTTTTTTTTTTTTTCTTCAGTTCTTTTTGTGAGTTCATGTAAATATGGACCTTGTTCTTGATACTAATTAACTTTCTTATTTCACGTTTTTTAGTAGTGAAAGTTGTTCTTTTTAGGCATGTGATTTGTGATTTGTTGGCAATGAAGATGAAAGAAAGTTATAGTCTTGATACTGATCCTCTTACAGATTAGGTGTTTGCAAGTATGTTGTGTTTCCTTGTTTTTCTTGTGCTTTTTATTTTTTTTATGCTGTGTTTTGATTGATGGAAGCCAAAGGATCAAAAGAAAAAGAAAATGTCTTATTGCTTCCTTCCCTGTTCCTCTGTTTCCCGACGAAAGCTCTGAATACATTTTAGATGATTGAAATTCCGGACTTTGACTGGTTTTGAAACAGTAATTGATTGAGGTAGGTGATGAGGTTTTGTTGTTTGATCCTGCTTATGAAACCTATGAAACATCCATCAGTCTCGCTGGAGGAGTGCCTGTAAGTTAGTTAAAACTGCATAATTGTGTTCTTGAAGTAGTATTTGCCAAGCTAAATTTAGTGATTGGACCAAATCTTTTATATGTTTGCCAAGCTAAATGATATGAAGCTTGTCTGATATAACTACTAATGGCTCAAAGCTTTGCAGGTAGATTTTGTTCGAGCCTTGATTCAAAAAGCCGGTGTGGCAGCAGTGCCAGGCTGCAGATTCTTTCATATAGATACTGACGGTGAGAGCTATCAGAAGAAATACATCAGGTTTGCCTTCTGCAAGAGTGAAATGACGCTGGTTGCTGCTGCACAGAAAATGCAAGATCTTGTGGACAGCGAAGGATCACTGCAACTTGAGTAGAAGCAAATTGAAATTTCACCGCCATGATGCAATTTGCACAGGTTCGATGCTAAATTGGACAGGTAATCTTTGTATAACTACCTTTCATTGGACAATTCACAGAAATGCAGGCAAAACCATTGCACACCGAACGATAACGAGGATTAGAAAAACTATACTTGCTTTATTTATAATGCTCCAAGTTCATGGCTAGAAATATATATATCTGAACATGAGATTGGATACCAAATTTACAGTTAGGAGAAATTTTCAATGTTTGACACTGAGAATGACTGAAATACCTGTACTAATAATACTTCATACATCATTCAAGAAGTCTATCCTGAACACTGTTATAAGAATTCTAGATCGATCATCTCCATTTAGGTCATCAAGTCCTCTGTTCTTTTAGTCTGTTAAAATTAATCATGGAAAAGAAATGAAAGAAAAACAAAGAGGAAAACTTTGAGAGTAAAGAAAGTAAAGAAAGGGATGAAACAAAAGAGCAAAACAAGCTCTAGAAGGCTTTTCTTCATGTCTTTACAATCTAAATTTACAAGCTATTTATAGAACTAAACATGGTTGGTGAAATGGTGTGAAATGGTGAAAAATGGTTGGTCAAGTTGTCAAGTTTGAAATGGTTGAGTCAAGGATTGTGTTCCAACATGTTTTATGCATGGTTGCAACAAGGTTGGTGTTCCAACTTGGTTTCACACATGGTTTCAACACTCCCCCTCAAGTTGGAGAGTGGATGTCATGAACTCCCAACTTGGAACGTAATGTTACAAATTGATCTTTGCCCAACGCCTTTGTAAACACATCTGCTAATTGTGGCGAGTAGAAACAAATGAGGGATGAATCATTCCAGCTTGTAATTTCTCCCGTACAATATGACAATCAATTTCAATGTGCTTTGTACGTTCATGAAAAGATTTGGATTTCTTTGAAATGTACAACGCCCAGCTTGATTATCACAAAATAGTGGTGTGGAGCATTTTGTGGAACTTTTAAATCTTGTAATATGTAGCGCCAACCAAGTTAGTTCCAAACATGTGTTTGCCATGGCTCGATACTTTCGGCCTGCGCAGATTAGGCGTGGCCGTTCGAACGGGCAGGTGGAGCCGAAACCGAAGCCGAGGAAAAAACCAACCTAAGCGGGAAAACCATAGCAGATCACGAAGCCGGAACCTAAACCTTCATACAAGGTTCGGTTCAGGTTCCAGAATTTCAAAACCGTTGAACCGGCGGTTCAACCGGCGGTTTGAACCGGCTCAAAGTTCAAATCTTAATACGTGTATTGACCGTCGTATACTTAATATCTAAGTTGGTATGTGACTGTGATGTCTGACTTGAGTTGAAAATTAAAATAATATATTTCATCATCATCAGACGAGTGAGTAAATGATGGCTCTGGTACAACAACGACAACTTCCTCTGATGATGAAAGTTGAAACAAGCAATTAGCCAATTAGAAAATGTGGGGAAATGTGTATAATAAAAATAAAAGAACTAGGTGGGCTTTGATTCCTCTATACCCCGAGAGGATACGTAGGCAACTTAATATAAATAAATTCAAGCTCTTTATTATTTTTATTTTTTTTCTCATATCGTATTTGTATTTTTTTACAAATTATTGTATTGAATTTATATTTTTATTTTTTATATAAAATATTGTATTGAATTAATTCTTGCATTTTTGTAAAAAAAATATTGTACTTTTTCCCACTTATCATGATTCATGTTCATTTTTAATTTAAAATATTAGATTATTTGATTTAACAAAAAATTAAAATAAAAAAAAACCTCGAATCCGCCCTGGAACTGGCCAAACGGAACCGTTGAACAAAGCCGGTAAGCCCGAATCAGAATCGAGGAATCAACCGCTAAGAACCTTGTCCGAGGCGGTTCTCCGCTCAAGATTTCTTTGAACCGGAACCGGCGGTTCAGGAACCGGAACCGGCGGTTCCTGAACCGTGGCCACGTCTACTGCAGATGATCTAGAAACATTAGTTTATTTCTTAGATTTCCATGATATGATAGAATCACCAAGAATGATACAATACCCTGTAACCGATCTTCTTGTGGTAGGACATCCTGCCCAATTTGAATCACAGTAAGCTTTTAAGGCAAGATTGTTGCTAGAAGAAAAGAATAGACCTTGACCAGGAGTTCCTTTGATGTATCTGAGAACTCGAAGTGCAGCATGCCAATGAGGAATTCGAGGTTCATGCATGAACTGGCTTAATGTTCGAATAGAGTAGGCAATGTCGGGCCTTGTGACAGTGAGATAGATCAACCTTCTTAGAAATCTTACGTATTTTGTTGGATCGGATTCGACAATTAATACGTGGTGGTAAGTTTCAAATTTTGTTCCATTGGAAATTCTACTGGGCGTGCGCCGAGAAGTCCCAAGTCTTCCAAGATGTCTAGGGTATTTTTTCTTTGAGACATGAAAATACCTTTCTTGGAACGAGAGAATTCAATGCCTAGAAAATATTTCAAGTTTCCAAGATCTTTGATACGGAATCTTTTGAGGAGAAATCTTTTGAGGTGTTCCATTTCTTGCAAATCGTTGCACTTGAGAAGTATGTCATCAACATAGATGAGAATAGCGATTGAATGAACTACCTCTAATTTTGGTAAAAGAGAATAATGCTTTTGAATCATTTGGTAACCGACCTTTGCTGAATGGTGTATCTGAAAAAGTGGAAAACCAATTCCTTGAAGCTTGTTTGAGACCAGTAAAGAGATTTGTTGGTAGGCGTCTGATATTCTCCCCACAGCCGGTGAGAAGGCCGGGAGGTGGCGTCATGTAGATTAATTCATTCAGTGTCGCCATGGAGGAAAGCATTTTGCACATCAAGGCGATGAATATGCGATGGCCGGGAAGCGGCCTTGGCGGTGAGGAGGCATCTAAGTGTGGTTAATTTTCTTGGATTGGAGAAAAGGTCTCGGTATAGTTAACACCTTCAACTTGAGTGTAGCCTTTAGCGACAAAGCGTGCTTTGTATCGCTCGATAGTGCCATCAGATTTGTATTTGATCTTATAAACCCATTTGCAACCGATGGGTTTATGGCCAGCAGGGAGAGGAACCAAACTCCATTGTTATTTTGTTGTAATGCTTCTAATTCTGTATGCATTGCTTGTTGCCAATGGGGATCAAGGATAGCTTGAGCATATGATTGAGGCTCAGTGTGAACTGTAATGTTAGCTAAAAAGGAACAGTGGGCGGAAGAAATACGAGAGTATAAGAGAAACTTGGAAAGAGGGTATCGAGTACCTGATGTAGAACTGGATAACAAGGTTGATTGATTGGCTTGTGCAAGTATGTAGTCTTTATGCCATGTCGGAGGCTTCTTCGAGCAAATGGATTGTCTTATGGGATGTGAAGGAGATGATGAAGGATTAGAATCCTCAAACGGGGGTGATTCATTGGAGGATAATGGAGGATGATTATCTGGGTTTGGAAGAGGAGAGGTTGATGGAGGAGACTTGGAAGCAGATGTGTTAAGTGGATCTGGAGTCAAAAAAAGGAGAGATGGCAAAGTGTAATCCCAATTTTGTTGTGGAGGAGAAGGAAGGGATCTGACAATTGTCGGTGGATGAGAGTGAAGGAAAAGTAGTTTCATGAAATTTGACATCACGGCTAACAAAAAAGGAACCAGTTTCTAGATCATAAAGTTTGTAGCCTTTTTGACCAATGGGGTAACCAACAAAGAGACAACGTTTAGCACGGGGATCGAACTTGTGTGTAGGATGAACAATGGTGGCATAACAAAGACAACCAAAAACCTTCAAATGGTCAAGAGATGGTGGTCGTTTGTATAATAATTGAAAAGATGATTTAGTGGATAAAAGTGGTGAAGGCATTCGGTTTATCAGGTAGGCGTGATGAGGACACATTAAGCCCCAAAATTGAAGAGGCAAGTGAGATTGAAATAATAATCCCTCGTAAACCATCAAGTAGATGGCGATGCTTACGTTCAACTACTCCATTTTGTTGTGGAGTGTAAGCGCTTGAAATGCGTTGGTATTCGATGCCATGAGTTTGAAAGAAAGTTTTTAAGGATAAAAACTCTACACCATTGTCTACCCTAATAGTTTTAATCGAGGCTTGAAATTGTCTATGGGTATATCTGATAAAGGTTAAGTAACAAATTCGAAGTTTGATTTATGTTGCATAAGAAATACCCAAGTACATCACGGTGAAATCATCTACTATTGTAAGAAAAAACGTGCCCCTAAATGTGTTTGGAACTTTGTGTGGACCCCAAATATCACAATGTAATAATTCAAAAGGAGGCGTGAGTTGACATATAACTTGAAGGAAATGGAAGTCTAGTACAGCTTGGCCATAGGACAAATAGGACAATGATTGTCAAATGAAACATTCTTGATAGGTAATAAAGGAGAAACTAACTTAAAAGCGAAGTGGTGATGGATATCAAAGTATACGCATGCGTACCATAAATTGGATGAATAAGAGAAACTTGATGAGAGGCGGGGCTTTTGAAGTGGTGACATGTAATAAGAACCGCCATGTTGCTTACCCGAGCCAATCATCATCTTCCACATCTACCAAGTCTGTGAAAAGACAAAAGGTTGGAAACAAAAGTACACAATTGATTTAGATGCGATGTAAGTTTGCTTCACGGACATCAAATTTAATTGGAAAGAGGGAACACATAAAACATCATTTAAGGTGATGTCTTGGATTGAATGGTATAGCGCATGATGGAAGTGATAGGTGCGGAAGAACGGTGGGTGATTAACGGTAGAAATGGGGGTGGATTTTGTATGAGTGAAAAATGTGGATTCCGAGGAGATATGGTCTCAGAGCTCTCGCTATCCAAGATCCAAGGCTTAGCAAATACGTAATTAAGCGGCCAGAAAATTACGACAAACCCGCAGATTCACTTGAAATGATTGTCATTACCAGAGGTTTGGTTCATCATGGATAAGGCACGGGCGAGCTGCTGAAGTTGATCAGTAGAAAATCCAGTTGTGGTGTTTGACATGTGATCTTGAGACATCTTGGAAGAATCTGATGTATTGGCAACATGAGAGTTGGGATGAACTTGATTCTTTGGCTCCAAGGCATTGGTGGTGTGAGAGTTGCGTTGAGGTTGATTCTGCAGATTTCCCTGAGTTTTTGACCTGTTGGGGCCATTTTGATCTGGCGGTCTTGATATGCCCTCGTTTGTCACAATACTTGCAATGAAATTTCAGGGTTCGACAATTATCGATTGTATGTCCTTCTCTGTTACAGTGCTCACATCGGTTGTACCGGGGCTTGTTGAATGAGTTTTGTTGGCGACTTTGCAATGCAGCAACAATGGAGAAGTTTTCTGTTGGCTCTTGCGTCATCTTTCTCTGTGTTTCATCTTGGATGACCAAAGAATAGGCTTGTCGTACATTGGGCGGCGGTGACATCATGAGGATATTAGTCGCGAGCGGTGTTGTAGGTGTCATTGAGACCCATGAGAAATTGCATCATTGAAATTCACATTTTTTTTGCTCGTCATGCGCCTTCATCTGGTTACAGGTTGGGATGCTTTCATAATTGTCCAATTCATCCCAGAGACCTTTCAATTTGGTGAAGTAAGCTGTGACTGTCATAGTGCCTTGTGAAGTGGAAGCTAGTGACTTATGAATGTGATAAATCGCTGGTGCATTCTTTTGCGCGAACTGGTCCCTGAGATCTTCCCACACTTGTTGAGCAGTCTTGGCATGAGCAACTCCTTTGGCTAGGTCGGTTTCCACTGAGTGGGTGAACCATGATAAGATCATCTTTATTCGCATTGATTCCATTGAGCAAACTTCGATTGGATGGGTTGTTGGTGATGGTGACTCAATAGAACCATCGATGAAGCCAATTTTGTTCTTGGCTGTAAGAGCATGAATGACAGATTTGCTCCATGATGAATAATTGGCTCCATTCAGCTTCATTGGAACAAGTATGTGGCCAGGTTGATCTGAATGATGAATGAAATATGGACTTGATGGATCCATAGTTGGATTGATCTTGTGAGGTGTCACAATTTCAGTTGTCATACTGTGGCTAAGAGGCTAGTCGGGTGAGATAGTTTTGGTTATAAAATGGATTCAGGTATGATGAGTTTTCCAAAGTTAAGATTGGAAAAAAATGAAAATGGATGGTGTTTTGATATTTGGTTTGGCTTCGGAAGATGATGATGAAACAAGATTGATAGAGCAAGGACCTTATAGCTCTGATACCATGTTAAAATTAATCATGGAAAAGAAATGAAAGAAAAACAAAGAGGAAAACTTTGAGAGTAAAGAAAGTAAAGAAAGGGATGAAACAAAAGAGCAAAACAAGCTCTAGAAGGCTTTTCTTCATGTCTTTACAATCTAAATTTACAAGCTATTTATAGAACTAAACATGGTTGGTGAAATGGTGTGAAATGGTGAAAAATGGTTGGTCAAGTTGTCAAGTTTGAAATGGTTGAGTCAAGGATTGTGTTCCAACATGTTTTATGCATGGTTGCAACAAGGTTGGTGTTCCAACTTGGTTTCACACATGGTTTCAACATAGTCTTCCTAAGCTTTTGATTTTGATGAACAAAAATGCGATATTTCCAAACTCAGACTTCTATAATACAATTTTAAGACTGAAAGTTTAAAAACAAGATTTGTTACAAAAAAAATTTATAGATCAGGTAGTTCGTTAGCAAATGACAAAAAGGTAGCATCCTCATCCCCAACATCGATATCTCCTTGTTGTTGATCATTCATTAAGAATTCTTCAACCGCAGCTAATTGAGTTCTTTCTGAATGTATTGAGATGTTTGTGGGATTCTGACTGATGCCGTGCAATCGAGAATCAAACCTCAAAAGCTTGTCGTAGTGCTTTTCCAATCGTCCTTCTTCAAACTCGAGCTCATGAATCCTAAAACAATGCGGTGCAACTTATTCAGACATGTTTATTTAATTTAATTAACCTATGTGAGATTATTTATTACATACATGTTTGTTGCCACTTGGCCATGAGTGAAATCTTCAGTTTCTTGCATCCAAATAGTATGTTTCATAGGTTCTGGTTCCTTCTCAATCCAAAGCAAGGGAGCTTGTTTCACCTAACAGGGTGAATGCACCAAAAAAAAAAAAAATTTAATTAAAATATGTAATAAATGTTTAAAAATTTTAGTGTTTCGTTGTTACAAACCTGAACAATGAGAGTACTAATTGCTTCTCCTTTTTGAGAAAAAGCTTTGATCCCGGAAATATCATCAAACTTGATTTCAATCTTTCTCTTCTTGTTCAACGCAATATCCAGTATCTCCCAAACAATTTGTTTCTTCTGATAGTAAAATTTTGCTTCTACTCTAGTTTCTCCGTCACTTGTTGATCTTTTCTAAATAAAATTTTAATATTTATATTACATAAATAAGATTATATTATTTAGTTCATCTCATACGTACACCGATCAAATTAAATGACAATTCAAAATCTAAAAGCAAAACTTACCTCCCAAGAACCAATCTTGAGTTTTAGTGCAGGTATGCGAGAAGGTTTGAAGTCCTCTTTCTCATCTCGAGTGTTATGCTTGTTAACTTGGATATTATTCTGAGGATATAAGATCAAAGTTTGTGTTTTCGGTTGAATAATACCGGTTTGTTTTAAAAACTCATGTCTAATATTTTCAAAAGCATTACTGCTCCATGACAATCCCAGAGGTTCTTGCTGTATAAAATATATAATAAAATTTATTATAAATACCACACAATTTATGAATACATTACCAGAAATATAACATAAAAAAATATTTAAAAAAAATATAAAAAATTTGGAACTTCAGAAACTTTTTGAAAAATACTTACATCAAGATAGATGATTGGGAAGGAGAAGCCTTGGGCATCATTCATTGTGCAACAAATCAACTTACAACTCTTTCTCTGTAGGTATTCATAAAAGTGGACATTAGTTTTTTATATAATAGATAGAAATATAACTTTGTTACTTCTAGTTAGACTGAAACAATGAGTTATGAGTCGTGCTATTCATCCCGACAGCTTTTATTGAAAAGGCTTAACATCACCATCTCAACGGTGTCGGGAAGCTTTTTCGGTAAAAGCTGTCAGGATGAATATCATTTCCCATCGGTTATAGCTCATTCAAAATTTATACATATTAGTCTTTGCTAATTCAAATTTATTATTATTATTATTATTATTATTATTATTATTATTATTATTATTTGTTCTAATGTTTTTTTTATGAAAAATAAAAGAAAAATTGATGCTCATTGTTGCAAGGAAAAAAAAAACAAAAAGAAAGGCCAACACATACTTCACCTAAAACTCATCAAGCTTAAATGAATATATAATATATTGGAGAAATTATGTTATTTAATCAAAATAATTCATATAATTCATATCATGCTAAAAAATCAATTAAACCTCTGGTAAAATAATCTACATATAAAAAATTGGACGAAAAAAGAAAACAACAATTTAGACAATTTGGCAATGAGCTCTAAATATACAAACAAGTTAGATAACAATATAATTATTCCTTCATATATTAATTACATGTATCATACACAATAATCTCCATTAAAGCCACATAATTTGTACATACATAAAAAAAAAAAAAGCAAAAAAAAAAAAATCTAGAAAAGAAAAAACATAGCTTCAGTCTTCAGAAGTCTTCAAGAATAGGTGCTCCAAATTTGGGAAGCATGCATGCACAATTAATGTGATAAATCAACTTTTTTTTTTTTAATCTCTCTATATATATTGGCCTAGTATACAGTTCGACTTTGACTCCAACAAATATTTGATTTCATTAATTATTAAGTTATAACTCTAAATAATAAATCCATAAAATAAATTAAATCGAAAAATTCTATTATTTAATCAAAACAACTCATAAAATTGAGGGTTTTCCATTGGCACTTGAGTTGACAGTGGCACTTCATGATCAATCAATGAACTACTCTTAAATATAAATAATTTAGAGAAAATAAAATTAAACTATTTTTTTTCAAAAAAAAAAAAAAATCTTTCATGTACTAACATACATCATACACAATAATATCAATTAAAAGCCACATAGTTTACGCATACATCACACCAAAAAAAGAAGAAGAAAATCTTTAGAAGTCTTAAAAATACTTACATGCTCTGATTTTGAGAAGCTATATATTTCAAACAGTATTCGATGCGAAAATTGGACCTTATATTTGTCTATAAATATATTTATGAAAACGAAGATTGAATTTTATTTTTATAGACCTAGCTAGTACAATCCTTCCTAGACTCAAACAAGGACTTCTACTCCATTCATAACTCTTACTTATAAATCCCAAAAATAAATTGGATAAAATTTCTATTATTAAATCAAAACAATTCATACAATGCACTACACCCTTATACAAATATATTCAATTTAATTGAAGGAAAAAAAAAAAAAAAAAACAGATCGATGATCAAGAGATGCTTCTATGGAGCATCTCATTGTATTGAATCAAAGAGACTTGGCGTTGGAGCTTTATCTCTTGATAAAACTTAGCAATGAACTCCTCAGCCTTGCTATCAATCTCTTGTTCATGATCAACTTGCTCATCATCATCGATATCATCTTCTTCTCCTTGTCCTTTAAATTCTTGAATGTTATAATAATCCTCCTGATCAATGAGATCATGATCATGATCAGCATTGCATCCATTGAAGAAGACATTAATGGCAGCAGTAGAATCTTGATCATCTTCAGAATAATAAAAAGCCTGGGGAGGATTGATGCATGGGATGCGGGGACGGTGGAGCTTGAGACGGAACGAGGGGGTCTCATTGAATGAGAACTCACGTTCAAAGTAATGAAGTCTGTTGTGCTGTCGGGCGCCGGAAAGCTTGAGAGCGAGGAGAAGGCTACGCTTGAATGCGCCACCTTTCCGAACCCACACTAAGGCTGCACGGAGGAGTCGCCATGCACGCTTGCTCACTGATATTCTCTTCTTCTTCTGTTCCATCTTTCTCATCATCATCTTCTTCTTCTTCTTCTTCTTCTTCTTCTACTTCTTCTACTTCTTCTACTTTGATTGATATATATATATATGAGAGAGCATTGATGTTTTTCATGTATATATATATATATAATGATGAGATGGAGTGTGATACGCGGATTGAAGTTGATTTTTTAGAAAGAGAGAGGAGTGTGGGGACAGAGAATGAGTTGCTGAACGACTTCAATATTCATTCATGTGTGGAAGTGTAGGAGATGGAGACCCCACCAACACGGTTTGTGTAATTACGCGGTCTTTGCTAGCTTTTTTTTTCCCCCAAAATGCCCTTTCATAGTAGCAAGCCAATTAGGTTATAACTTGAAAAAAATTATCAAAAAATCTCTGGGACTGTTTTGGTACTATTTTCAGAGACCCCAACACACACTATAAACCAGACAATACACACCCTGCAGACTAAAAAGTAATTGTCAAAAATCAATCGATACTTGATATAAGTACATGAGATCAGAATATATATATATATATATATATATATATATAGATGCTACAATCAACAGAATTACTCATGCATTCCCTCTACTCTTTATTATTTGGTTCTTAGAGCATGTTTGAAGATTTCCAATCGATGGATGGAAAGATAAATCGAAAAATAAATTTAGTATGTCCGAATTTAATAAATACAATTTAGTAAATGTTTGGTCCTCCCACTTAATGGTTCTTATTTTATAAAAAATCTGAACGATCCACAATTTCAACCGTTAAGTGGGAGGACCAAACAGTAACCAAATTATACGAAGATATACATACTAACTTATTTTTCGATGATCTTCCCATCTATACGGTTTGCACAGTATTCTGAGGAAATCCAACCGTATGGATGGAAAGAACATCGAAAAATAAGCTAAAATGCCAATTTTTATACAAATTGGGAACTTGTAGGGTCTTCATCTTAAAGGGTGAAATTTTGAACTGTAAGATTTCTATAAATTTTCACTTGTTAAGATGAAGACTCTACAAGTTTCCAGATTATTTAAAATTAACAATACGCTAAATTTTATTTTTCGATATTCTTTCCATCTATCTGATTGAAAATCCTTAAAACACTTATTTGTGTGAGCTTAAAATGGGAGGCTTTAATTTTATTCTGACAAAGAATCCGACGGCTAGTATTATCACCCCGTGTGTGTATATATATATATATATATATATATATATATATATATATATAGTTTATTTTTTAATTAACCATGTGATTATATATGCCCTATATATGTTTGGTTCACATGAACAGCGAAAAAATTAATTGATGGAATTTTTGCATTATAATTAATTCTTACGTACAGTTTTATATCATTTATATTAAATCAATGTTATGTTAGTCTGAAATTATATACAGTTGAAAATTCTACAGTAGATCAACTCCATAATAACGTTTAATAAAGAGGAGGGCATAATTGGGAAAAAGATTATAAGAAAAAAAAGTGGGTTGTTTCTTGGCTTCTTGTAGGAACATGGCAACCGTTGGCAGCCGCTTTCTTGAGTTCTTAGCTACAAAGCAAGGGCTCACGATGTCTTTTATTGCAAGTTATTCGGTCATATTACTTATTATTTATTAAGTCAAACATAAGGACAGGAAGTATCCTCATTGCTTCCTTTTGGTTTTAATTAAGGGTAAATTATCTAAATCGTCACCCAACTATTGAGTTGCTTCTATTTGAGTCACCCAATTATAAAAATTTTCAATTAGGTATCCCAACTTTAAAATTACATTCAATCAAGTCAACCACACTAACACTATTAATCTTGACGCTGGTATCCTGGCATCACAGGTGCCAGCGGCGTGCTGCCACCATGTGGCAGAAAAAATAAAAAAATTTTAAAAATTCTAAAAATTCTAAAAAAATCTAAAAAAATTCTAAAAATTCTAAAAAAAATATAAAAATTCTTTAAAAAATCTAAAAAATCTTAAAATAAACATAATTTTTTTAAAATTCTAAAAATTCTAAAAAAATCTAAAAAATATACATTTTTTATTTTTTTATAAATATAAAGAATCCTTTATATTTTGCCACATTAGCCTTGCCACGTGGCAAAATAACTTAAACTTTTCAAATAATTACTATTGACATGTCAGTTGACATGACATGCCACGTTAGTTGCCACGTGTTAAAAAAAATAAAAAAATTCTAAAAAATATTAAAAATAAGCAGGATTTTTTAAAAAATTCAAAAAATTCTAGTATGAATTCTAAAAAATTCTAAAGATTATGTTTAGATTTTTTTTATTTTTTTGGAAGGAGAATAATACATACGCACAAAAAAATATAAAAAAATTCTAAAAAATAAACAGGATTTTACAATGTAATTACAAAAATAAAACTGAAAAATACTGAAATGTGCTTGTATGTTGTGATTGTTGTGATTAAGGTTATTAAGGTTATGAAGAAGTTGGAATGGTTTTGAAGATGTTCATTTTATATTTTTTTCTTACCGTTTTTATTTTTTATTTTTCAATTTGATTGTTGTGAGTACAAAGCCCATTTTAATTTTATAAATTACAAAATCATATTTTTTTACTATTTTTCCAGGTTGATTGTTGTGATTAAGTTAAAAAATCTATTTATTTTTTTAGAAATTTTTTAGATTATGTTTAGAATTTTTTAAGAATTCGTACCGGAATTTTTTGAATTTTTTTTAAAAATCATGTTTATTTTTAAGATTTTTTAAAGAATTTTTTTATATTTTTTTAACATTTTTTTAGATTTTTTAATATTTTTTTTATTTTTTACTACCACTTCAACAATAATTATTTGAAAAGTTTAAGTTTTTTAGAATTTTCAGAATTTTAAGAATTTTTTTTGATTCTTTTAGAATTTTTAGAATTTTTTTAGATTTTTTTAGAAATTTTAGAATTTTTTTAGAATTTTTTAGAATTTTTATTTTTTTATTTTTATTTTGCCATGTGTGACGGCGTGGCATTACGAAAGTGCCACATGTCATGCCACGTCGGTACAAGATTAGCGGTGTTAATGTGCCAGTGGCTGGACTCATCAATCTTGATTATAAAGTTGGGAGTGCGATTGAAAGTTTTTATAATTGGGTGACTCAAATAGGAACAACCCAATAGTTGGGTGACGATTTAGATAATTTACCCTTTAATTAATTTAAAAATGAAACAAGTTTATACTACATGAGCTTTTCAATTTATTAGATTTCATACAAAACTTGTTCTTGTAAGTGAGTGATGGTGGGACAGTCATGTCCAGAAGGTTTAAACAAGTAATTAAATTCAATTTTAATCTTTTATAAATAGTTTAATATAATTAAAAAAAAGCAACAACGTCCTTATGGAGAATTGAGTTAAACATGATGACAAATTTGCTTTAAACAAAATATTACATATATATATACTCTTGGAAAAAACATAATTGCGAGCAACCAAATGAAAAACTTCGGATATATCTATAATTATGGTTTTCTCATGCGTATATATGCAATTAGAATAATTTTAAAGGTTACACTAACAATTTTCTCTAACATTAATCAGTAATTCATGCTTAAAAGCTAAAGAAAAAAATTAGTAATAAAATTGATCTTAATAATTACAATGAAGACCCCCAAATACAATGAACAGTTGTAAGAGTTCAGAGGATCATTGGAATTAAAAGCCTGAAAACAACATTCTTCAAACCGGCAGAGACAGACTGCAGAGATACAACAAGATGAGAAAATTGGTTGGAGAAAACTGATTGGCCTGTCTGTATCTTAAGCTTTGAATTGCTATTCTCTGCGACACATCGGGCAATGTGGCTGGGGAGTTTGTGAGTTCACCCATTTCAATATGCAGTGGAGATGGAAAGAGTGGTTGCAGGCACCCCAGATCAGAGGGCAATCATCGCCTGGAAATTTACAGTCAGGACAACATCCATCAAAGGCCATTCGGCAGATGCCGCAGGTTTCATCTTAAGCAACCCATGTCCATGAGGCTACAGCATGCCATTGCAATATCTTCGCCTCCATTGCACCACCTACTAACAAAGAAGGATGAGAAGTGAAAATTACATAAAAGACAAGTTGAAACACCATGAGGTCAGGTGAGAAAAAGTTTAGGGCATCATAGGTTTTCATTAGAGCACCATTTGCCAGCATATCATTAGTGAATAACAAACTAGTTCTGAAGGTTCCTTTGTTACTGTCCTGCATGGTACTGAGTCATAGGAAGCTATTGTATAGAGAATAAGAAAGTGGCCAAACCTTATATTCCAGGATTAAAAGCCAAACATCTTATAATCCCATCAATGTGGATCAAGGGGTTCTTCTTTTCCAGAATAAGCTAATCCTATTTCTACTATATTATCTTACTCATCCACTAAGAACAGGGGAGAATAACCCAACTTCTACCTTAATCTTAGTCCACCGATCCCTATTCAAACATTACTAGAAGTAATAAGGCCTAAATAAATCCAACTAGCCTAACCCTCTTATATGAATTCAGGAATCAGTTAGCACTCCTCTCACAAAGAACCAACTTATTTCTAGACTTTAACGGATGAAAGAACAAAGAGGGAGAATAAGGCAACTTCCACCCTAATTAGGCCATACAGTTTTACTAACTACCTTAAAAGGCACTCATTTTTTTTCCAAGAGGAGTAGGTAAACACTCTCTTTCATTCATCCATAAAAAAATACTCCACCAAAGTTCAAATTGAGAATGGTTCCACAATCTCAAAAGTTCATCAACCTTCAACTCCATAAAGGCAAATATATCTCAAAAAGAACTTTAGATACATTTCCTAAAGAAAAACACCATAATACAAGAGTTAGATTTAAGTAAAAGAGATTATAGCACTCAGAAGAAATGAACTCTTATCTCAAGGTAGAAGTGTCTTCCATATGATTGTTTCATGTGGCCTAAGTCTTATATCAATTGTCATTCCCGTGATCAGTGAGATCTTATATCAATCATCAAAAAAACAAGATTTTGAAGATTTAAGTAATCTCTCAATGTTCAAGATCATGCATTTTGATGAAACAAAAATTAAATGCCACAATTTCATCAAAAAAAAAATTAAATGCCACAATACAATATTTGAGCTTCAACACAAGTTCACACCCAAATAATCAAAATGATTCCACAATGAAGGAAGATAAAGGAAAAGGAAAGAAAACAATTGTTCTCTTGTGCTTAATTAGGTAAAGAAAACAAGAATTTTGCACCAAATTTTCTTTTCCTTCACTGTCATTTTCCTTACTTTCCCTCATTCATGAAATTCAAATAACATAATCAAGATTGTACAAAATACTAACATAAACCCAAAAAATACATCATCCATCCTCAATATCTCCAAAACCGTAACCCTAATCCCAAACACATTCTCCTTACCTAAGTTCATATCAAAGAGATCAAACATACAGAAACATAATCAAGTTAGAGAAATTTCGAACCGGATTGAAGAGAAAACAAAGCGCTCGCCTAGGATGATCGGAGTGGCGGCCTGGTGAAGCCAGCCCTAATTCGATCTTTACAAAGGCAAAGAGGTAATCAAAGTACTGTAGCACGCACCAAATAAAAAAAAGGGGTCCCTTCTACCCTACCTTGGACCCCTTGGGTTGCCTTGACCCCAAAAAAAAACCCAAAAACCAATCAAAAATAGCTCCCCAACTCTACACCTACACCCAAAGTGTAGGGCAAGTCAAAATTCCTTGCTACAACCCAAGGAATGATAGAATTTACCAAAAAGAGGAAGGAAAAGAAATGGGGAGTTGTTTGCATACACGCCCCTAGAAAGTAAAAAATAGCTTTAGTTTCCACAAAAAAACCCTATAAAGTTTAAAATTTTATATTTTCTTACCTTTCAAATCTAAAATTTCAACTTTTTAAAGGGGTAACGTATACCGTCAAATTTATTATTTAATTAGCTAATAACAAATAATTTTTAGTTTATTATGTAGTTTCTGTTTTTTCATAAATATTTGGGGTGATTTTTTTTTATAAAGTATACTGATATAGATAAATTCGATCGGGCACATAGGGACATCCCGAGCGCTCATCCAACCGATCTAGACCGGACACGTGGCAGCACCCCCAACAACCACTTAATCGGTCTAGACCGAGCACGCGGTAGGATCTCCAGCGGAAGGGCAACTACAAGGTCAAGGCATGGGGAAAAGGAATGCTCGGGAAATACAGTGCAGAGGAGATCATGTCAGGGGATAGGTATGGTAGATAAAGCCTCCTGACACGGAAAGGGACGAACATCAAACCCGCTTTGACACCGGTAGGGACGGGCACCGAACTCAGCTAAAGGGACAAGCACCAAGCCCGCCCGACACAGGAAAGGACGGATGTCGAATCCAGCTGAAGGGACAGGTGCTGGGGATGAGAGGGCAGAATAAAAAGAGGGAAGAAAGGAACTGAGAAGGTAAGTAAGCAGACCGACCAAAAATTCCTCTTCCACTTCCAAGTTCCCTTGGACTAACTTGAGTGTCGGAGCTAAACTTGCCCGTTCCAACCGGCCTTCTCTCCCTATGCGCGTATTCCGTTGACCAGAAGCCTGTTTGTGTCGAAAAAATATATATGCATAAATATATATGCATTACCAGGTGCCAATATTTGAAGGATGCCAATGAAATATATACCTTGAAGTATCTTGAAATTAAGATATTTTAAATTTAAAATAAAAAATATATCCGGTCGTATCCCGAGGCAAGCTAAAGACGCAAATCCCGAGGCAGACCAAAAATATAAATCCTGAGGCAATCTCAGAAATACAGATCTCAAGATAGTCCGAGAACACAAATCTCGAGACAAAAAAATGAATAAATTAAATTTAAACTCAAGTTTTGATCTTATTTAGATTATGATGTTTAAAATTCAAATTCAAGGTCGTAAATCTAGATTATGATCATAAAATAAAATAAAGAGAGAGATGACGAAAAAGGAGAGTATATATATATATATATATATATATATATATATATAAAAGAAAAAAAAAAGAAAGATAGAGATGAAGGAAGGAGAGAGAATCAAAATAAAAAAAAATAAAATAAAAAGATAAAGCTGAAACAGAGAGGGGCGGCGAAACAAGAAGAAGTAGAAAATAAACAAAAAAACAAAGGTTGCTGATGTTAATAATATTAAAAAAATATCAAATCAAAAAAAAAAAAAAAAAAATCAGTCAGGTACTTATACATATATATAAATATATATCCATATACATATACTTATATATATATCTGGAGTAAACAAGAAGTTGAGTTCTGGCTCCTCTCCAAGCATGTTGGTTGAGACAGATGATGAAATCCAAATTCCAAACTGGCCCACATCCCAATGCGATAATAAAACACACATCTTGAGGTGGATGATGAAATCCAAATCCCAAACTGGCATATGTCTCGATGCGATGATAAAGCATGCATCTTGAGGCGGGTGATGAAATCCAAATCTCAATGTGGCATATATCTCGATGCAACAGTGGGACATTCACTTCAAGATGTCAATATAAACATAAATCCTAAAGCGGTGAAAATCTCAAGGCGGCGGCGAAGCATGCGTCTTAAAGCAGCCAATGAAACTTAAATCCCAAAATGGCGAAGCATTCAAAGCGGCCTCAGATATATATATATATATATATACATAAATAAATGAATAATATGTATACATATACATGATGATATCTACACACACACACACACACATATATATATATATAAAAGTTATGATTTCCAAATAAATTAAATTATGTTTATTCATTGCCTTTACTTGTACTTTTGCCCTTAATCGGAGGTTTTCCCAAGACTCTATCTGGGATAATTAATAATAGAGGCTTGCCTCTATTAGGAACGGAAGAACCCACAATAACTAAACAAATATGATATTTATGATTCGATATGTCGCCTGGTGTCTCCTCACAAACATGATGTCAGGCTGGTATTTTCGATCCCACAAATTTTGGCACGCCCGGTGGACTCATTCCACCTCCCATCTTTGAGGCAAAAGTACAAGTACAGGCTTATGAACTTTGCATGGGGACAACTACAGACAAGACTTCTCTTGCAATTGGAAGCTCACCATCCATAGAGACCTGAATAGTCCCACACCTTCCATCCATGGGAAGTTGACCTTAATATGTTTTTCTAGGTCTAATATGATGATCCAATGGTAAAGAATCAAGGACTTTCATTTTGAAGGGGTTGCCCCAACCCAGCCTGAGAGGGTGGTTTTTGCAGACGAAGACGATGCTTCAAAAGGTTTGAGAAAAGGGAATCTTCAAACTTGCTAAAGGCTTGCAAAAAAATAAATAAAATAAAATAATAAAATAAAATAAAATAATAAAAAATAAAAAAATAATAAAAAAAGACAAGTAAAAAAAAGAAAAGAATGAGAAGAAAAGAAAATGAAAAGAAAAAAAAGAAAGAGAGGAAAAAAGAAAAAGCAAAAAAAAAAAGAAATAAAAAAAAGAAATGTTATCTAAGGTGCACCTACTAACGGATGAAGGTTCCAAATGAGAAATTGGATTGTGTTTATTTTCAAAACTATAAAAATGTTCAAATGGGTTCTTTCAAATCCTTTTGTCGGTGAAGAAGAAACTCAACTACTACAGAGTTTTGACCTAAACCCGATGAATATAAAGGTAGTAGGTCTCCAAAATATCACTATAAGTTGGGGTTCTTCATAAAAGAGCCTACACGACATTGAGGAAGCTGCAATAGATAAAATGACGCTAAGGCAATTCTATCAAAAGTCCAAAAAAAAAAAAAAGAATGAATGAAAAAAAAATAATATCTATCAAATGCACGCAAGATGTTCTTTGACTGAATTGATCCATCATAGCATGAAGTTATAACTTTTGGATAGTCATTGAGGCCCGGGGAGGCCCACCATAAGCACCATTCACAAAATCCTGGGGGCATACGAGAGGAAGGATCAGGTCACGTGCCACACAGGGGGCAAAGAACGGGAGTTGACCTTCAACAACAACATGTTCCTAAAATGAAGGATAGTGATGATGAACCCATTTTCCTTCCAACCCAAATCTTCCTTAAAGCATTTTCATCGAAAAAAAGGATGTATAAATTCATATCATCTAGATGGTCATGAAGGCCCGAGGAGACTCTCCATATGCATTATTCACAATATCCTCGCATAAGTCGTGGATGTAGTTCTAAAAGGGCATAAAAGAAGAAGGATCAAGCTATGCGCCACAGGGGGTAAAGAACAGGGGTTGAACCTCAACAACAAAATGTTCCTAGAAGGAGAGGATAGTGAGGACGAACCCATCCTCCTCCCACCCAAAATCCTCTTCAAGGAAGTTTCAACAAATGAAACCATGCAATATACAAATACAACAACAATTGGTTGGCCTAGTATCATATCAACCTGAAGGCATATAAAAACTAGACAGTTCAATCCCTAGGCATAAAGAAAAGTTCAGGCTAGTGGAACCAAGAGAAAAAAATTTTAAAAAAATTAGGTGAACTGTTTGTGTAAGAATATTGAAAATTTTGAATGAAATGAAATGTATTATTTTAATCTCTCAAAATAATAATAAAAGGGCAGCCTAGTGCTACAAAACTCCCGCATTGTGTGGGGTTTAGGGTAGAGTCGAATCATTTGGGTCTATTATAATGCTGTGACCTTATCTTTTTTTAAGCAAGAGACTGCATTTTCAATTTCGAACCCGTGACCTCCTCGTCACAAAGCAATAATTTTACTGTTGCTCCAAAGCTCCCATTCAATCCCTCAAAATAATAATGCTATAAAAATAAAACTAATGTAATTTTTAGGATTGATTACACTTTTCGTCCATGAAAATAGTGTCATTGTTCACTTTTATCCTTGTATTTTAAAAATGTTCAATACAGTCCTTGTGTATTGCGTATTCTGTTCTATTTTGGTCCCTAACGCTGATGTGGCGGCCAAGTGGCATATAAATCAAATACAATTTTTTTTTCTTTTTTTCCAGGTGGACGTATTTTTGCTTGTGTGTCTGGCAGCTACCTGTATATGATGACGTGACATTACTATGCGCCATGTCAGCATTTTTTTCTTTAAAAAATAGATTTTTGTATTTTTTTTAATCCATTATATCTATATATATATATAATGATATAATGTCAGTATGCCACGTTAGTTTTTTTTTTGAAAAAAATGGATTTTTGTATTTTTTTTAAAAAATATATATAAAAAATGCTAACGTGGCATGCCACGTAAGCATTTTTTTAAATCCATTATATATATATAATGCTGACGTGACATGCCATGTCAGCATGCCATGTCATTTTTTTTTTTGGAAAAATGGATTTTTGTTTCTTTTTTTAAAGGGTTAATTGTTTTTTACCCACCTGAACAATGTTGCCTTTTCGATTCGGCACCTCAACTTTTTTAACTCTATAAAATGTACCAAACTTTTTAAGTTTCAAAAACACCTCTCATATCATCCGCATGGCGGTACTGTGATTAATCTCATAATTTTTTCATTAACCCTATAATAACTTTTATTCTAATATTATTATTCTATTATAATATTATAACCCTTTTATGTCAATACCAACATCCCCAACCCTCTCTCCCTCCCCGAGGCCCTCACTCACCTCATCGCCAGCTGGCGACAAAATTTCTTCCTTCCCATCTCCGGCAACTTCCGTCCCCCTCTCCTCTTCTCCTGCCATATCCACACCTAAAAACACCTCCTTGAGCTTCACACTAGCCTCCCCATCCTCCCCGCCATCCTCATCTCATTCCATGGCCTTGCCAGCCTCCTCCAAGCCGCTGTAGGTCTTCGCCCTCGAGGTGATCAACCTTGAATATACAGAAGAATTGATCAAAACCATTTAATCTTTTAGAACCTCAAGTTCATGACAGATCAAATGTTCAAAAAACTACAAATTACATTGACCAATAAAGATCCAAATCTCAACGTCTAAAGCATCAGTTATAGTGATTCAAACAAGCCATCAAGCACGGTGTGGATCTGAATAACAAAATGAACTCCCATTAGGAAATTGATTGGAGAATTCTCTCCAAGTCAAAATAAAACCATAAAATTTGATTGTTTTTTCAAGAAAAAAGAACTGCAAACTATCCAGCATAAGTGGATCTAGGGATCATATATCGATGTGAAAATCAACATAAATACCAAGAAGAATCCCTCCAAGAGCTGTCCTTTTCCTCAGAAGCAACACCCCAAGAAAAAAGGGAGAACAATTGGCTACCTTGATTAGCATGCCAACTCTCTCATCTAATCAAGATAAAGCTATAAAATTTATCCATAGAAGATCTTCAGATGTGTAGCCAGGATGCCATTAAATGATGTCTTTCTTCTTCTTTTTTTCAATTTTTTTTATCCACAGAAGCAGCGTCCCAAGGAAAAAGAGAGAGATTTTTTGAAAAACTTAAGGTGGTTGGAAGTGAAGAGAAGGAAAGGGAAAGAAGAAGGGGCAGGGAGAAGGGAGAGGCTCGGCTTATATACGTGTCCAGGCTTTTGTTGTAGAAGTGGGGAGCTTCCCAGAAAGAAGAGAGGGAGAGGGAGAGGAGAGAAGGAAGATAGGAAAGAAGAGAGGGAGCTTCCTGTTGGATTATTCGGTGTTCAAAACACGCAGCGGAAGGCGAAATAATCCAATGGAAGATCTATTTGCATTTAAAATTTATCTAACATGTTAAAGATCGGATCTAAAACATACCTTGGAAGCGAATTCCTTTTTCTCTCTAAACCTCTTCGATAATACGAAGACTCTATGCGTATCCACACCGAGACCAACCTTTGCTATCAACCCTTGGAAAAATGGAATCGATGGACAAATTGAAACAAATAGTTTTGACTCTCAAAAACTCACTTGATGGATTGTATCTCCTCTCTTTTTTTGTGTGTCTTAACCCATATGCAAGCCTACATATATATAGGCATTTCCATGAGGCTTTTGGGCTTCCCTAAACCTTTTGGTTTTCCCAAAGCCATTAAGTGCATGTGGCTTTTGGTTTTCCCAAAACCCTTTGGTTTTCCCAAAGCCATTAAGTGCATGTGGCTTTTGGTTTTCCCAAAACCCTTTGGTCTTCCAAAGACCTTTTGGTTTTCCCAAAACCAACACATCCAATCATTATTCATTTTGTCCATTAATATTAATTATATTCTCTATGCTAGTAAAGAATATAATAATATTCCATTTGGACTAATTTATTTTATTTATTTGATAAATTAAATAATCTAATTTAATCATCAAATAATAAAACAATTAATCCTATAGCAAAGACTAGAACACTCGTTAGTGTGTGACCCCATAGGTTCAGTACTAAGCCGGTAGTAAATTAGTCATACTACTTTACTAATCAAGGTTGGCGTCTAGCAACACTCCTTAACGACCGGATAGCATGAAGTATACAATTACTCTCAAGAACCCGTTGAAGAATAATGTAATATTTTCCTTCTGTCTATAAAGCTCCGGGTCAACCCTAGGATATGGTTGAACTGTCAAATCCCAATAGGTTGCCAACTATGTTTCATGTCAATTATAATCGACCAACGAATGACTTAAGAAACTCTTTTCTTCTTCATTCGTTTGCCCTGGCCAAGGTCTTAATTTAGTCGTTATAAATAATGACAACATAGAGCTCAAACTCATTACCAAGAGTTGACAGATTCCTTCTTGATCAATCATTAATTCTACAAGTATTTAATCATACCCAATATCCTTTCAACTATCATCCTAGGACAATAGGTGTCCAGAATCAAAGTATGATAAATAGCTTGTTAATTACTATGATGATCTCAGGTCAAAGAAACTATTATATCTCATTCTTCAAGAGAATATCCTATTGACCAGTTTATGGTAATATTAACCATTAGGAATTCTCAATTGAGTGATTCAATGATCATATCTCCATATGCATCATCTATATATGTGATTTAGTCAATGAGATCAACTAATCTTTATCTTATAAAGATCGTCATTACATATATATTGATCTAACCGGATCACTAATATCCTATTCTTAATGATCCCGTGATCAAGAATAATTTTTAGATTAAATCATTTTAGACTTGACTCTCATTATTATGATCTCTACTATCATAATGACAAGTCTCTAAATTTAATCAAGGACTTTATCATATTAAACACTTAATATGATAACAAAAGTAAGGCAATGCCATATATTAATCAAAACCATATTGTTTGAAATGTGTTCAAATTATTACATAAGAGATTGGGTCTAGGGCATATCAACTATATCCCTAACAATCTCCCACTTGCACTAGAGCCAATCGGGTCATGTATTTCATTCCCAATTTCCACTTGTGCTTGTCAAACTCCTTTACACCAAGAGCCTTGGTGAATGGATCTCACGCATTTTCCTTTCCATCAACCTTTTGAATTTTGACGTCTCCACGCCAATTATTTCTCTAATCAAGTGATACCTTCGCAGTAATATGCTTGGATTTTTGATGTGATCTCGCTCTTTTGCTTGAGCGATGGCTCCAGATTGTCACACAATAGTGGAACAAAGACCTTCTATCAAGGAACCACACCAAGTTCAGCTTAAGAACTTCTTTATCCAAACCGCTTCCTTAGCGCCTTTCACTAGTCGCTATATATTCTCGCCTACCAATCGAATCAGCCTACCGTGAGCTTTGCTTGGAACTCTTCCAACTCACCGCACCACCATTTAAGGTAAAAACATAACCGTAAATAGATTTGTTACCATCTTTATCCTAAGAGAAACTTGCATCAAGATAACCTTCTAGTTTCAACTCGCATTCTCCATAGATGAGGAATTGGTCTTTAGTTCTTCTTAAGTACTTAAGAATGGTCTTAACCACTTTCCAATGCTCCTCACCGTGATTCGCACGACATCGACTAGCCACCCAAGTGCATAAGCCACATCAGACGTGTACATGTCATGGTATACATGATAGCTCCCAATCGCACTAGCATATGGGATTCTACTCATGCGTTCTCTCATTAGAAGTTTGAGGACAATCCTCTCATCGAGAGTAATTCCAGTTTATCGGTAGATAGCCCCTTTTGGAATTTTCCATGTTATACCTCTTTAAGATGGTATCAATGTACATAGATTGGGAAAGTCCAAGCAACTTCTTAGATCTATCTCGATAGATCTTTATTCCTAATATATAAGTCAAGCTTCTCCCAAGTCTTTCATGGAGAACTGCTCGTATAACCAAATCTTGGTGTTTTGCAATGCTGGTATGTCATTCCCAATAAGTAATATATCATCAACATACAATACTAAGAAAAATAACTATGCTCCCACTAACCTTTTGTACACACAAGGTTCTTCTTCGCATCTAACAAAATTGAACTTTTCAATTGTCTTGTTGAAGTTTAATGTTCCAACTCAGAAGCTTGCTTTAGTCCATAAATTGACCTTTGAAGCTTGCAAACTTTATTATGATCAGACGGGGATGTGAAACCTTCAGGTTGTGTCATGTACACATCCTCTTCCAGCTCACCATTGAGGAAAGCCGTTTTCACATCCATTTGCCATATTTCATAATCATAGTATGCTGCTATAGCAAGCAGAATTCTAATTGATTTGAGCATTGCTACGGGAGAGAAAGTTTCGTCATAGTCTATTCCTTCTTTTTGACGGTATCCCTTAGCAACAAGACGGGCCTTATAGGTCTCTACCTTTCCGTCTGCTCCAATCTTTTTCTTGAAAACCCATTTACAACCAATAGGTTTTATATCCTGTGAAGCTTCAACCAAAGTCCATACTTTGTTGACCTTCATGGATTCAATTTCGGATTCCATGGCCTTTTGCCATTTCTCATAGTCTGAACTTTGTATAGCCTCTTCATAGGTCTTAGGGTCATCATCATTATGATCAACCTCATTTGATTCATCATCTTGTACCATAAGATTCAATCTATTTGGTACATGACGTTGACGAGTAGACCTTCTAAGAGGTTCATGTACAACATGTTCACCTTGCACTAGATCCGGTTGTTGTTCAACTTGTTCTTGAACCGGTTCAATAACCTGTTCTTGATCTACAATAGTTTCTTGAACTTCAACCGTTGAAGATGGCAACTTCTTTGACATCTTCAAAATATCTAATAAAGGTTGCTCAACTTGTATCTCATGTTCCCCGAAGTTGATTCATTGGTTCCCCGAACTTCATCAAGTTCTATTTCTCGCATCTATGATTCCCTTTCTAAAAGGAATTCCCTTTCTAAAAAGGTTGCACTTCTAGCCACAAACACTTTATGGTCAAGAATGATAGAAATAATATCCCATTGTTTCTTTGGGATAGCCAATGAATCTACATTTATCGGATCTTGAGTCGAAGTTTGTCGAATGCAATCTCTTAACATGTTTCCACAACCCCAAACTTTAACATGCTTAAGGCTTGGTTTACGTCCTTTCCATATCTCATATGGTGTTGTAGAGACTGACTTAGTGGGCACTTTATTTAGTAAGTATGTTGCTGCTTCCAAAGCATATCCCCATAAGTTTATTGGAAGATCAGTGAACCCCATCATGGATCTCACCATATCTAATAAGGTTCGATTCCTTCTTTCAGACACACCATTGTGTTGTGGTGTTCGTGGAGGTGTCCATTGTGAGAGAATCCCATTCTCTATGAGATAACTAGTAAAGTCATCACTCAGATATTCTCCTCCTCTATCAGACCTTAGTACTTTAATACTTTTACCAAATTGCTTTCTCAACTTCACTACTAATCTTTTGAACATTTCAAAAGACTCAGATTTGTGTTTCATAAGATACACAAATCCATATCTAGACATATCATCAGTGAAGGTGATAAAATAAGAATATCCTCCTCTGGCTTGAATCTTCATGGGCCCACAAACATCTGTATGAATTAGTCCCAATAATTCAGAGGCTCTCTCTCCACTTCCGATAAATGGAGATTTGGTCATCTTTCCTTTGAGACAAGATTCACAAGTTGAATATGATTCATAATCATACTTGTCAAGGTAACCTTCCTTGTGCAACTTGTTAATTCTTTTCTCTCCAATATGACCAAGCCTACAATGCCAAAGATATGTTTGATTCACTTGATCATCTCTTTTCCTCTTAAGACTAGAAACATGCATAATCGAATTAATATTCATATTAGGTAAGACATAAATACCATGTTGGAGATAACCATGCACATATAAATCATCATCATGATAAATAGAGCAAATGTTATCATAAAAACAATTCAAAACCACGCTTGTTCAACATAGAAATTGAGATTATGTTCGAAACAAATTTAGGAACATAATAACAATCATCCAACATGAGTATTTGGCCCGTAGGCATCATAAGAGAAATTGAACCTATAGCTAGGGTTGCAACTTTTGCACCATTCCCAACTTGAAGGTTCACTTCTCCTTTCTTTAACCTTCTACTTATTCAGTAGTCCCTCGCAACATGTTGCGTATGTTAAAACTACCGCCAAAGATTATCTAATACCCATAGTGAAGAATCAGTAGTAGTTAAAGAAACCATGAAAACATTTTTCATTAAAGTCTCACCTTGTTTCTTGTCCTTTAGAGATGCAAGATACTCCTTGCAATTTCTCTTCCAATGTCCTTTCTTCTTACAGAAGAAACATTCAGCATCAGATTGATCAGCTTTGCCCTCTTTGCCTTTGGGTTTGGTCACACCACCCTTAGGCGCAATGGGCTTCTTTTTGGGTTTTCTCTTACCCTTACCCTTCTTATTAGAAGAGTTGCCAACCAACATGACAGTTCCTTTCTTCTTCTCAGATGCTATTTGATTCTCAAAATCAATCAACATATTGAGCATCTCATGAAGATCACAATCCATTTTATGCATATTAAAATTAATAACGAATTGTGAAAAGGACTCAGGTAGTGACTGCAAGATCAAATCTTGAGAAAGCTCCTTTCCAAGTGTGCAACCTGACTTCTCAAGTTCTTCAATAAGATCAATCATTTTGAGTACATGAGGCCCAACTGGAGAGTTTACAGTCAACTTGGATCCAAATAAAGCCTTAGATAGCTGGTATCTGGCTGTTCTGCTTTGCGCACCAAACATCTTCTTAAGATGTTCGATTATTGCAGGTGGATCCATACCCTGATGTTTCCTCTGGAGTTCCGAACTCATAGAAGCAAGAATGATGCATTCGGCAGTAAGACGATTCTCCAAGAATTTCTGATAATCCTTGGTAGCTTCAGCATCATCCTCAGATGGGATTTCTTTAGCAGGCTTATCGATCACATCAATAAATTTTTCATGCATGAGAACAATTCTCAAATTTCGGTACCAGTCATCAAAATTTGGTCCAACCAACTTGTTGGCATCAAGTATGCCGCGCAGTGATATAGTAGACATATTGAGAAATCTAAAATTAAGAAAGAAAATTCAACAATATAAGAACACATTTATAGACATCATAAAGACATGGACTTTTATCTAAATGATATTTCCACTAATTAACTATGTACCCTTATTATAGTTTTAGAAATCTCTATTTCTATTTAAGGGAGTAAAGGAATCCTCGAACAATATGAATGAGCCCCTTGGTAGTCAAGTCGTTTCTCACACATATTTTCAAGGTAGGTACACTTACCAATTGTATCTCTATACAACTTCCTTAAATAGCTCCATGCCCAATAGTCCCCTGGTTGTCAGGTCGTTCCTATTGGCATAGTTGAGTTCAACCATCATAATGACAAAGAATTTATTGATTTTCATACTCCCCCGAGTAGTCCAGGCGTATAGTATAAAATAAATAATTCTTTCCATTATATGTGCATCATATGCAATAAATATTTTTTTTAAATTTATTCTTGAACTACAAGTCTCCTGGTTGTCAGGCCGCTCCTTATAAACAAGAGATAAATAAAAGAATATTTATTTGATGGAAAGCTTTATAATAAAATATCTTATATCTTATTATTTAAGAACTCAATTTTAGTGGGAGGGAATTTGTTATTAAAACAACATTTTAATAACATGGTGATCTAATCACCCATGTAATTAGTTCTAAATTAATTTACATCTATATGTAACATATAATTAAAGAACAAGCATGTAACAAAATTTCATATGCTTCAAACAATATTTTTAATATCAAGGTGATCTAATCACTTATATATAGCATATGAATTAAATTCAAGTTATCTACATGCAATTAGTCCTAAATTAATTTACATCTTATGTAACATATAATTCAAAAATTATATCAAGGACATGCATGTAGTAAATTAAAATATCATATGTTAAAATAATCTTTTAACAACATAGTGATCTAATCACTTATAGCATATGAATTAATTTCATGTTGCCTACATGCAATTAATCCTAAATTGATTTACATCATATGCTAAGAGTGCATTCTATATATACATCACATGTATCAAAATTAGAAGCAAAAATAAACCAATATATCTCATATAAAAGAAATTCTTTCAAAATAAATAATTTTAGTAATAAATTTTAAACACAAAGACCCATGGCTCTGGTACCACTGTTGGATTATTCGGTGTTCAAAACACGCAGCGGAAGGCGAAATAATCCAATGGAAGATCTATTTGCATTTAAAATTTATCTAACATGTTAAAGATCGGATCTAAAACATACCTTGGAAGCGAATTCCTTTTTCTCTCTAAACCTCTTCGATAATACGAAGACTCTATGCGTATCCACACCGAGACCAACCTTTGCTATCAACCCTTTGACAAAATGGAATCGATGGACAAATTGAAACAAATAGTTTTGACTCTCAAAACTCACTTGATGGATTGTATCTCCTCTCTCTTTTTTGTGTGTCTTAACCCATATGCAAGCCTACATATATATAGGCATTTCCATGAGGCTTTTGGGCTTCCCTAAACCTTTTGGTTTTCCCAAAGCCATTAAGTGCATGTGGCTTTTGGTTTTCCCAAAACCTTGGGTTTCCAAAACTATTAAGTGCATGTGGCTTTTGGTTTTCCCAAAACCCTTTGGTCTTCCAAAGACCTTTTGGTTTTCCCAAAACCAACACATCCAATCATTATTCATTTTGTCCATTAATATTAATTATATTCTCTATGCTAGTAAAGAATATAATAATATTCCATTTGGACTAATTTATTTTATTTATTTGATAAATTAAATAATCTAATTTAATCATCAAATAATAAAACAATTAATCCTATAGCAAAGACTAGAACACTCGTTAGTGTGTGACCCCATAGGTTCAGTACTAAGCCGGTAGTAAATTAGTCATACTACTTTACTAATCAAGGTTGGCGTCTAGCAACACTCCTTAACTACCGGATAGCATGAAGTATACAATTACTCTCAAGAACCCGTTGAAAAATAATGTAATATTTTCCTTCTGTCTATAAAGCTCCGGGTCAACCCTAGGATATGGTTGAACTGTCAAATCCCAATAGGTTGCCAACTATGTTTCATGTCAATTATAATCGACCAACGAATGACTTAAGAAACTCTTTTCTTCTTCATTCGTTTGCCCTGGCCAAGGTCTTAATTTAGTCGTTATAAATAATGACAACATAGAGCTCAAACTCATTACCAAGAGTTGACAGATTCCTTCTTGATCAATCATTAATTCTACAAGTATTTAATCATACCCAATATCCTTTCAACTATCATCCTAGGACAATAGGTGTCCAGAATCAAAGTATGATAAATAGCTTGTTAATTACTATGATGATCTCAGGTCAAAGAAACTATTATATCTCATTCTTCAAGAGAATATCCTATCTAGTTTATGGTAATATTAACCATTAGGAATTCTCAATTGAGTGGCTTCAATGATCATATCTCCATATGCATCATCTATATATGTGATTTAGTCAATGAGATCAACTAATCTTTTATCTTATAAAAGATCGCCACACACATATATTGATCTAACCGGATCACTAATATCCTATTCTTAATGATCCTGTGATCAAGAACAATTTTAGATTAAATCATTTTAGACTTGACTCTCATTATTATGATCTCTATCATAATGACAAGTCTCTAAATTTAATCAAGGACTTTATCATATTAAACACTTAATATGATAACAAAAGTAAGGCAATGCCATATATTAATCAAACCATATTGTTTGAAATGTGTTCAAATTATTACATAAGAGATTGGGTCTAGGGCATATCAACTATATCCCTAACACTTCCCCCGAGGGTGAAAATAGCGACGCGGAGGAGGCCTGCGAGACCATGGAAGGAAGAGGAGAGGGGGAGGATGGGGACGTCGGTGTGGAGCTCGAGGAGGCCGTCGCCGTCGATGAGGTGGTGAAGACCTCAAGGAGGGAGAGGGGTTGGGGATGTTGACTGTTGACATAAAAGGATTATAATATTATAATAGAATAATAAGATTAGAATAAAGTTATTATATAGTTAATGAAAAAATTAATAGATTAATCACACTGCAGTCATACGATAATGACAGAGGTACTTTTTTGAAACTTAAAAAAAAATTTGACTGTTTTATAGAGTTAAAAAAGTTGAGATGCCGGATCGAAAAAGCAAGATTGTTTAGGTGGGTAAAAAAAAATTAACTATTTTTTAAATCCATTTTTATATATATAAATACTGACGTGGCATGGCACGTCATTTTTTAAAAAGAAATTATTTTTGCATTTTTAAAAATCCATTTTTTATATATATTAAAAAAAATGTTGATGTGGCATGCCACGTCGTTTTTTTTTTTTGAAAAATGGATTTTGCATTTAAATACAAAATTCCATTTTTTTATTTAAAATTAAAAAAATGCTGACGTGGCATGCCACATCAGCATCTAGAAAAAAAGAAAAATAAAATAAAAAACTGTATTTCATTGGTATGCCACTTGGCCGCCATATCAGCGTTAGGGACCAAAATAGAACATAATACGCAATACACAAGGACTGTATTGAACATTTTTAAAATACAAGGATAAAAGTGAACAATGACACCATTTTCAGGGACGAAAAGTGTAATTAATCCTAATTTTTATGACTACCCACAAGAAGTTTTAGAGAAAAAAAAAACTAAGGAGGATGAACATGGCCAGTCTCCCGATCTCAATACAAGTTAGGATTTCTATAAGTAAATGTGTTTATAAATTATGCAATATTTATGATAAATAGAGGTAATTTTTTTGTTACATAAAATTAGTACACAAATGATTTTTTAAAAGTTTGATTTTTTAAAAATTATTTAGAGCAACTTTAGTGATTGAGCTATACAAGAGCTCAATGCCCATGCCACCTCATCAACCCATTAACCTCATCTCCATTAACCTTTTCCCTATAGTGGTTGAGCTATCCATTATACCATGATATGACCACTTCATATCATTCACCATTTCAATTTTTCATAATAAACATTTCATTAAAATGTATTTATCTCACAAAAATATTTTGATATTTAATAATAATAAATAGAATATATATGAAAAATTAAAATATTAAAATATCTAAAAAATTATATGTTTTTTATGAAGAAATATGAACCAATTTAATATAAATTAAACATGATTAAAAATATCACATAATTAATGATGTTAATAATAGATAAATAAAATGAACAAGTAAATGCCAAAAATACTAATTTTCATCTTCGTTCGCTCCGAAATACTACCAAATATGCTCCACCAAGTCAGATCAAGTTGATGATGCACTTCTTGATCACGTGAGTTCCAAGATTTCTTCTCGTGTACCGTTGAAAATCTTGAGTGCACCCTTGACTAACAAGGACCGGAGCTTCACCTTCATTGTCATCCCAATTTGTGATTGTATCTCCTTCATCTTCAACAATCATATTATGCAATATTATGCATGTGTACATTATATCTTTCAATTTTTCCCTATGCCAAAAGCGGCGGTGGCCAATGCATACAATTGCCCACTGAGATTGGAGCACACCGAATGCTCGCTCAATGTCCTTTCGTCGAGCCTCTTACATTTTCTTGAACTTGCTCCTCTTCGGGTCTTCCGGATATGAGAAACTTTCAACGAATGTAGCCCAATTTGGATATATACCATCAACAAGATAATATCCTTTTTCTGTATGTTGTACCATTAACAGTGAACTGAACTTCTGGAGCGTATCCATATAATATGTCATTGAACAAAGGAGATTGGTTGAGTACATTTATGTCATTATTAGAACCTGCAACTCCGAAGAATGCATGTCAAATCCATAGATCTACTGAAGCAACTGCTTCTAGCATAATTGTTGGAACCCCTTGATCACCTCGAGTGAATTGGCCTTTCCATGCAACTGGGCAATTCCTCCAATGCCAATGCATGCAATCTATACTACCAAGCATGCCAGGAAAGCCGTGACGCTCAGAATGCAATTGAAGTAAACGTTCAACGTCTTCATTATTGGGTCTTCTAAGATACTTTGGCGCGAAAATTTCAATCACACGTCGACAAAATTTGAATAAACATTCAATTGCAGTACATTCAGCAATCCTTAAATATTCGTCATAATGATCAGCCAGTGCTCCGTATGCTAATTGCCGAATAGCAGCAGTACATTTCTGAAGTGGTGAAAGCCCCCGTTTACCAGTTGTGTCAGCCCTCAATCGAAAATATTCTGAATGATTTTCAAGGGTTTCCACAATTCTCAAAAACAACACTTTACGCATGCAAAATCTTCGACGAAATATATTATCAGGATAAACTGGTTCATCAGCGAAGTAGTCACTTACTAGTCTTTCGTGTCCAGTTTCACGATCACAATTTAAATGCCTTCGGCTTCTTCTACGATTGTTGGACGTCTCGCTTTCTTTCCTCTTTTTCCATTCTTCTAATAACATACCCATCTTCTCTTCGGAATCATCCATCAGCTCATCTATTAGAAATTGTTTCACTTGTTCCATATTTGCATGATACATTCTCTAGAAAAATATGGAGTTGGTTGAGTGGGAGATTGAAAGAGAATGAAGAAGAAGTGGAAGAAAAAGAATGAAGAAGTGGTGGAAGATTGAAAGAATGTAGTTGTATTTATAGAAATTTAAAATTTAAAATAATAAATAAATACATATATGACCGTTGTTGCAATGCAACGGTCAATTAATCAATTATTTTTTTTATAATTTTTTTTTTAAAAAAACACAAACATGTAAAAGTCATTATTTAAATAAAAAATATTAAAAAAAATCGAGCATTAATGAGCGGCCCCACCATTGAGCGCTCGGTGAGAATTGAGCGCTCAATCCTCACCTAATGGCCGCTTGATTTGATTGAGTGCTCAATGCGCGATTGTCTTTCACTGTTAAAGTTGCTCTTATATATTCAATCCAGGAAAAGTCTTTGGATTGTAATTGAGCAATAATATTGTTAAGATAGAAGAGTGTTTTTAGATATGAGATGTGCACTTAAACCAGTTGCAAATAAGAAAAAGACCTTGTCAAAAAAAAAGGGTATTCTCACTGATGAGGTTTGTGACAATGAATCATTAAAATCTTTAAATTATTTATTGTATATTTTTACAAAAAAATTTAACTTCAATTATGCAATTAATTTTTGGCACATTCATTGCAGGTGAAACAAGTTCCATTGCTTTCGATTGAAAAGGATCCAAAATCTATGAAACATACCATCTGGCAACCGGAATCATGTGATTTCACTCATGGCCAAGCGGTTTTAAAAATGTATGTAATAGTCTCGCATCCATTAATTAAAATAAAAAAAATTGTATGTTTGAATAACTTGCATTCTGATGTTGTAGGATTCATAAGCTTTTGACGAAGGAAAATTGGATAAGCACTATTTTAAACTTTTGAAGACATTCAACAACTCAAGATTGAATTTATCTCTGAGTATTCAAGCATTCAATCCAGTGAGCAACTCTTTTACATTTCGATCCATTCCCTCATTGATGCTGGGTATTAAGATCAAATATTAACTAAACTCATATTTATGTTATTAGTTATCTAATAATTTTTCTTAAAAATAAATAATTAATGCATTCACCATCTTCCAAATAATATATTATCATGTTTTTTTTATTTACCAAAATAACTAAACTCATGCTCTTTTTTTTGTGGGTGGGGATAAAAAAGAAAAGTTGGGGCGGGCATGTTTGCTTACTATGTTTTTATTGTTATTTATAGCTTGGAGAATGCATTTGTTTTTCACAAGGAAAAAAAATATATTCAGAGAAACAACCTGAATTTAAGAGAAATTGCCCCCTAAAAAAATTTCAGTATGATGTATTATATGATACTTTATCATTTTGGACATGAGAGTAATGTGGACAAAATTTGAATATTTGGAAACTAGATTATTGAAATTGAAATGGCATGGTTTTCATATTTCTAAACAAAAAGTGAAATTAAGAGCAATATCATGAAAAGAGAATGAGTATTGGATGTAGAACACATTATCTTCAAACTTTTTAGTGCCTTATATTCATCAGTTCTTCATTTTAATCTTGTATTTATACCTAAGTCTTGGATCCCAATATTAGTATATTTTTCAGTTTAGCAATAAAATAAAACATGACAAAGTGTTTTAAAAAAAAAAACCCGATAACTATTATAAGAAAGTACCTTTCCAAAAAAAACTATTATAAGAAAGTACTCTCACTAAGAAAATTGTGTAACAAATGCAATTATTTTTAGATACAAATATGAGATATTGGAGCAAATCAAATAAATATTTACTTAACTAAACTTATATTTATGTTATTGTTTTATTTAATAATTTTTCTTAAAAATAAATAACTTAGCACATTCAACATCTTCCAAATAATGCACTATCAAGCTTTTTTATTTAGCAAAATAAACTATAAAACAATTGAAAATAAAACATAAAATAAAACAAGTAAAAAACAACCTTGGAAGCTTTATAAATCCTTTTAATTTCTCCAATTTTGGAATTTCTGCTTGCTCCCAATCATCACTATGATTTTTTTTTTTTTTGAAAAAGTGGATAAACCACATTCATTTATTTATAATCATCACTATGATTCAATGTCATATCAAGCTCAAGCTTTCAACTCACCAATGAATGGTAAATATGCTTCATTAGCAACTAATTTATGAATTCCTTGTGATTATTTATTATTTATTTATTTGTGTTCATTTGCAATGTTAATTAATCTAATGAATTGAATCCTTGTTTGAATAAATGCAGTTTCGAGCCTTGGACTGATGTTAGACAACCTTTTGAAGCTTCATAAATCATTTTTAATTTCTCCAATTTTTGTATCTCTGTCATATCTGCTCCCAATCAACATTATGATTCAATGCCATCTCAAGCTGTTTTCTCATCTTTAGCAAATCATTCACGAATCCCTTGTAATTTTGTTTGGTTCTTTCACAATATTAATCAATATAATGAATGAAATCAGGTCTCTCCCTTTATTTGCCTCTACCATCATTTATCCAGGAGTGCTTCGTTGAAAGCTTTAGGTTAAGGATCCCCCATCCTCCAAGCTCCTTTGGCCTACAGAGCCTCTCCTACTTGATCGGTATTTGCTGGAAGATCATAACGCAGACATATTTCCACAACTCTGGCGTTGACCCCTTTAAAAGACCTCTGAACGGGACGTCCTACCTCTGAAAGGGATCGCAGAGCAACGAGACCTAGCCATGGCGAACATTACCACTAAGCCATGGACAAGAGAAATGGTCCATTGTTGGTGGGAGAACTGGATCGATGGGGTAAGTCCCTGCAGAGCCTTCCCAAAACTCCATACACCAATAAGAAATCAGAATCTCACTTTCAAGGAGGCACGACAGCAACAACACAAGGGTACTCCACTGCTTCGACAGGGGCCCCTATCCAAAGGGATGGCAGAATTAATGCTGAAAATGCTGGATTTTATAGGCCAAGACAGAACTGAAGAGAATGACTGTAGAAAATTGAGGCTCACGTCAAACCAGGAGTTCAAGGTCAAATCGCTCTACCATTTCTGAATGGTTGGAGAAGTCAGAAGTCCCCTCCCAGCATTTTTCTGGAATCAAGCTTACCCTATGAAGGTCAAACTGTTCGCCTGTCTGGCGTGGAATGACAAGCTCCTTACCTTGCAGAACCAGGCAAAGCAAAACTGGAACGGGGACAGAACCTAGTGTTTCTTCTGCGATAGGAAGAATGAGACAACAAAACACCTGCTAGCCCGGTACCTATACTCGATGGAGATTTGGTCTCACTATGGCCAGCTTATTGGAGGCTTGACCATCCCGCCCCCCCCCCCCCCCCAGGTCAATAACGAGAGAACTCAAACAAGGCTGGAACTTGATGATTATGGCCATCACCTGGAGTTAATGGTTGAAGAGAAACATGAGATGTTTTCAAGATAAACACCGTGTTTTAAGAAACTAATCCAAGTATCGGACTTCCTCTTCCTATCTTGGTTTGAAGCAGCCAATGGCACCAAGCAGCAACAATTTTGGAAGATGCACACTATTGTCAGGCGCAGTCTCGCGATCACCCGGGAAGATCTGATGCCAAGACCACAAGGGTGGGACTTCAAGGAGGAGTAAGCAATTAGACCCCAAACAGAGGATGAGACATCCCGACGCAAGGAAGAACCTTATGGCCTCATTACACTCATGTAGAACTCTATGTATCATGGGGTTGATTTGAACCTCTTACTGTTTTAATGAATGTGGTTTATCCACCTTATCAAAAAAAAAAAAAAATTGTAACTTTCGATCTCCAACCATGCATAACTTCAGAAATTCTTTAGGATGACCCTATCTGCTCATGTGTGTTCACAAAGAAATTCAAAAAAGGATTTGTGATAATTAATGTGTATGTTGATGATTTAATTATAATTGAAAATCCCGAAGAACTTCCAAACACTGGTAATTTTTCCAGCAGTTGGAACACCTAGGGGGTGGTAATTTTATTCATTAATCAATATATACATAAAGGGTTTTGCAATGATTTAACATGGATAGAGTATATCCATTAACAAGCTCAATGGTTGTTCGGTCCCTTTATATATAGAAAAACCTTTGTCGACCTCTAGAAGATAACCAAGAACTAGTTGGTCCATAGGTATCATATCTTAATGCAATTGGTGCCTTAATGTATCTTGCTAATTATACTCAGAAATATATAGCTTTTGCTGTAAATTTCTGCACCAACATGGAGACATTGGAATGGTGTTAAACATATACTACACAATCTTCGAGGAATAGTTGATATGACTTTATTTTATACAATTGAATTAAATGGGCAATTGATTGGATATACAGAAGCAAGTTATTTATTTAACCCACACAAAGCTCAATGATAAACTGGTTATGTATTTACACACAGAGAACGACCATATCATGGCGTTTTATGAAGCAAATCATAGTTGCTTTTTTTAAATCATACAAAAAAACTTGTTATTCATGAAGTAAGTCGTAAATGTGTCCGGTTAAAATCAATAACACATCATATTCAAGAGTCTTGTGGTTTGTTGTCTCAGGGACTAGTATTATATGGAACAATACAACGTGTATAACTCAATTGAAAGGAGGATACATCAAAAGTGACATGACAAAACATATATCACCAAAGTTATTTTTCACACATGATTTTAAGCAGAATAGTAATATTGATGTTCAGAAAATACAATAAAGTGACAATCCTCTGCATTTGTTCCATAAGACATTACCCAATTCAATTTTTGAGAAATTAGTTTGTAAGATTGTGATGTCTTTGCTTCAGGGGATATTTAATAATGAGATTAAAGATATTTTTGTTCTCAGATTGACCCAATGTTCATTTTCATCATTTTATTTTAAAAATCTTCGATATGGTCCCTGTACTTTGGGGTTTTTGTTCAAATACATCCCTAGTGTTGACGTTGTAGTATATAGGTGGCATACGAACTGAATACGGTTAATTTTTTATTCCAAGTGGCATGCCACATCAGCATGCCATATCACCATTAAAAAAATTTAATTCATTCAAAATCCATTTTGTCATGTCATGTCAGCATGCCACACCATCTTAACATTGCCATGTAAACCACCACGTCAGAAATATTAGCCATATGTGTTGCCAGGTTCGCACTAGGGACGTATTCGAACAAAAACCTCAAAATACAAGGACTGTATTGAAGATTTTTAAAGTACAAGGATGAAAATAAATATTAAGTTAAAGAGTATAGGGATGAAAAAGGAGTTTATTGTAAAAGCTATTTGGAATGTTTAATTTTTCCTTCATAAGATTTTTTTTTCTACTGGTTTTTTTTGTTTTTCTAATAACGCTTTAACAATGTAGATTCCAATACCATGCACATTAAATTATAATGAATGTCGGCTAGAGTGATCTTTGATTTAGTTCTACATTTCTTTCTTTCTTTCTTTATTTTTTTTACTATTTTATTTACTGTAGTTGTATTACGTAGAGCTGTGGGTTTTTTTTTTTTTTTTTAATAATTTGGTTGTCATATTTCATTTTTTGAAGGAACCCTATAACAAATCGGATGTAAACCCACAACCAAATTGTTATCATCATAAGATTCAAAACCACTACTAACCAAGGAAAATGATGCAGCATCCGAACCCGATAACCCGCAGTATATATATCCGCTTCCTCTCTGGACTTGGATCCGATTTCATCAAACCCGACCCGATATCATCCTCTTCAGAGATTCTGCTCTGAGCCCTAATCCGCCATTAATGGCGGCGAGATGCTTCTGCATCTGAGAAGCTCGAGGCTCAAGCTTTACCTCCGCCTCTACCTCCGTCTCCTCTCATCCGGTGATTTCCATGGCTCGCTCACCGACTCCGCCGTGGGCTCGCCCCGATCCCCACTCGAAACCCTACCCCGATTCACCGGAGCGGCAACGCCACTCCTCCTCTTTTGTCGTACTCCTCTGCCCGTGCTTGTCTCTCCTCATCCTTCCCCTCGTCGTGTCCTCCATTGTTCTGTCCATCAAGTTCCGCCTCTACTGCCGCGGGCCTCTCCTCCACCTCATCCCCAAATGCCATCACCCTTGATCACCAGATCACTCTCCTCCCCACCGGATTCCGGCGATGATCGAGCCTCTTCCGATTCGGATTCGGATCTTTCCGGCGGTGGTCACTCGCCAGAATTCGATCGCGTCTGCAAGATCATCAACGAGCTCTTCGCCTCCGACCGCAACATGGAGGCTGTTCTCGATGAATCCAACGTCCATGTCGAGAAATCCCTCGTGATCGGCGTTCTCGATCGGTTCCGGCACGCCTACAAGCCCGCCCACCGGTTTTTCCGATGGGCCGCCTCCCGCCCCGACTTCGGCCACGACTCTGAGACCTACAACGCAATGCTCACCATTCTCGGCAAAACCCGCCAGTTCGAGACCATGGTAGCGATGCTTGAGGAGATGGGCAAGCAGAAACTCCTGACGATCGAGGCCTTCAAGATCTCAATCAAGGCCTTTGCGTCCGCCCGCGAGATGAAGAAGTCCATGGGCATCTTCCAGTTGATGAAGAAGTACAACTTCAAAGGGGACTGCAATACCTTCAACTGTTTGATTGATTCATTGGCAAAAGCTAAATTAGGCAAAGAAGCAAACACCTTGTTCACTAAGATGAAAGATCAGTACCCGCCCAATCTCCTGACTTATACTGTGCTTCTCTTCGGATGGTGCAAGCTGAAGAATTTGGTCGAGGCTGGGAGGATATGGAACGAGATGATTGATAATGGATTCAAGCCAGATATTGTCGCACATAATACCATGCTTGAAGGATTGATTCGGGCGCAGCGGAGGCCAGAGGCTATCAAGATGTTTGGGCTGATGAAAACCAAGGGCCCAAAGCCGAATGCCCGGACTTACACAGTGATGATTCATGACATGTGCAAAGGTGGGAAGATGGACAATGCTGTTGGGTGTTTTGAGGAAATGCTGGCTGCTGGTGTTGCACCGGATGCTGCGACCTACACATGCTTAATTGTCGGGTTTGGGAATGCGAGGAGGATGGATAAGGTTTCTGGGCTGCTAAAGGAGATGGAGGAGAAGGGATGCCCACCAGATGGACGTACTTACAATGCGTTGATCAAGCTTATGACCAACCGGAGCATGCCTGATGATGCGTGAGGATTTACAAGAGGATGATTAGTAGTGGTTTTGAGCCCACAATTCACACGCATACAACATGATGATGAAGTCTTACTTCCATGGGAACAACTATGATATGGGGTGTGCTGTTTGGGAGGAGATGGGGAAGAAGGGATATGCCCGGATGTGAATTCATATACAGTTTTTATTGGAGGACATATACGCCATGGGAGGCCGGAAGAGGCACACAAATATATCGAGGAGATGATAAACAAGGGGATGAATGCTCCACAAATTGACTATAACAAATTTATGGGCTGATTTCTCCCGAGCTGGAAGGCCGGATGTGCTACATGATATGGCACAAAAAATGAAGTTTTCTGGCAAGTTTGAGGTTTCGAATGTGTTCAATCACTGGGCAGAGAGGATGAATAAGAGGGTTAAGAAGAGAGTGCCTAACCAAACTGGGCATAGGCTTTTCTAATTGTATTTTGCCAGGTGGCTAATGCACAGTGTGGTTGGCAATTTCTCGTGGTATGTGGTTGTGGATTTTGCCATATTGATATTGTCTTAACATCTCATGTAGAGTATATTCCTCTATTTAGTTTGTAAATTTTAGTTATATTGTCATCTATTCTCTAGGATCCTCTGTCAAATATGTATTATTGGTTCTAAATTTCTAAATTGAATTCAATTTTAACTCTAATATCAAATGAGAAGTTTATTCACTATGGAAGATGTGGGAGCGTGGATGTGGAAAATATTTTAGGAAATATAGACAATTGCAAACTTTATGGGTGGATGTATGTAACATTTACGTCATGTTTTTATGTATATAACATTTTTTTATGTATATAACATTAATTTTGTGGATATACTAGTGTGCATGAAGACAAGATCCCATGACATTTTTCTTTGTTATTTATAGATGCTTCCAATAAGTGTTGGCAACCCCATTGTTGTTGTCTTGCTTATCTAGATATCATACTGAGTGTTGCTTCTCTTAACCTTTTATGTTGGCATCAACAATCTCTTGCAGTGCATCACGTAGTGGACGTGATCACAGGATTTGTTGCTGGTGGCACAAGTTCGTAGAATCAACAAAAAGGATAATGAAAATGTCTGGTTCTCAGAGAATTTCCAACAAAACTAAGCAGTACCTTATTCTAGTTAAGTTAGCCTTTCTTTTATCCATTGAGATCCTTGGACTTACTGACTGCAGGACTATTTCGTGGCAGACTCACATCTATCTGAATGTATCAGTAAGTTAAACGGAACATAATACTGTTTCTTGTTATTTCTTAATTGAAGTTTTTCTGAGGAAAACAAAAATGTAGTGGTTTCCCAACTGGTTCTTTGTCAACGATTAAGATTGAAGACAAAGTAGAAAGAAGTTGTCTCCTCTTGGTCAAATCTTGCATTAGGATTGTAATTTATAGTTTTTGTTGAAGGTAGTTATCGTACATTGACAACAGAACATTTCATTATTCTAATTTTATGACTAAGGTATCAAGTCCTTTTTCCCAATTGTAAATGATTGGCCGACCTAATGCTTTTCAAAATGTTACATGGTATTTATATAGACTCTGGGAAAGAGACAAAACAAGGAGCTGATGCTGCTTGCACACAAACATTCATAAGAGTGATGATTCAAGTAGTTTGCCGAACTGATGTAGACATCTTTGAGACAAAGTTGAAGCACAAGTATTTTGTAAATTTATAGGAAAAGTAGCTTTTTTATTGACTGGATCATGTTCCTGAATATGATATAACTCGCTCAACTCAGGATAGTATTCTCTGTGATTTAAAGGCATAGTTTCCTCTTAAAGGCATAGTTTCCTCTGTGATTTGAAGGCACCACCTTCACTTGTAGTAGATCTCCTCATTTTCTGATCTTTCTGTTGTGTAGCAGCAAGGTACATAATTAAAAGTATAGTACCGAGCATCTTCTGCTGTTATCCTCATAATACTTGACAGTGCATCATCTCTTACAGAGCAGGTCTGCAAGATATGTTGCCAGCAAATGCTTTTCCCTTCTTTTCTGTCAAGTGGGAGAATAACAAGGGAAATGGAAAAAAGTAGCATCTTCTCCATCTCTATGTCTTTGGTGATCTACAAGCCTCATTTTACTCCCAACTGTCTTCCCATCATCTGATTCAGGTAAGAATTTATACATTGTTTGCAAATTGGAAAGGGAACAAGGAATGGATGAAAAAAGGTTTCTTTATGCCTCCATTTGGTCCTTTGGATCAGAGATTTAGTTCTAAACTACATGCTTGCCTCACACTAATCTAATTTCTCAGGTAGCTATGATTTGATGGTAAATCATTATGGAAGTTGGTCATTGCATTAATGTTGATTGCCTCAACTACTCAAATCAATGCTATCTTTGTTTATTTGAGATTAACCTTTCTTTGTAAATGTAAATTCTTAGTTCTTAAATTAAACTTCTGAACAGCAAGAAATTTTAGTTTCTTCTGTAAATTTAATTCTAAAAACACAAGAAAAATCTTCACATCCATCATATGCTTATTTGTGGTCTTTGGTTTTCAAAGAGGAGTTGTGCTTTTTTTGTTGATGAACACATTCTCAAAAATAATTTCTTAATGCAACATCTACACAGGAATAAAAAGCCCAACTTGCAGCGAAGGAAATGAACGTTGTTTATTGCTGCAATAACTCGAGGAAGAGATATTGCTTTCTATCACAATTACACGCATTACATCTCGCCTTTTTCAACGTCTTTCATTGTTTCTTTTCAGGTGGTATGAAAGGTTGCCTTGGGCCCTCAGCTACACTAGACTGATTCTAAAGCAAACATAAAACAAGGCAAAGAATCAAAGGACACCATGGAAGGCTGCATTCAGCCTGCCATTTCTCAGCAACTGGTGTGTTACTGTTACATTCCAGCCACAAATTCTACAACTTTTTTTATTTTTTTTATTTTCAATGTATGAATTGAATTCTGTATTTACTGTTATTAACATCATGGTGCAGATGGGAAGATACAAAGTTATGAATGTATGTTGATGACATGATGTTGTGGCTCATCTGCTTCCACTCCATGCATTGAAGATTCATCCACCCCCTATTGACAACACAAAACCAGAACAAAACTATCAAATGTTTGCTCGCAAGCTTCGAAAGAAGTTTTCAAAACTCACCTGGAAATGTTGCTGTCGCTGTTGATGCTGCTGCCATTGGTGGTGCTGGAGGACACCAATTATCCGCATTATCAAATAAAACGGTAAAAGTATTCCGCTCGCTCTCAATGCAAACACCTGAATGATTAAATAAATAATCAAAACAATGCTTTACTCCCATTTCACTTCATTTCATAGATTGAATTAGTTACTCACAGTGATAACTGTGAATGCATAATCATCAGCAGTAACAGATAGAACAGCCACAAGATGTCTGAATAGCAAGAAAAGTGTGCACTGCAAGTGAATTCAGCATTAGCAAAACAATGAACATTATGTATTTACAATCTCCGAATATTTCTAATTTCAGTTTGGCTCACCATCAAAGCGACTGATCGGCAATACGAGAAGCTCCTCTCAGCCGCAGCCGAGCACACCGGGTATTCATCTTCCTCATCAGAACTTGGATCATAATTCCACCTGGGAACTTCCAGACTCCCTCTGCAGTAAATGTTTTAGTAGAAGTGAATTGTTATATCTAGGATGCTTTTGGTGTGTGTGTGGGTCCCATAATATAATTAGCACTAAAATCAAAAAAAGAACATTCAAATTAAAGGATGAGGAAGCATCCACCCAACTGATCTGGGTCCCAAATTATCTCAATTTCAAGCATTGATTTATATATTGTCAGATGATATTTTCAAGTGAAAAAATAAAAAATAAAAACCTGATGGTTACTGGTACATCAACCAGAGCTTTCTTGGCTGGAACTGTGTAGCCAGGTTGAAATTTCTGCAAAATAAACAAATAAAAAAAAAAATCAATTTCAAAAATGGAAATGTTTTAAAAAGATAAATGAAAAGTATCTCTTTAATCTTCCCTTTTAATTCAAGAAAGAAGAAAACAACATGGGAAGCTCAAAACACAAGACTAAATTACATGATTACATATAATTCACAATGACAAGTGGAAGTAGTTCCACAATCACAATCCAAAACAAGGGACCATTTTCACAAAACCAACAAATTAATTCAAAAGCAAACAAACAAACAAACACCCAAACCAACAACAAAATAACATGAATTTTCTCTTTTTGTTGGAAGTTCATACCTGCAAACAGATCTCACAAACAATACTCCCCTTCTCCTCACACCATCTTTGTATGCATCCTCTGTGAGCAAACTACACCCAAATAAAAAATAATAATCAATCACTTGTGAATAAAGAGAAGGAAAAAACCCAAAAAAGAAGAAGAAGAAGAGATGGTAAGTGTTTGAATACCTTGAGAGTTCCAGAGCAAGAACAAGGAGACTCCATGGTTGTGGAGCTCTCTTCCTCTTCTTCATGGCATATCCTACACAAACATAGACTCTTTGAGGTTGAACAAGAAGCCATCAATCCAAACTCTTCTTCCATTCTCTGTCTCTCTATCTATAGTTTAAGTTTTCCACTTTCTCTCTCTCTCTTTTCTCTTGTGTTTGTGTTTAAATAGAGAGAGGGAGGAAGAGAAAGAAAAGAGTCTACAAAATACCCCTTGAAATTTGAAAAATTACAAAAAAGTCCGAGACGTTTTCTCCCACGCTTTGGCAGACGGTTGGCCGGCAGTTGAACGGCCTGGACTTTGACCCAAAATTCATGAACTATTTATTTATTTATTTTTGTCTGGAATTTTATTGTTATTTTTTCATATGCTTAAATTTTAAAAAAATGATTTCAAGGAATTTTGTTTGACTGGAATCGGTTTATGGTTTACGAGTTAATAATATTGAGTAGTCTGAAATAAAATAAACAAAGGATTAATTTAATGGTTTATGGTTTGATCCTTTTGGATGTGCATCCATGCCTAATTAATAATAAATAAGGATGGGGTTTTAGTGCAGACCTAAAGGATGATAAAGCATATGGACCATGCTATTATATAGACTCTGATTATTTCTTATTATTGAAGTTTAAACCATGTGTCTTTGGGGCCATTTGATAGCACATATATATATATATATATATATATATATATATAAATGTAACATGCTAGCTTGTTTTTTTGATGATCTTCCCATCCATATACGAAATTTTTCAAACACGCTTCTGCGATCAAAATTCCGCTGACCCAGAAAAGTATAATACATCCTAATCAATCAGACTCGATTAATGCCCTATATATATATATATATATATATATAGAGAGAGAGAGAGAGAGAGAGAGAAAGAGAGAGAGAGAGAGAGAATTTTTGGACTATTGGTTAGTCTTTTCATGAGTTAGTTTGTACACAAAGCGTTCAAAATTTATTTTGGTTTATGTACTTTCAAAATGCCTTATCACAGTCCTAATTTATTTATTATCTGTATTTTTTTAAAAAAAAAAATCTAATAAATTGCTTGTGCAATATACCTTTGATATATATATTTATCAATAAACTATTCAGTTCGATGAAATGAAAGAGGCCTAATTGAAAGGATATAGTGGGACCCTCAAATGACTTCACATCTGTCAGTCTCTCTCTAAGCTTTGTGCTTATCCTTAGCCAAGAAGAGTGAACGCATGGGAAATCAAAGAATAATATAAATATAGAGAGAGATGGATATATATATCTATATGGATTCCTTGTGATTGTTATCAAGGCTGGGGCCATTGAACCGTTGCCATTCTCGAACACACAACACACATTGTTGACATTGAATTAGGGTTCAAGCAAAGTATGTCTGTCTCTCTTATTTGATTCTCTCTATTTTATAATTTAATGAACTAATTTTGGTAAATAGCAATAATAATTCACTAGTTTTTGTGCTCAGAGGAAAAAAAAAAGAAGAAGCAAATTCTCTATTAGTCCTTTGACACTATTTTTCACTCAAAACACACACCCCCAAAATACTATTACACTACACACCTACACCCCCCAAAGACTTATAGACAATTTAGATACTATTCAAAAGACCTATAATTAATTATTAGAAAAAAAATACCTTAAAAGAAGTTGTCGGTAAAAATATAAAATAAGAAAAAATGATTGAGAAATAGACAGCAAATTAGAAACCAAATTGCATTTGGCCTCTTTAAACATGTCACACATTAATCAAATTCATCATCTAGAGACTTCATTCCAATTCACACCTCATCTCAATTGAACCAAGAAGCCTATCAGTGTCAATAAGGATTTGTGAGATCTTCAAAGAATGCCATCTTTCAACTCATATTTAAAATAAATATTGGAAGGGAATGAAATGCTTCTTAATTGACATTAATAAGGACTTTCCTTGAAAGGCCATGGCCCATGGTTGCTTGATTGGAAGAATTCCAAGCTAAAGAAAGTCTAGAACATCAACCTTGTCATCCTCCAAAGAAGCATTGGTTTCTCCTTGGTTGTGTGGAAGCTTCATCTTTGCTATCAATTGTTAAAATAAAACTAATGGTTACTACCAACTTTCATAATGAAAAGTTGACTATCACATTCCCCCTCACAAAAATAGATTGAGGGTTTGAACATCTACAGTGGCTTATTCATATTTATCAAAAATAAAATAAAATAAAATAAAAAAATAATGGTCCCTTAAGTACAGAAACATATGTACTCTTACAAATTTATCATTCATAAATTCAATTCAGTAAAGCTATTTATATGCAATGCTTTTCAAATCTCAGATTGAGACAATATATACAATACAAGCACACATTCTTTTCTTATGTATGGTCAAGTTATTCTACACATAATACCTTATTTAACAATGGTCATGGTTTGATCAGCAGAAGAATATACATGAACATCGCTTTGACTGCGATTAATATGAAAAATATAATCTTTTATGTAGAAGGGGCAAGAGGCTTGGAATGTCTGAATGGCTTGTTATTTGAGAGCATGTCTATAGTCACCCAAATCTTACTCTTAAAAACACCTATTCAGAATAATTGAAGCCATAGAATTTTATTAATGCTGTGCAAAATTGACCCTATCAATGATTTCAATTTAATGCAGATCATTCTATGACATCAAACAATAGAGTATTTAACCCTTGAAAAACTGTGTTAAATGGATTAAAAAAACATCAAGCATCTACACTTCAAATGGAATGTTCACTTCACCAGGAATCCAGTAGTGTGACTGAACTTGACTCTAACAAACATTCACACATTAAATATTGGAGCAAAAACCACCACAAAATCATACATAAGAAATGAACAAACCAGTAAATAGCTACCATAGCTACACCCCCAAAGAATTTGAGTACACAATACAGCCAAAAAATTAATTGCATGCATTTTATCATACAATACATAAATACACATTTGCTGGAGATACTCAGTATGCCATCAAATGCATAGCATTTATTTGCTCACCCAATAGTTTGACATGGCATCAGATAAATTTTACCTGTATGCTATTCGATGAAAATTTTGCAAAGCCTAGAAAACAATAATGAGAAGTATGTGTGCGACAACTGGAGAAAGTGCGAACACCAGAATCGAACTCCAAGACACCATAATAGTTATGGGGGGCATAGACATGTAAACAAAGGTCTTAAATTGAAAACCAACAATAGACTAACAGGGAATATCCATATAGACAATAACAAATTATCATAAATGAGATCAGTTTTATAGATAAATGAGTGACTTTAAGTCCAAACTTCTTGCACATTTCATAAAACAGAACTAATCATCCTTGTCTGAAGAAGTCCTTTGTCAGGAGAACACATGATGGTGCAATCCAAGAAAAGTTCATCAAAAATACATCAAAGGTAGGTAAACTACAATATAAGCCAAAATATAGTTCAATAATTTGCAGATAACACCAATTACTACCAATTTATCATACACAGACAACCCTCATAGTAACTAAAGCACATCAACAAAATTAGAGAGGTTTTGCTGGTAAGAAGAAAAAGAACATATCATTGTGTTGGGCCTAAGCTCCCAAACTTGCAGAACTACAGAACCATGCACTGGTGTGAATTCTGTCAAGAGAATAAATGCTGATGGATTCAAGGAAGATTGCTCAACATGCATCAGAAGTTAGACTTTCATAAGTTTTACAACGGTGTGTAATCACTTGTCAATAACATCAAACATCATCGGTAACTTGCAGCCAAAAAAAGCAGTACATCAAGCTTCATGATTACATCCCTGTTCCTACAAACAAACAACAACAACAACCAAGCCTTAATCCAATACTGGATGGAGTCACCTATATGGATTCTCTGTTTTCCTCTGTCAGATCTAACTTAATATAGGTCCTTAGACATTATCTCTCTTTATGAAACCCTAAGCCTACCTCTACCCTTTTCTTATCTTCTTAAACATCCGTATCTTGTTTTATATTCAATTGATATAACATACACCTTATGTGTTCCTAACATTCTCATGCTAGGAATATATTTACATCAGCTACCAATTTCATACTATAGTTCAGACTTCAATGATTTGACACCACTAAATACTGGTAACAACCAGAATTTATTAACTAAACCACCCAAAAGATTAAAGAAAAAGCACAATAATGAACTCACAAGATTTAGAAATCAAAAGTATATGGAACTAAAAAGAGCCAACTTAATATATGATCCAAAGTAAGCAACAGTCTTTTCACAAATTCCAATAAAGAACATAGATTTAAAATACATCAAGAGACCATATTCTAACACGAAATGGATCAAAAGTTTTATAGTTCAATCAAAAACTAAGAAGCACCTAGAGAGACCTCCGCAGCACAGCTGCGTTAAATGCCCTCTTTTTCACTCTTCCTCGCTCCCCTGACACTTCCTTCTTATTGTTGTGCTTCCTAGCGTACCTCTGGTTCCTCAAGAACTTCGGATCCATCTGCGAAACAACATGCAACACCAGTGAACTCAATTTTCACAAAGAAAGAAATCCAATAAAGCAAAAGTAAAGAAAAAGAAACGAAAAAAATTTGTAAATTGGGGAAATCCAATGGATTAAGAGATGATTACCCCTTCGTAGAGGTGTGCCTGTACTGCGGGGCTTCTTGATCCCATTCTTGTGGGCCTTGTATGGATTGGTTGTGCGCCGTATGATTCTTTCGACTTTGCCATTGCTTATCTAAAAACCATTTAACAAAATCACCAATTTCAACACAAATTCAAGAAGAAAAACATCAATTGAAGACAATATAGGGTTAAATGTTAGATTTAATCAACGTACCAGTAAGAAGAGGGAGAGATCTCGGCCGGCGCTAGGGTTAGGGTTTTGGATTTTCGGAGAAGGGTGTTTATATAGACATCTATTTCTCTAAATTACCAAAATACCATTGTTTGTAGGCCTCGTGCCCCGGCCCAACATCAAATTTGGCGGCCTAGAGGTGGTCACGGGCCGGTTAACCGGGCCCGGCCGGCCCAACCCGCCGGTTCTGGGCCGGCCAAATCCTGAACCGGAACCAGCCCCGGCCACAGATTAACCCATCGGGCCGGGTTGACCCGCCGGACCCGGCGGGTCACGGGTCACCCAAAGGTGACCCGTAACCGGCTTGGGCACCCTTATAGAACCGGCGGGCCGGGGCAAACGAGCCGGCCAGCTAGTTTTTTTAATTTTTTTAAAAAATATAAATGTATATTAAAAAATAGTAAAAAATTTAAAAAAATGTAAAAAAAACTTTGATATCTTGATATAAAAATAGAATGAGAAAAAATTTTAAAAATTGAAAATTATAAAATTCATTATCCTACCCTCATTATTCAAATATCAAGAAAACCAAAAAAAAAATATAAAATTAAAAAAAAACATATAAATGCAAGCTACTTAAAAAAAAAGAAAATAACTATAAAAAATCTTCACAACTAGAGAATGCAAAAATCTCTTTTGAAGGAAAAAAAAAATCAATCTATAAAATTCATTATCCTCCTCTACTAATTATTCAAACATTAAGAAGATAAAAAAAAAAACATAAAATCACAAAAGAGCATATAAATGACAAGCTACTTAAAATTGAGGAAATAACCATAAAAAGCTTTCATTATTGACAATCAAATAGTGCAAAAATCTCTCATGAAAGTAAAAAAGAAATCAATCTATAACATTCACTATCCTACATTCACTATTTAAACATTAAAAAAACCAAAAAAATTATAAATTCATAAAAAAGTATATAAATGGTAAGCTATTTAAAAATAAGGAAATAAGTCAATAACCATAAAAAGTTTTCATTATTGACAATCAAGGAATGCAAAAATCTCTCTTAAATGCAAAAAAAAAAAACTTAATATATAAAATTCATTATCCTACACTAATTATTCAAACATTATAAAAACCAAAAAAAATTATAAAGTCACGAAATATATAAATGACAAACTAATTAAAATAAGAAAATAACAATGAAAAACCTTAACTATTGGTAATCAAATAATGCAAAAATCTCTCTTCAAGGAAAAAAACCTCAAATATATAAAATTTATTATCCTTCCTAATTATTCAAACATTAAAAAAAATCAATATATATTTACATGAGTTTAAAAACTTGAAAAAAAATAAAATAAGAAACCCAACCTTATAGGTTTGACCCGGGTCAACCCGGCTTGGCCGACGGGTCAAACCCTACTGCCCGCCATGGTCAACCCGCCGTCACGGGTCAGGATTGGGAAAACCTAACTCAGAATCGCTCAATAGCCAGAAGTGCAGGGTTATGGTTTTTCCTTTCCACCACGTCAACTAACGCGCGCTTTTTGGGCTCGTCTGCTCCAACGGCGGGTTAAAACCCTACGCACCCCATTAATTTGGCCCAGCCCGTCAGTTTCAATACAAGAGGGTTATTTTTCTCATATACCCTTGTAAAAATTTATATTATATATTCTATTTGATAAAATAAAACTTTACAAAGTTAAATGTGCAAACAACCTCATCATTCATTCCCTTCGACCCACGCCTAATTGACCGTCGTCGGGTTCTATCCCAACGGCCAAGATTAATCGGATGACGAAATGGCCAATAACCACGCCTAAATGACCGTTAGATTCTATCCCAACGGCTAAGATTCATCCGATGACGAGTCCCCTCCAATCCCCTGATTGTTTTACTCTACCGGCACCTTCCCGTTAACTTCCCGGCTACCATCTTTTGAAACCTTAAGCCCTGTCCATTTCACCGGCCGATCCGGTAACCATCTCTCCCGTTATATACAAGGCCGCGTTCTTCATCTCTCTCCCGTCATCATTCCTGGGCGTACTCCACCTTCTCTCTTAGGGTTTGGTATCTGATTGAATTCTCACCGATTCCAGCGCGATTTTAGGTGGTGATCATGTTTCTTGTGGATTGGTTCTATGGTGTCCTCGCATCGCTTGGATTGTGGCAGAAGGAGGCCAAGATCTTGTTCCTCGGGCTCGATAATCGCTGGGAAGACCACGCTCCTTCATATGCTGGAAGGACGAGGTCCTCCTTTTCTTTTTTTTTTTGGTTGGGATTTCGTTTATTGTGGCATTTTTTGGATTTTGAATTGGTTTCTTTGATTTTTCTTCGTTTGGATAGAGATTGGTGCAGCACCAGCCGACGCAGTATCCGACGTCGGAGGAGCTGAGCATCGGGAATATCAAGTTTAAAGCGTTTGATCTGGGAGGTCATCAGATGGCTCGCCGTGTCTGGAAAGATTACTACGCCAAGGTCTGATTTCTTGAAAAACTTTGATTCTCAATATTTAAGCATTAGTTTTGAGATCAATGGATCTGCTCTTTAGCTTTGGTCTATGTCTCTTTTTCATTTGATTTAATTTTGAACGTGTGCATTTGTGAGCACGGTTCAGTTGAGTTTTCATCTTGAAGGTTTGCTTCTTGCCTTTTTTTTTTTTTTGGTTCCATTCATCTTTTCATTTTATCTTACCTGAATCCATTTGGTATTGGTTTTTGGACCTTTTGCTTCTTGTCTGGTATTTGAACATTGAAGACAGTCTATAGATTTTTGAATGTGCTTTGGAACATCCGGGAACTAACATTTGTCATTATGTGGTAGTTCTTTATTTTATAGTGATATTGGTTTCTCTCTGTTTTTTTTTTTCATTTTACCTTTTTTTTTTATGATTTTTATGGCTAATTTATAAAATTATTGGTTTATATCTTAACCTGAAGAAGGTTTGAACTTGGTGTGGTGTAACATTCACTTTTGATTTATATTTCCTCATGCTTGTTGAATGGAGTTACCTTCTATCAGACATTTGAGAGTCCGTAATTTGCCTAATTCTCTACTCCCTGATGTTCTAGCTGGATTTTTTTAAAAAAATTATGTTTTACTCTATTTTAGATAGCTAGTCATTATCTTTTTGCACTAATTGGCATTTGATCCTTTTTATGCCTTAATCCATTATGTAATCAAATTATCTTCCCAGCAGTTTTGTTTCCAAATCAGGATAAACAAGGATTATCCTGAACCAAGCCCAAATAACAGATGCTTGTGGTCTTAGTGTCAATGCACTCATTATTGTTTGAAGCTAAATTTCTTCTTTTCCAGATAATGATTAAAACTTTATGTTTTTGTTAGTATCATATCTTTTACTATTTTTTTATTCTCGCATACATTGTATTTCTTTAAATGAAGCCATTTGTGTTACTAACCTTGATGATCTCTAATGTATGCCAACTTAGATCTGCCCTCAAGTAACCAAATACCAATTTTTGGTATTTCTCGCTTTTATTTCATTATTTGGAAAGTTTCATGTTTGTTGATTATAGTATCATAAATTCCTCAATTGCATCTATAGATGCTCAACCTGATTTTCCTATATCTAGTAGGAATCGTCGTGATAAAAATGCAAAACGTGTTGGATGAGTGAATGATGATTTAAGATATTGTTCTGATTTGACATTCGGTTGAACAATGCCAATTTCATGCTGAATTTTTTTGCAATTGTTTTTATTTTGGTTTTTAAATTATTTATTCCCATGGACATAATTGTATTTCTAAGAACAATGCCAATTTCTATTGGTTTTCAATTGTTTTTCTATTGTCTTTTCAATTTCATGCTGATTATGACCATGTTTTTGGCTTATTTTTTTTCTATTGATCTGACTCAAAAATTTAAGGAAGTGTGTAAGAATGGTGGTGGGGGAGGATGAATAAATTCAGTTTGAACCTGGAGACTAGCTTTATTATGGAATATCACTCTCTGAACAATTAGCAGCTTTTGGTTCACAGAAGAATAATATTCTTATGCAATGAATCAAAATTGATAATTAATGGAGAAGAGGGATGGTAGGGATAGCTTTATTATGGAATATCTGATTCCTACAGTCTTGCAGCTTTGTTTGTGTTTCAAAAGAAAAACATGGACTCAAGTAACATGGCCATGTAAAAGGAGAAGCAGGAGACCTTAATCGATAAGATATATAGAATGATTCCAGTTTTTTAAAAAGATGATTAAAAGAAAAGGATTCTGACCCTTTTCTTGTTTCGTTTGCAAAACAAAAAGAGAGTTTCGTTTGCAAAACAAAAAGAGATGGTGTCTGGCAACATAACCACAATGAGAAAGCAGTAGACCTTTAGTGATGATAATAATAGAATGCTCACAAATTATTTGGAAGTGTGATAAAAGAAAAGGATGCCAACACTTTTTGTTGGTGGTTGAGTTTTTTTTTTTTTTTATATTTTGACGGTTTTGAATCATATTCTCTTTTGCAGGTTGATGCTGTGGTTTACCTAGTGGATTCATATGACAAAGAGAGGTTTGCAGAGTCAAAGAAGGAGTTGGATGCACTGCTCTCAGATGACTCCCTTGCCAATGTCCCCTTCTCATTCTCGGAACAAGATTGACATCCCGTATGCAGCATCTGAGGAGGAGCTGCGATTTCACCTTGGCTTAAGCAACTTTACCACAGGCAAAGGCAAGGTGAATTTGGCGGAGTCGAATGTCCGCCCTCTTGAGGTCTTCATGTGTAGCATTGTCCGCAAGATGGGCTACGGTGATGGCTTCAAATGGCTTTCTCAATACATCAATTAAGTTTTGGCGGTCTTGTTGCCAATGTAAGAAGAATACTAGTTCAGGCATACTCCCTTCTACTAGTTCAGTCTAGAGTGAAGCCTTTTTGTTTCCTTTTTACATTATTCTGTCTGTTTTCTTCTGTCTTTCCCTTAAATGATGTTTTGATTTCCATGTATTGTAGTATATTTTGGACTCCTCTCTTCTCCTTTTTACTGATCTTTTATTAGATTATAATTTTTCTTACATTATTCTTGTTGTGTTGCTATTTACAGTGTTTCATAAGGAATAATATTGAAATCTACTCTTTTTAAGTTATTTATCTGTCTTTAAACATATTAGGCCAAAACTCAAGTTGCTCCAATCTTGGAAATTTGACGAGTATAAGTGTTAAATTTTAAAAGAAAATAGGAGAGTATGTACAAATATATTGTTTAAAAAGAATTAAACTACTATGGTTCTATGTTTTAAGAAAAACATAGATGGGAAAATTAACTAGATAAAAATACTAAGGCTCTAATTGGATGAAAAAACAGAATATTACATAGTAATTTTTTTTCTTTAGGAAGTGTAAGCAAATCCTATAGATTTTTTTACTACTGAATGAGTGTTTGGATACCGTAAAAATTCCTATCGTTATTATTAAAAAAGTTTTATATAGATCCTATAAATGAATATATCCCTGTAAAATCATATTTATATATATACACCTACAAAACCAATATCAACAAATTTTTGTTAAAATGATCATTTACCCTCATTTTTGTTAATTGTTTATATATAATTGGTATATACCCAATTTAGTCTCTTTATTATAATCGAACCTACTTTTAAATTCCTCCATTATAATCGAGTTTTTTCAAATTCCTTTAATTTCACGATATCAGAAAATCCAAATTCCTAAAGATATACGCATACTGACTAAAAGTTCTATATATATATATATATATATATATATATATATATATATATATATATATATATATATATATGTACCAATTAGTCGGGAAAATAGAGGGACCAAAAGAGTTGGTTCGGTATAATAAAGGGAGGAAATTAGGTATTAGACCTATATAATTTATGGAACATGTTGGAAATGTTGTTTGTTGTTAGTTAAAATAGTTATTTTACTAAAAAATTGTTTGATATGTATGTAGTTATAGACTTTTGTGAAAGTATGTGTAAATTAACTACTACAATTAATAATAATAATAATAATAATAATAATAATAATAATAATAATAATAATAATAAAAGAGGGACAAAGAACAAGATTTTAGATTTCAAAAGAACAAAAAAAAATTTGGTCTAGAACTCTTTATTCTTTTCTTATGAAATCCAATTATTCCATAAGAATTTTACATTACAAAAACTTTTCCAAACAGCCATAATAAAATTTTCCTATAAAATATTAAATTTTGTATAAATATGAGAATTCATATTGAATTCCAGTGTTACTGTTACCAAACAGCCCCTAATCATGGTAAAATAAAATATTTTGGGGGTTGTCTACAATCTGAGAATGTTTCCTACGTTGGCAAGTTGGCAAGTTGTTAACGCATGGCATGAAATGGCAAGCATCCCTTCCCACGTAGAAGAGCATTTTATTCTATAAAAATAATTATGTTTCCATGTAATGCCATCCCATGAACAATCTAAAAACTGGCCACATTCAGTTGGGGGGACCTATTCCTCTCTTCTTTTTAATTTATATTTAATTTTTAATTATATTAGTATAGTTATTAATTAATTTCTATAAAAATATATATAGATAGTGCAAATAATAATTATCCCCTTGTCTTCCAAATATTTCTACAAATACTTTTTTTATAGACAAGTGTGTTTTTCTTGAACCACCATATTTTTAAGTTAATAATTTTTCTTGTTGTATGTGAAAGACATGTATTATTCAAAATAAATTGTTCTTTCTTTTTATCTGTAGACTGTATTTATTCTTATTATGACGATAATAGTTTTTTATTTATCAATCGGCAATTATGTCTAATTAAACATATTTTTAATTAATAAAAAGAAATAAAGAGAGATTGTTGGTGCTAACGAGTATTAGTGTTTTCTCAACAGATTTTTATTGACTCGATTCAAGTTAGTTTTCGCTCAATTCTATTAACTAGGTTTCCAAATCAATCTCATATGTTGAAAAAGAACATACGGCGAATAACCAATCATACAAGGCCCACAAGAATGGGATCAAGAAGCCTCGCAAGTATAGGCACACCCTCGATGAAGGGGGTAATCATCTCTTAATCTACTGGATTTCCCAAGAAAACGTGTTTGCATCCTTTTCTTGTCAACAAATGGAAGTGAGAAAGATGTAAAAATCAACCTCAAGTTCTTCAAAATCACCGTGAAAGAGCCTATATGTTCAGGTCTAAAAAATGAATATATATAAATATATATGCATTGAAAATACCAAGTGCCAATGCTGAAAAGGGCTAATGATGAAATATTTTCAAATAAAATATATCTTGAAATTACAATATTTTGACTTAAAATAAGTATATATATGGTCCGATCCCAAGAAGGCTAAGCAAAGCAAGGACACAGATCCATTGTGCCTAGGTACAAATTTCAAGATAAATAAGAAAACATATCTCGAAGAATCTCAAAATCCCAAGATATCCCGAGAACATATCTCTCAAGCATCTCAAAATTCCAAAGATAGCATGAGAATAATGATCCCAAGGCAATCTAAAGAGGATAAGTCCGTAAGTGATCAAAGAATGCAAATCGAGAAAGATAAATTAAATTCATTTAATTTAAATTATATTTAAATTTATATTTGGTATCATCCCTCAGAGACTCCTGGGCTTATCTCACGCTGTTTTAATTTAAAATACTATATATATATATATATATATATATATATATATATATATATATATATATATATATATATATATACATAAAAAAAAGAGAATTTTTGATATTATCCGCTCACAACCGAGTCAATTGCTGTGATTCGCCTATGATTGTGAACTGCTCGATCGGGATATTACTAGGTTAATAAATAGAGGGAAAAAGGAAGAAAAAAGGGGGAGAAAAAAGGAAGATCATAGCCTCTCCCCTTCGGTTGTTTTTTTCATCTTCATCGTGCCCACTGTCTCCTTTCATTGGGGTCCGCTGATCGACGCCCTTTGCTGCCTCCGATCGCCGCCGCCAGGATGGATACCATCCTGGTGCGCGGTGGTGCTGCCGCCAAAGCCGCCTCCTTTCCTTGATGTCGCCGTCACTAGAGAAGAAGCAAAGGTTATATGATAGCCTCCCTGCTGCCCCTGTCGTCACCGGAGAAGAAAGCAAAGGCTATATGATAACCTCTGGCACGCCTCGCCATCAACGGAGAACAAAACAAAGGCTATATGATAGCCTCTCGGCCGCCTCAAGTATCGATGGAGAAGAAAGCAATTAAGGCTATATGATAGCCTCTTTGCTACCCTTGTCATTAGCGGAGAAAGAGCAAAAGCTATATAATAGCTTCCTTGTTGTTCTTGCTGTCACCGGATGAAAGAAGCTCCTCTGATGCTGTCGTCCCCGTGACCACTGTCGCTGCTACAAACTTCATCGTCCCAAATTCATTAAACCCTTCCCAAGATTAAATGGAAGGAGAATTCCAAAGATCCCACCAAGAAGGCACTAATCTCCTTGTCTGCTTAGATATCAAAGGACCAAAAGCCACCAAAATCATAAAAGCTTGCCGATGTTATCCTCAAAAGTGTTGGGGTTTGAGTGTCCAAGACCAACCACCACCAAGAGATGCAGCTAGTCAAGAGTTGTAGTCCAAGCCCAAAGCGCCGCTAGGGAAAGGAGAGAGTCGGGTCCAAGAGCTAGTGAGCTCTAAGATACCAGTTAGTGGACCGGGCCTGAAAGTGCATATTGGATGGATGCTTGGCCGACGAGGTGAGCAGCTCGCAAATAGAACAAATGTTGCCAAAGAGATAGCAATGCAAGAAGGGTTCAAGAGTGGACTCCATGGCTCCCCACAGAAGTACACGCTGCACCAATCCCAATGGTGAAACGGCGGTGTCGCATAAAAAGGTGTCTTGAACCGCAACAAGTATGGCAACACAATGATGTGATGTTAGTGTGTCAGAGGCCACACGCAAAAGGTGTTTTGGGATTCTCACCATAGAAGTATAAAGAGTCAAGCTTCTTGGTGAGAAGCGCTTGTTGAAAACTCGAAATTATCAAGAGAGAACAATTCAAGCAAGAAGAAGAAGGAGGAAGAAGGAGGAGGAAGCATCTGCATGAGACTTCCACCGCTTGGAGACAAAGGATGCTGATACTCAACCGCGGCTAGAGTGTTTGTTTGCTTAAGTCTCTGTGTCTTAAGTTTGTTCATTTGTTGATCTAAGTCATATTCCCGCTTAGTTGTAATCTTGAGTTTGGGCATCAACTCAAGAAAGTCATTGTTGTATCTTGCTTGATAGTTTTAGTGGATTACTTGTTTGCCTGGTACCCCGTGGTTTTCCCCTCATTTTGTAGGGTTTCCACGTATATTGTTGTGTGCTTTTACATTTTGTTTTTAAGCCGTTTCAATCTCTTCGAAATTGGCCCAAAGAGCTCTTGATCATCGCTTCGCAATCGTGGCCGAAGCACTTGTTCCAAATTGAATCACCCTGGCTTTTAGCTCCTCGAATTGAAACCTAATAGCTCTCGAACCTAACCCTATTCTTTCCTCTCAAAGGTCCGAATTTAATCTGCCATCCGCTACAAGGCAACCTCAAAAAAGTTCCTTGGACGCCAATGATGCTGCAAAGAAGGAATCATTTAACTTGGATCATCTATAGGTGAAGCAAGGCATACCTCATCACAAGTAATTGCAAAATAGCAACAAATTGCAATCCCTCTCGAAAGTGGAATGGCCGGGATTGTACAATTGCTGCCCAAGATGTCGTGAGCAAGAGTCTCTTGCTTTGAAACATGTAACTCTTGAGGCATTTGGGGTATGTCTATGAGGGAATTTCTCCTAAGAACTTGGAGTAACCAGGTCGATGCTATTTTCATTACTATGGCACATTGCTTTGTGAGGCTTTAGTCCCAAGTTGAGTGCTTGTTCAATAGGTCTGTTGTAGGATTGTAAGAACAAAATGAGAATAAATTGTTATGAATGTTATGGAGTTTATGGATGCACATTAACGGGAATTGAACCCTAAAGGATGTGTAAAGCTAAATTGAATGTAAATTTCATTGAAAAACATTCCAAGCCATTTTAAATGTTTAATCATGTGAAGCTGTTGCCTTGTTGTTCATGAAATGCCTCAAAGACCTTGGCAATCACATCGGGCAGCTTTCTTCCATTATATTATTGAGAAAAATTGTGAAGGGTTTAGTCCGCGGCTCGTTGACTTCTCTTGTCACTGTATTGATGGCTACCGGGTTCCTTCTTCAAAGAATGGACTCGTTAACACCTCCAAAGATGGTTCACTCGCCAACCCAGCCCCTCTCGAGCGTGGAGGAATGCAGCTATGTTCAAGGAGAATATTGAAGCATTGAACTTCGCAAAAGATGCCACATGATAATGATGACAAAGATGATACACCTCACCAAGTTTAAGCAATATTGTTCGTTATTAATCTGCATCAACAACCATCCTTCGGTGAAGAAGAGGTTGTTGCCGCCATCATTAAGAAAGGCCAGTTGTATGATAAAAAGGAAGATATTGAAAAGAAGACATGAAAGCAAAAGAAGAAGCAAGAGAATTAAGCCGCTATAGAAAGAAGGAGTCCGCCAAAGATCACGCCAATATCCCAATGAAGTTCTTTTCTAAGGTCTCATGACATGTTTGGGAAGTATTAACTTTTCAAATTTCCCCGGTCCGCAATCATCCAAAGCCTCGAACTTGTCCGAGCCGCTCAGAGGGAAAGCCTTGGTACCAAAATTTATAATCTGAAAACAATGGAAAGAAAGTCGATGAAAGAGGACCACAAAGCTTGCAAATCAATATCAATTTTGCAAAGCTCGTTAGCTTTGCATGTGGCAGAAGTTGTTACCACAAAAATCCAAGATGTGTGGTTTAGCTAGGGATGGCAATGGGGCGGGCTGGGCGGGTAGGCTCCTCACCACCACCCGCCTAAATAGTGGGGGCTGGGGTTGCTTAGTCATGGGCACCAATATGTACACACTCGAATAAAATATTACATTTAGACCATAGAATGAAGAGAAATTTACCGATTAAACTCAAATAAAATAAACTTAATGGCAATGTAAAAGCACTTTGATATACAAGCTCGAGAGAAGAGTGGGAAAGAAGCCGCCAAAGTCCAAAAACTCCAAACAAAGCTTCATTGTAAACCCTAAAACTATATAATTTAATATATATATAAGGGTATTTTTTGTATGTTTTTAGCGGGGCGGGGCGGGGCGGGGCGGATTTTAAATGATCTTTATTGATACTCCGCTTTCGCCTGCGCATTTCTTCGGGAGGATCGGGTCGGATCGGGCCGCAACTACGGATCGGCTCAAGTATTACTATCCCTAGGTTTAGCTAATGCGAAGGCAAGGATTTGCAATTGCAAAAGCTATGATAAAGAGAATTGCCGTTGTTGTGTTAGAAGCCACGTACTCAAGGTGCTCATGAGAATTACTCGAAAGTAACCGCCAAATAATGTCCTGACCTTTGTGGTCTTTGAAGTTGAAATAATGCCTAAAGGAAGTGAGTTGCAGATGCAATGTAATGATCAAGAATTCACCGCCAAAGTATATAATAGCATCAACTGTAAACTTGTGGGAGAAAACATTTCAAAGCTAAGTGATAAATTGATAATTGCTTGGTTATATGAAGCACCTTTATATTGTTCGATGGAATGATTGAGAGACCTCTCTACAAGCAAATCATGAAGAGACCCAAAATGAAGTCACTTCAATACGTGCTGATTGAGTTTCAAGGATTGTTGTTGTTCTTGCATTGTCTTTATGCTTGAGAATGAGTCATCTGGGTGATTCATGAAAAGTCAGTAAGCTAATGTTATTCGGCCCCAAGTTTAAAGTGGAGAGACGGCCATTGCTTGAATCCAAAGATAGAGCTCAGCTTTATGGATTTTGAATTTTCAAGTTCCCAAGCTATCGTGAATAATAAGGAGTGAGAATGTGAGCTTGAAGCTATGCAAGTTCAGCCTTGAAAGATGATTGAAGAGAACCAAAAGCTTAGATGGATATTGAATCAAGTCACAACCAACTACAACTCTCTCAACATGCTAGTTAAGAGTGATGAAGATATTGACATGAAGCGATGGTAGCGTAGAATAAAGGATCAGTTTGCCTTATTGAAAGATATGCAAAATGGAAATTCAACCGCACATACAAAGAAGTTGACAAAAAATCAATCTACAAAGACTATGTGGATGGTTTGACAAATGATGTGGGTAGCTCAAATAAAAATATTGTTTCATAAAGTTGGTAGTATATCTTTGTAAAAGAGAAAATCTTCAATAATAAAGATCATTGTGCAAGATCATATTACCGGTTGTTTCAAAAAAGATACCATAGTTTGGTTACAATTATGGCTCTTGCATAAACACATGGCCAATGGAAACATGGATGAGAACTTGTTTTTTCGACAGATTGAGTCTCTAACATAGGCTATTTTGGAAACAAAAGACCAATTAGGATGACCTCAAACAAGACATCAGACAAGAAAACATAAAAAAAATGTACCATCGTGCCAAATAATCGCAGGCCTGCGGCCGATCAAAATATCTTCTAGCCATCTAGGCTTCTCTTCTCCTTTGTGGAATAGGGATAATTGTGGATTGGATCTCCCATGTTTCGCCAAGGCATCTGCTAAGCAATTAAGCTCTCTTGGACAGTAGGCTAGCTCCAGATGAGGTATTTGGTCCAAAAGGATCCTAGCTTGTTGAGCATCCTCCAACAATCTCCAAAGAAGCAAAGATGGTTACTCTTCGTAATGAGTTCAATCACCTCGTAAGGCCAAGAAAGATTTTGGATGGTTTCAGTCCATGTTCAAAGACATTGTTGCAAGGCTTCAATGATGGCTTTTAATTCAAAGATGTATGCTTGAGTCCTGTGATTGCGTAGATGCCCCAAAGAAGTATAAGAGTGTTTGTACCTTGTAGTGCTGCAAAACCTAGACCACAATGAGGATCATCATTCAGTTTAGATGCATCACAAAAAATTGTAATGTCAATATTGTAAAAAGAATTGTTAATGAACTCCCCCGAATTGTCCTCTTGTTCTCCATTGATATCCTTGTGCAATACTCAGGCCTTGGTGAAATATTTGTTGGGGTAGCATCCTCTTATCTTGGAACACCAGCTCACATCTTGCTTTCCATATACTCCAAGAGCATGATGCAACCAAGCATTTGAAGAATTGCTTTTTTCTCCCTGTTATTCCTGAAGTCTCAAAGAGCCAATTACCTTCAAGTATATTATCTGTGCATGAAGGATCAGTGCCCATATATTCTGCCAAGAGGCTCCAGCATTGTCTAGTTATGGGGCAGAGATTCATTAGATGTTCCATAGTCTCCCAATTTAGATCACACATGGGACAAAATCTCTCGGTGGGACCAATATTCAGATTATAGAGAAATTCAAATGTTGGAAGCCTACCATGGAATAGCTTCCATAGGAATGTCTTTATCCTAGGAGCTACTGGTAATTTCCACATAATATACCAGCCATCCCAATGTAATTGCTCTAAATATTGTGGGTGATTGAGATGGTTATAAACAATAGACACAATCCTGGCAAATGAAGAGGATGGATACCAAACCCACTGATTGGGGACAGACTCAACCATTCTGAGTTTCTGCAGCCTGTCCCAATCAATAGAGCTACCAAAACACAGTGTGATGTTAGCATGATTTAAATGCATACTGCTAGTAAAATCATTCAGCTGGAAATGTTCAAAAGGCAGGTCCATATTGAGGAATGTGGGTTTCAGAGCAATAGGGATTTCAGAGAACCAAGGATCATGAAGAAAGCTGGTATCATGAGGATTGCATGTATTAATACATAAATTTGGCCTGATAATGGTGGCAGTTTTATGTAGGGACTTATAAAACCAGGACACAGATCCATCTCTGGGATTGCTCCATGGGTTAAAAGTCCCATATTTGCACTTTAACACTTGTATCCATAGCTTGTTTTCGCAATGTGAATCGCAAATACATTTTTAGCCATTAGCGCAGCTTTTAGCATTCCTAAGATTCCTAATTCCCAACCCTCTCGCTTTTTGCTAATGTGGTAGTATTCCATTCATAGAATGGAAAGTGCCACCTTTAGTGCCTCCTCCCTACTGTGAAGTTTCTAGCAAGTTTGGAAATCCCATCAAGGATTGAATCAGTGATGTGGTAGTATGATAAGGAGTAGACTGTGGATTGACATTAAGGAACTGCTTACCAATATGGACCTCCCCTCGCCAAGGAGATTGAACCAAAGATTCCAAGCCCTTAGGTCAAAGTTGGTTCTCTCCAACAAGGTCTGCCATTGTTGGACAATGATTCTCTTAGGAGAGATTTGCATTCCAAGGTATTTGAATGGAAAAGATCCCGGCCATAGATAAGATAGATTCAATGGATTTTCTAAGTCTCGTATTGAACCACCGGGTAGATGAAGAGTGGATTTTGACAGACAATTGATTGACCTCGTAAGGTTCCCTGTGAAATGTCTAGAGCAAGCTTGCAGTTCCTAGCAACAGCCCTGGAGGCTCTAGAAACAATAATAAGGTCATCTGCAAACATTAAATGGTTAAAGTTGTTTGCCAACCTCGAATCAAAACCAGGTATTAAATTCAAGGTCATGGCTTGATTAAGAAGAGCTGTTAATATTTGGGATACCAAAATGAATAGAAAAGGAGAGATTGATCCTCTGCCTAATACCCTTTGCCCTTGATCCATTCGTAAGGTTGGCCATTAATTAGGAAGGAAAAGCTAGTAGATGTGATACACGTCCTAATCCAGGATATCCAATCTTCAGGAAACTTCATAGCCTTGAGGATGGCAAGGATGGCATTCCATTCAAGGGCATCATAGGCCTTTTCAACATCAATTTTTAGCAACATGCTAGGAAGGGATTGGGAATCAGTTTCTAGAGAATGTGTGATTTCCTGAACTGTAATAATATTATCAAAAGGTGTTCTGCCAGCCAAGAAGCCATTCTGTTCAGGTCCAATGACCTTATGAATAATCAGCTTCAGTCTGTTGGTCAAGATATTAGAAATAATTTTGTAGCATAATGCTACACAAATGCAATGGGTCTAAAATCTTGAACTCTATTGGGAGAATCTTTTTTGGGTATTAGCACTACATATGTTTGACCCCAAGATGCTGGAAGAGTTGCTGTTTGGAAGAAGTGTTTGATGGCAGAAATCAGAGAGTCTTTAATCACATCCCAATAAAAGAGAAAAAACTCCACATTGAAGCTTATCCGACCTGGGCTTTTGCCTCTAGGCATGGATTTAAGTGTTTGATATATTTCTATATGGGTAACATCTCCGACAGATCACTCACATTGTCATCTAAGGAAGGGAGATTATTTTAAGCGATTGTATATAATATCCCCAACAAAGGGCCGGGTTTGAGGGAGACCATAATTTCTTGTAGAAGTCACAATAAACTGTGGCTAATAGCTTGGAATTCAAGATGCATAATGTCTTGGTCATCAATAATGGTCTAAATCTTATTTTTGTGTCCCCTAATCTTAGCATGCTTTTGAAAGAAACTTGTGTTATAGTTCCATTTTTAGCCATAAAAGTCTAGCCCTTTGGGCCCATTTGATGGAGATCTGCCTAATGAGTGCATTTCGTGCTTGTTATAAAGACTTCTAAGGGCTAAATTCTCTAAATCAGAATAAAGATTGGTTCCTTCAAGTGCCTCTAGGTAAGCAATGTCCGCTCACATTTTTCTATAGCATGTTCTAGAGAGGTTCTTCCAATAGTTTTGCCATTTGATAATTGCATTCTAACTTTAGAAAGTGAGTGTGTAAATGCATGCATCGGGGAGCAGCTTTCCCTATTATTCCAAGTTTTACAAATTGTTTGATGACATGAGTCATGTTCAAACCAGTAGTTTTCAAACCTAAATAATTTTTTCTTCTTATTCCTAAGGAAAATTTTGGCATTCAAGAACATGGGTGAGTGATCAGAAGATGTTCTTGGAAGATGCTTGTTACAATATGATTCAAAATTGTTAGCCCAAGCATTGTTTGCCAAGAAACGATCTAATCTAGCCCATCTTATAGCCAATCCCTTTTGATTATTGCACCATGTGAATGGAGTACCATAATAGCCAAGATCACAAAGTTGATTTTGGGAAATAAAGTCATTGAAGAATCTGGATTTAGTAGAGTAATAGTCATAACTACCACCTTTGTGCTCATCTGGGTTAAGAATAGTGTTAAAATCACCCACTAGAATCCAGGGAAGGTTAAGACTAGATATGTGCATAAATCATGCCTATAAGTTTTTTGTATTTGAATATGTAGGGAACTATATATCACGAAAGTATCCATTCCTCCGGGTTTCAAATGAGCAGAATGAGATGAAGTACGCGAGAGGTAAAGAATTGGGGTTATTTAACCCACCCTCTCCTGCTTCCAGAGGGTGATGATGCCACCATTGGGGACATGCTAATGAAATGGATAGCTGCCCAACTCCAAGATTTGGTGAATTTCTTGCGTATCACCACCGCGACTGCTCATCAAAGACGAAGTTTCTACTAAACAGCAGTACATCGTGATTATGGTTGTGTAACAATGCTCTTAATCCTCCCTAATGTTTTGGGGCCAGAGGATCCCCTAATTCCAAAGACATTTAATTTTGACTGATTCCATTAGAAAATATTGAAAATTAAGGCAAGTAAAAATAACCCTTAGTAAGGGAAAGAAATGCAAGATTTAGATATGTTTCCGTGCTCCTCCTCCCGAGTTTGGGCCCGCCTCTTCTTAGAGCTTTTGGATTCCTTGAGCTTAATCCTCCTTGCTGTGAGCCTCAATCTTGGCTTCATTCTGGACATGGGCAAGAGGCATATCATCATCATAGGGCTCCTCTCCTTCTTCAGTTTCCAACATGTCTTCATCCCTAGAGGTTCCATCAGCTGTATGCCTTTGGATCTTACGCATCTCATCTGGGGACATAAGGGCCAGGGAAACTCGATCAACCAACCGATCATGGGGATCTTCCGGTAGGCTGCTGTTCTGAGCCTGGTCTACTCTACGATTAGCTATTGCTCTGTCTTTGTCAAAGGAGGTGATGAGAAGTGGCATCTGTCTCGGAGAAGGAACTTCCACGCTGGACTCTCCTCCAACTCCGAGCATCGGGTTCTCTGGGTCTGGCAACGGTAGAGTAGGTACTTGCTCGGATATCTCATCCTCAACGGTCGGAAGGATTTGCCAGGGGTTTGATAGCTGGAGAGGGGGAGATAACGAAGGCGGCGATGATCTGATAACAATGCCTCTATTTGGCATAGGTTCAACGCCTCGCCTTGCCCTTGTACTTGACCCTGACGGGTGCCGTATTCCCCGGTGGCTCGCCACCGCCCCCCATGTGGCTTCCTCCTCCACGTGGTGCTCGTATTCCTGTGCACCGAGTCATGGGGAGCATCGATTGCCGGTTCTCCCACGCCGCCATCCTGTGCGGGACATCCGATCTTCTTTGTTGACCGGTGGGCGGTGCCTGGCCATAGTTGCCAAGGCCACACGACCAAGTGGCCATAGCCATAGCCAGCTGCAGCCATCTTCCATAGAGCCCTCTTTGTTCCGAATGGGTTCCGCCTTCTTGGAGCTACTCTCCCTTTCTCCGAAGTTATCACGTGCATATGTTGTTGTTCTTAGCGTGGACATCCATGCCTAAGTGAGTTTCTCCATTGTTTCCGTGTTGCAGGGACCCGCTTACAATTGGTTACTATGTGTCCGGCTTACGAGGCCACACCAAGCAAAATGAGGGGATCTTTAGTATAGAATTGTCACTGTGGTCTCTTCTCCTCGTCACCAACCCAAATACCTGCTTTGGAGTGTTTCGAGAGGTCAATTTTACCACACGAGCCGCAAAACGGCTCTCACAACCTCTAGTTCAAATGGACTCCAATTGTTGGGTTCTCACTATCATTTTCAAGATAGCGCTTCCAAGCAGGAGCCAAGGCCTTCAATTGATTCCATTTCCTAATTCCATTGAGATGGTGTAGTTCCACCAAACAAAGAAATGATCCAACTTCTCAAAAGTCGGCCTGAACCTCTCTTTCCAGTGGTGTAATCTCGCGAAGAACACTCATCTGACCTACCACAATGTGTACCCATGGTCCATCCCATAAGACCTTATCCTCATATCTCCTCCGATTGGCATCCAACTGAAGTAGAAGCTATTTGGAAGATCAGCTTTATGCAAAAATCCTAAGCCAAAGTCTTCCCTAGTGATTTGCAAGCGATGCCCTTAATCAAGCTTCAAGCTTATAGAGCCTTGCCCGTAAATTTTGCATACAAAGCGCTTTCATTCTATCATACATTCTCATTTGAAAATCAAAGCATCGTGTTTGTACCTTTCTGATGATTTTCTTAGTTTCAGCCTTCTCAAAGTTTTCCTTGAGGTTCAGCAAGATCATCTCCTCAAGACTTTCACAGGCTGGCCGCCAGCAAAGACTCGGGACCGTGGATCTCCTCGGGCCGGATCAAGCTTGGAGAGATGGAGCCCTGTTACCTCGAGTAGACTCTGCACCCCACTCGCCATTGTAAGTGGGGGGGAGAATCACGCTAGGGGTGGGAAGGGATGTAAGCCTCAGGAGGAGTAAGAAGAAAAAGTACGTAGAGGGGGAGGGACCCGCTCTGCTCAAGCTTCTAGTCGTAAGTTGGCACCTACATTCTTTGTCGTGAGCTCGTTTAGGTGGAACATCTCCATTCTCTCTCCATGCGCGGATTAATTAGCTTTAAGCATCTTCTTCACCACCTTCCTCCTTCTTCTCCTTCTTTCTCCTTCTTCTTTCTCCTTCTTCTTTTCTCAAGTGTTAAGGCATTGACTAGGCTTGTTTTGTGTAATGGGCAGTATGCATATTCTCCTTATATGAACCCAACCAATTATCTTCTTTGGATAAAAATATTCTATGAAGAAAGTCAAAGTTATTGCTAGGAATTTCTTTCCTCTTTGAAGTTAAGAAGTTTGGCAAGGGTTCACAATACAATATGGTCTTCATATCCTCTAAAGTGAAGTTAAAAAAAGGGATATAAAAAGGGAGTGAAAGACCTGTTAGTGGATAGTTGTAATGTTTTGATAAAAATAATAATAATAAGTAATTCCATCAAACAAAAACTTAGATATGCCCAGGAAAAATCAAGCTTTTGTGGCTTTGGAGTATACTCAATACCCATGTAAGCTTCCTTCAATGCCTTTAGTTGATGATGTGGAGAGGATTTCATGAAATAGAAAAGCTCTCTTTTTCTAATCAATACATGCAATCATCCATTGAGTTTTTCCAAAATAAATAAATAAATAAAGAAAAATAAAAAGTGCTGCCTCGCTTTCCAACTTTGCATTCATTGTGTAATAATAATTATTATAATAAAAAATGGACGCTAATGCTGATGGACCAAAAAGCACAAGTCTTCAATTTTATGATTGAGTTATTGAAAAGAATCCCTCCTAAATCCTAATATGGAAGAAGGTCTCTAAAGAAATCCAAGCCATCTAGGCTTGGAAATGGGCACAATCTAATTTTGGGATTTATGTTAATTGTCATAGTTCTACCTTGACCAAGTCATTATTATATGGGAACTTGACTCCAATATTCATGCGTTATAAGTATGGCTATATTCCACACTATGAGAAATTATCAAATCTTCAAATCTCTAAAAGTGCCATTGAAGTACGTATTTCTGAGTAGGTAGCAAAATGGAACACATCTTTGGAACAAAGTTGATGATGAAATACAAATCTTTAAGCAAAGTATATACCTCAGGGCAACAAAGGAACACTTACTCCTCGAGCCGAATGCATCGATAAAAATCCAAGTGGCATGCATCTCAATGCTAAGAAGGAACACGTGATCCTCGAGACGACGATCAGATAAAAATCCAAATCTCAAAGCAACGCGAAATCCCTCGGTGGTATGAGTCTCATGGCATGGCAAGAACGCCACCTTAAGGTAGCCGATAAAAATCCAAATCTTACATGGCAAATCTCAAGCATCTCAAGGCAGCTGATGAAAATGATACAACTATCGAGGCGGTTGATAAAAACATAAATCCTAAGGCAATGCGAATCTCAAGACGGCGGCAAAATAGGCATCTTGAGGCAATCAAAGCAATATAAATCCCAGAACGGGCGTGTTTATGTCCCAAGATCGGAGTATGCTGTGATCATAATTTATATGCATATATGTGGATGATATGTATTAGATTATTATGATCTCGCAATAAATAAGTTATCAAATCATTTTATTTCCCATTGCCTTCTACTTGTACTCACCGCTTGTTCTTAATCTGAAAGGGTCTCCCTAGACTCGTCTGTGTAATTAATAATAGAGGTCATTGCCTCTATTAGGGAAATGGAAGAACCCACAATACCGGAAATAAAAAATAAATTAAATGACATTTTGTGATCTCTGAGCATACGTCAGCTCGAATGCCTTCTTCACGTAGACACGCATGCCGTGTGGTATTTTCGATCCCACACTACTAAAAATGCACCTAACCGCTGTTGCTTTCTACGAAAGCAATATAGTAGCAAATTCACATGCTTTTAATTTGTCCGATTCTATAAGAGTCAATTGGATCCCAAAGTATCTATAATAGAAGAATAAAACTTTCGCGACACTCATAGTCTTTGTCAAGAGCTCAGCATGTCATTCTTCAATTGATAATGCCAAGTAAACTTTGGATTTTCAGCGGAATAATCTTTTGCAAAATAATCCCAAACCTCTTTTTATTGCCTTCATACTTCTACAATCGTGTGCCTCATAGGATGCTCAATGTAATCGTTAATCCAAGTAATTCTTATTTTTGCAATCCGTAAGAGGATAATCTCATATCAAGATTTTAGGTTGCAGTAGAAGTTCCACTAACATCTCCCCATAATTTTTTACCCTTACAGAAAATTTCTCAACACATAACTCCAATAATTTTAATAATTCTTTCCCATCTAACCCCCACACTCACAAAGCTTAATCGCTCCTCTTTTAGTACCCATAATCAAAAGAACAAAGAAGACAGGAGTAATAAAAAGAAAGGGAACCAAAATACCGCATGACGAAACCCTCGTGCAACTCAAGTACTCATGGAGTTGGATTCGCTAAAAGTCGGGTTTTGAGATTAAATCCAATTCTTTTCATGCAACTCGCTCTAATACCATGTTAAATAATCCAAAGAAACAAAAGAGATCAAGCAGAAGAAAGACAAGAGAAGGTTAGGATTTATTCAACTCAAGATAATGTAATTTGAAACAAAAATACTACTTAAAACCCTAAATACAAAGGAACTATATATAAAGCTAAATAAAGAAAACTGAAAAGACTTATTGCAATAGATCTTTAACTAGATAATAAATAATAAAAAATAAATTAACCAATCCCTAACAAACTCCCTTTAATATCTCAATAGAATTCGAGCAAAGATCTACTAAACTTCTCATTGAAAAATAATAGAGTTCAAAGAATATTTTGGCAATCCTTCAAATATAGCACATTCAAAGAATCTTGTAGTTCTCTATTGAACATAAAATGTGCTCAAATTTTTGAAAAATACAAAGAAAGAATAAAGGGAAAGACTTCCACCAATCTTGGTACTAGCAGAATTTAGTGAGTTCCATGCTGCATTTGTTCATATCACAGGAAACGCTTAAGTTGAGCAGCCAAGTGTTGGTACAATCTTCAACGCATTCAAGCATCTCCTCGAAGCTTTGTTCTTCTATATAATGCCCATATTGTTCATCATTGACACCTTGGTCTTAGGTGCTATGATTTAATACAAATATCTGTGATATGGTGCTAGCCTAATGGCGATTGTCTCTTCGTGCATTTTCCTCCTCGCTTTGTATAATGGTTTTTTGTTCTGCGATCCACCAATTTCTGCTATGAAGTTCTTTGAGCTTCTTGAGCTCAGATTCGTAGTTCTATTGTTTATTATTTCATCATCTTCATATTTTATATATTCGACATCTCATTCCTCGCCTTCAAGACCGGGAGGTAGTGCCTTCTATCAACTCATAGATGTTACAATCTCTATTGATTTATCTTGGGCATTTCCTATTAGATACTTTCAAGACAAAGGCTTATTTTAGTCCTTCATTGTTTTAGGCTTATAGTTTCCAATTTTGTTTTAAATTGTCCAACATCTTCTTTTGACTGCTTCCTCAGTAAGTAATCTCTTACAATGTCCTGCAAGTATAGCTTCCTAATGTCCTGCTTCTATATTGTTGGTCATTTGCTTTCCACTCCAATCTATTGTGACACTTGCTGTTTATTGAGTAAGTATCATGCAGCTTCTTTTGCTTTGAGACTCGCCAGATTGGGCCTATTGTGTCTCCTGTAACATCTCCTCCATCGCATCTACTTTTTTATTTATACAATCAATCTTGAGATAGGATGACATCCAATCTGGGCGTAGAACTCATCCATAGTTGTTGTTTCTATATCCAATTCCCCGAATCTGTATGTGGGGCCTCTATCATCTCAAGGGACCTGCTTGACTTTGTTCTTAATTCGATCAAGCTATTTATGTTCATTTCTCACTCAATATGCAAAGAATTGTTGGAAATCCATGGCCACATTATCTAATTAGTTCAATTTAATAGATGTTTTGTTGGAATTTTATTTTATATAAAATTCAATAACTAAATATATGAGAAAAATGCAATATGGATGCAATTATCTATTTCTATTGGTCACTCACTTTTTCTCTAATAGCCAAGAGATTTTTTAGAATGCATTTCTAGAAAGTGAAAAATCAAAAGACATTGGATTTTGCTTTTAAGGTTCCTAACATTTTCTAAAAATTAGAGATAGAAGAAAATACTCTTCCTTCACATATTGATTTCTTCTCAACGATTAACTAAAACAAGATCTAAGTTTTTATCAACAACATAAAAAGAAAGGTCTTCAAGAAAGCATCTACTCCAACATGAACAACATCATACTTCAATCCAAGAATAAGACAAAATGAAGTGATAAATGAATCAAATCTTAAATGAAAAGGAGCCAAGCCTCCAATTAAAGCAAAGAATTGATATCCTCTTCTAAACATAGCCTTGATTAGTTTGTTTCTCTCTCTTAAAGAAAACCACTGATAGGGGTAAAAGTGGAAAGACACATGGCACCTCATCCCAATTCTCAAACTACATGGAAAGACCACAAAACCACTTTCTAACTCTGGGATCTGTAGCCGACTTCTACTCAATCCTAATTCAATTCCATTCGGATCCCCGCACCGCCGCACACAAAAACACTTACTACTCCTGGATTCCTCACCAAACTCTCATTTGTTTCTACTTGGATACTCTAACTCTCCAACCCGGCCACACTCACCCACACAAAAGGAGAGAGTTTCGAGAAGCCTCCTGCACACCTCGCTTGGTCTTCTAGAAGAACTTCTAGTCGAGCTAGGGTCATGGATTAGTTGCTGGCATCCGAATCGAGTCTGTAAGCTCCCCAAAGGAAGAATAAATGTCAGTAATCGAAATGAGCCGAATCGGGAAATGAGCCGCATGGCAAGTGTGGAAGCTTGGGCAAAGAAGTTTCCCACCACTCCAAAGCCTATAAAAAGGAAGAGGAAACCCCCAATTTGGAGAGAGAAGGATGAATTTCTAGAGCTGAAGCCTCAGCTCTCTCTTTGGCAACTCTCTTTCTTCCTTTGAGATTTTTTTCATTCTCTCCTCTTTGGCTCTACACCTCAGAATCCAATACTACATAGTAAATATAAAGTGAATTTGCTCTTACCTAAGAACCCGGGTGGTTTTTCCCCATTCTAGGGTTTTCTACTCTAAAATTCGGTGTCCAATTCCTCCTTTTGTTTGGTTTCCTTTCTCTTTTTCTAGCTGATCTAATCCCACAAGTCAAACATTAGATTGGAATTAGTATCTAAAACAGATTTTCAACCTAACAACCTATGAATTTTATGCAAAACATAAATTTCATAAAGATCATCACAGAACTATAGTTTTCATATCCATTTGTTCTTTTGTATCGCGAAAAATCATAATCATCAAATAGTGTGGTGTCTCCCCGGCTGATGAAAAACAAAGGCAAAAAATAGACACTTTCATTCATTCATTTATGCATCTTATTTTCACCGACTCAAACATAAAAAATTAAAACAATCTAAGAAAAACCTTTATTTACCTTGAATCAATACACACCCCTTCCAAGAACCTAAATGACCGATAAGTCTTATATCATTTTACTTGGGTTCTCGTGACACTCATACCATGGGATCACCAAGAAATAATGGTAAATTTCACACTTATATCCTCCATTGACGAGGTCAAGAAGAAACGCATATCTAGAGACTTGCAAATCATTGTCAAGTAGTCAAAGGAGCCTAAGCAAAATGTACAAGCCTAAGTATAATTAAGAAGGGTAAAGCGGAGAGAAGTTGATTCTTTTGGCAACAGTAAAGGCAAAGGAATCTAGTGAATCCATCTATAAAGAAATTCAAATCACCGTAGTTAGAAATAGTAGCACTCCATAAAGCATTACAATCTTCAATAATGTTGAAGAGTGGAAAGTGATTGGGGTAAAGTGGAAGTCTCTCTACCCTCGAGATGCCAAAGTGGAAGACGTGGAGGCAAGAAATCCATTTACGAAATATTTGAAATACGATAAACTTCGCGTACAAGAAATCGTAAAGGACTTCCAGATAAGTTAGCAAGGAGCCCTAAGATTCACCTTCATAAATGCGACATCTTCATATGAAGAAGCAAAAAGTTAAGTCATGCACACTGTATACTCCCTGATGTGTGGTGCAAAACCTAATCCGAACCCAAAATGCGATTTAAGATTAAATGCTTGAGATATTTGATGCCAAATCCATGAGGTAGAGATTTCTATCAATATGCTTAAAAGATGCTTATTCTGTGTTAAATAGGATTTGGAGATGTTATCCATCAACATCCAAATCCAAAAGAAATCTGTCTCCAAAAATAAAAGAGACTCTAAGTGATAGTTCCTCGATGTTATGGGCTTATCGTATCTATAGGACTTATAAGCTCCATAACATAGATCTATGTCCTATAGATGCCTACTAAGTTCATAACATCGCAAATCGGGACTATCCATCAATTCAATAAATTCCTGCAGAACACATGTATCTCGGCGCAATCTAAAAATAATAATAAATACAAATTCTAGATACGGTCCAAAAACATATCCTGAGCAGTAAATCCTAAACCTAAATTCTCAAAGGGAACAAATCCTGAGGCAAATCCAAAAATAAAAAATATAAAACAAAAAAAAATGAAATGTTAAATAAAAAAAGTGGGTGATCTTATCCACAGTTTATCTCCCCTTTCCTCTCCCATTTAATATTTAAAATAAAATTTTGATATTATCCTATCTTGCTCACGGTCCAGTCTTTATGCCGTGGCATGATCCTCACACATAATCACAAAATCGTTCGGATTGTCAGGTCCTCAGTCTATAAAAAAGAGAAGACCTGGATGAAAAGGAGGGGAGTAGAATGAGATATGGCGGCCAAGAAGAAAAAAAGAGATAGATGTGAAGCTCCCCTCCAGTTTTTTGCTCTATCGGACGGGGGACACAAGTCTTCGCCTCAATGGCTTTGCTGAAGGAGTATAGACTTGGGTCCATAGACTGTAATACTGTAGAAGAATGCTGGCTTCGTTGTCATAGGAGGAGTGAACGCTTCTAGTGCTGTTGATGTAGCTGTCATCGCCGCCAAAGAATGCACGCCTCCCCTGAAGACGTGGCGGGTGTCGAGGAGCCACCAGTGACGTTTCTGTTGATTGAGCCGATTTCGCCGGCGCAGTAGCTTTCCAAAGCTGGTTCCCTCGCGGAGTAACAGAAGATCAGCAAGGATCTCTGGATTCAAAAAAAGAAAGAAGGAAAAGCATGAAGATGACCAGAGGATCCTATAAAGAAGAAGTTGAAATTTCCTATCTCCGGCGCATCTCCATGGAAGGCGAAGAACACTCACTACAGTGTCACGCTTCTCGAAGTCCTTCACGAGCTCTCTCTATATTGCTTCTGATTTGAAACTCTAGAAGATGATCGAGATCCGATGGTGACCCAGTAAATCCTGAATCTCCAACCTGTGGCATCAAGGAGGATATCACAGAACTCACTGAGATCATTAGTCACCAAAACCCTCTCACCATCGTGGCAGCAGCGCCATGGCTCAAATCCTGATCTCAGCCTCAATCTTGTCCATGTAGACTCCAGCTGCGCCGTGGAGGTCGCAGGTACCATTATGGCTCTTTCCTTCTACCTTCCTCCACCAGACCCACCTCCTTTCACACTGATAGTCTTCACTTGGCCGCCTCTCTGAGTGGCATCACCAACCAAAGACTCAGGGTGGTTCAAGATCTGGAAGGGAGACACAGTCAATCGGGCAAGAAGGGCAAGCAGCGGTATCTTGCTCATCATTTTTTCCAACAGAAGTCGGATGGATCGCAGCCGCATAAAGAGATGGCAGCACTATATCATATAGGGATGATGATACTGCTGGCAAGTAACAAGGACTAAGTTTGAGTTCCAGTTCCTGGTTTGCATTCATTTACAACTGGTGAAAAAGCTGCTGGAGATTTACAGAAGAATGGAGATCGTATTTGCAAACCATAGTTATTGATGTTAAGAAGGTTTTCAGTTGGATGAATATAGACCTGTTGTCAAGAAAGACCTCCTCAAGTGAACCAATTGGTGTTTCCATCTCTGTTTGTCATCCTCTTTGAACCTGCAAATTATATTGTCCAAAGAGGGTTCAGGGGGTATGGGCCATGATTGAAGCAAGCCATGTAGAGAGAAGTGAGCTATCAGCAAGTGTGATGATTCAATTAATTTGCCATATTGGTGTTGTTGCTGTCTTTGACACATCCATGGGCATTGAAGGATTCAGTTTCTATTGGTGTTGATGAATGGATGCTTTTGTAATTTTGGAAGTACCAAAGCTTTGTTCAAGACTGAAGCAAATGATGGAAAGAATGCCAAGGAATCCACTTGCAGTTGTTATAAGAAGAAAGAGCTGCTTCTAGGATGCCATAGAATTAATATTGTCATATGAATGTAAATCTTGTTGAGAAAATATTCTGTGCACAGAACACCCTCCAACTGTTTGATGAAATGTCTAAAAGAATTGGCCTCTCTATATGCAGGTTATACAAGAGAAACTACTGAGGACCCCTTTAATATTGTGGATATGGAAAGTGAGCCTCAATAAGAGCATAAAGATTGTCCCAATTCCAAGTATTTGCATAAAAAAAAAGGAAATGCAAGTGGGTCTAAGAATGAAAAAAAAAAAATGAGAAGAGTGCAGACGGTTGACATTGTCCTGCTTACTGTCAAACCAATAAGCTGCTGCAGATAGCTCAATTTTCACAGTTTTGTAGCTGTTATAAAAGAAGAGGATATGTTAGTTATCCTTATAAATTTGGCTCATGATTTTGATTTGCCAGTCTCCAAATTGTTGATATATGGGTTATGCATTCAATTAAGATTGAAAAAGGTTCATGGTTATAGTTTAAGAAGAAAATCAATCCATGACATGCACACTACATGTTCGACAAAATGCCAAAGCAATATTTTTCTATATCCCATATTCTATGAATGGAGGAAAATGAACTGCTTTAATGAAGGGACTTTGGACTTCTGGTGAAGATGCCTGGAGAAATGTAGAAGAATAATTATCATAATGGAAAAGGCTTTGTTGTTGCCGTACATATGTTCCAATAGAAAGCCTCATGAAATCTCCAAGCTTGATGGGATTTAAAGAGTAGTGAAGACTGAAGCTCAATACCTTAAGGCATCTACAAGAGTTTTATGGGGTTGAAGGAAACTGTTTGGCTTCATTGTAACTGAGATAGGTCTAAATATGCTCCAATATACCATGAAGATAAGAGGAAATAAGGACTGCAGCAACATCTTAAAAAAAAGAGAGAGAATAAAAAAATGTTCATGGTTGCGGAAGAAAAGCTATAGGAGGAAAAAACTTCATCCAGTCCCAAAGATCAATGTTCTCAAGATTGCTGCAAAACAAAAACAAAAACAAAAAAAAACAAAGAGAGAGAGAGAGAGAGAGAGAGAGAGAGGAAGCCAATTTCAGCAATTCTGCTAGCTTCATTACCCTCCATTCAAATATTGATAACTTTTGCTAGGAAACTCCAATTAAGGTGAGCTTTGCAGCATTGGAAACTAGATATCCGGAGCTTTCCAACTGTATATGGTACAGCTCCTTTTGGCTGCCCAGTCAGTACATATTTTGGTCACAATTTCCTCCAAAGTTAACAAATCGCCATGGTCCCGCTCTTTCACATCCAAGTGCACAATTTCTGCAGAATTTCTTGCTCCTGCATCACTATTTGATGAAATGCTTAAAAGGTGTTTATTTTCAGGGAACCGTCTAAAGAATCGGTTTGTGCTATTAATGGAATCATGCGAAATGAATGTCATGCGATTGTCAGCTGCTACAAAAATAAAAAAGAAGATCATAAAGGATAACGAAGACACTGTCAATTGAAACAAAGAGGGCTGAAATTAAGAAGAAGTTGATGCAGCTCCAAAGGGGAATATCATGAAACCGATTGAAGATCATGCCCATGTTGTTGTTTGAGTCTTTACAAATTCAATGTTTTCCTGGGAGTTTCTCTATGTATTCCATGGCCACAACAGCAATTTGCCGGGAGTTTATTTTAAAAGCATTGCCATCTAGAAATGTTTTTTTTTCAATCCTTTGATTCCCCTTCACTTGACAGATAGCACCAATTCCGAAAAGGTCTAGTTTGTCAAACAGAGTGGAGCAGTTTATGGTGTCAAGTTGCATCCTGTTCTCAAGATATTGTTATCCTCCTCTTGTTAATCTCAGTGTGTAGAGGTACAAAAAAAAATCAACATTTATTAGTACATGTTGACAAATCTTCCACTCCATGGCAAATTCTCATGAAATTGAATCATCAAATGGGGACTATTGGGAGTGCTGATTCATGACACAACTTTCAAGCCAAATGCACAAGTATAATGATGGTTGTAGGATTTGGAGTAATCACTTACTAGAAAGCAGATGCCCAGCTTGATAGAGTTCATCCGTTTCATCGCTAAATCCTCCAAACAAATTAATAGCTTTTCTGTACTGAGCATGCACCTAAACCATTTGATGAAATGCCTCAGAGATGCATGCTTCAATAATACCCCATAAACGAAAAGAAGAACATGAAGAGATTTGTTAAAAAGCAAATTTTAGAATATCTTTGCCATATAACAACTTGAATTTCTTATGAGAGCTGCATCCTTCTTCATCAACAGAAGCTCTTCTTGACTTTTTAAATGATGCAAGCTGCAGGAAGTGGATTTGGACACAAATATGTAGAATTTCATAGGGACTGAATACTTGCCAGGCTTTAATGAAAGAGGGCATTTTTAAAAATTGCAATGGAGGAATCTTGCATCATTTTCTCAATTGATGAATATTAATTTGGTGATGATTATAATGGCAGATGATGGTTTGGGATAATATATATATATATATATATATATATATATATATAAATATATATAAAGAAGAAGAGAGAGCCGGGCCCATTTGAGAAAGACTATGCAAAATAGAGAAAATTGTGCCCCCACTATCTAAAACAAAAAATAAATAAATAAAAGAATAAATAAAAAAAGAGAAGGGAAGAGGGCTGATTTAAAAAAAAGGGATTTAAATTATTATTATGGAAGAAATGAAATCCAAATCTCCGAACGACCTAATCTCAAGCGAATTAATACACATTTCGAGTACTGACCGATAATGCAAATCACAAAAGTTGAACACTCACTTTGAGTACCGCTTAATAAACAC